>OX243811.1:57581265-57956265 GCA_945859605.1 Lumbricus rubellus | reverse complement strand
AACGAGACTGTTTACAAAAACAAACCACTGATGTATGTAATTGGCCCACTATGTCAAAGACCAGCCACTTATAATCATTACTATTCCACAGCTGCAACCGACTGCTCCAAAACCGGTCTAGTAGGCCTACCTTGCTCATAAGTGCTGTAATATGCCGAGCAAATTTCTGTCCAGGGTAACGGCCTCTGTTGTCATAGACCCTGGTCAAATCGGATCCACTTCACTCCAAAACGGAATTGCAAGTTTCAGTAATGATTTAATAAATAAGAAGTAAGCTTTTTCGCATCTGACCAACACTAAAGCCAGGGACGGACCTAAAGATATAGCAGGGGCAGTTTAAGTGGTTTTAATTATTATGTGGTTTTAATTATTATATGGTTTCAATTATTATGTGGTTTTAATTATTATGTGGTTTTAATTATTTTATGGTTTTAATTATTATGTGGTTTTAATTATTATGTGGTTTTAATTATTATGTGATTTTAATTATTATGTGATTTTAATACGGATGCTGTTATTCTTAAACTGCAGTTGAACTGCTGCTTCTTCCTCAATGTCATCCGGGTTCTGTTCACCAAGCTCCGCGCTTTCAGTTCTCCAGATTCACGGAAATTCAGACATTGGTAGGACGCCATTCAGATAACTAGCCTATCTCCGAAAAATACAGTCACTATAATAGCGTCATCGTCAGCATCATAATACACTCTATTTGCGATACTACAACGATAACAACAACAACAACACCAATGACAGCAACAATAATAACAACAGTAGCAACAACAACTCAGCATCAGGTCATCAACAACATCGTCACAAATGACCCTGTATAATAAATAAGGGAACGTTTCGTTTACAAAAAGCACGAAAATCAGCATCGTCGTCGTCGTCGTCGTCAGCTGCAGAATGTCGTTACAGCAAATTGTTTCATTTCTGCTGTTTTGCTGTAAATTATTTGTTGACAAATTCTGGATACTTCTTATGCGCTTTTATGAGTTTCCTGATGAATTTTTTCTTGCCTCTGATTTATATAGTAGGAATGTCGCTGCTTAAGTGGATCATTATTTTGATCTAAATGTACAGAAGGCAATATTAGCAGGCACACAAGATGCAGTCATGGTCTTTCGATCGGAGGCAGAGTGACATAGATGGTATTAGGGTAACAGGTAAAAGAATATGCAAAGAGATATAGAGACAGATAGAAATAGACAGACAGACAGGCGGATACAGAGAGAGACAGGCAGACAGACAGAGAGATCAGAGACAGAGACAGAGTGGCAGTTGGGCGGGAAGACGCTGTTCGATCGGCATGTATCTTTGTATCTTTGTATCTTTGTATCTGAAAGAAGTAGGAGGAGACGGCGGTAAATACGTAGAGACAGGATAATTAGGATGTCAAGGCGGAAGCAGAAGTTCCTGTGTTCGTGTTGGCTTCTGGGTCGTACAAAAACAGGAAGTTAGCAACGTTTACGCTTGTGATGATTCCATTTGGATGGAAGGATGGACGGATTGATGGATGGGTGGATGGATGGATGGATGGACGTACCATTTAACATGTTCCATTTTATCTTGTTGGACGTAGCATTGGCCACGGTGTTCTTGATATAATAATTTTATGCTTGTAAGCTTATGTGTTTGTCTGTGCCTTGTGTGTTGAAACAGGAAGCTGACGAAGTCGACTCTTGTCTTGATTCCTTTGTTTGGCATTCCTTACATCGTCTTCATTGCACAGCAGGAAGACATCGATCCTCTGACGGAACTCATCAAACTCTACTTCGAACAGACATACGGTTCATTCAACGTACGTACATGTATAGTATTGTATACCATACCGTCCCTCTTCGTTTTCACCTGCACTTAGGGTGAGAATTACCGGAGGGTTGATAGTTAATAGATCATCAAAGTCTTTCCTAGTGGTGTCTTCTTTTTGAACTCCAACTCCATGTGTATCGTGTACATGTAGGCTGGCCCCATCGGTTATTTTTCTACAGTTGTTGTACTGCCTGAGCCATGCAGCCGAAGAGCATGTATAGGTCGATGGACTTATTAGACCTACTGGTCTTGCTCATATTTATGGTCCACTTGTATTGTTTCATACTCGCAGTTACCATATCCAGTTCGCACTTACTGTCTCGTGCTTTTTGCAATTAAACATCTAGAGTTCTAGACCTGTGGACAGAATCCGGAATACATGGAAAATTAAGAACAGACAAATATGTATTCAGTTCAAGAATTTATTTAGTGCCCCTTAAAAATCTACTCAGAGGCGCTCTCAGCCCAACCACGATGGCAAATAGACCTAAGTCCTAAGGATCATGACGAGTAACAGACAGGCGTTTCGCCAACGGGAGACGATACCGTAATCCACAAAGATCAACTGTAACTGCTATTTGAGTTTACGGTTTGAATTTACTCTTCGTAGCCTATAAGCTTAGAACTATAATAGATCATCTGCTGCGGATTATTTTGCCCTTCTGGCCTCCGTGACTTTACGAGAAAGGATAAGCGTTCCCTATCCACGATCTATATGGCCCTATATACACTGTGTCCCAATAAATCGGGCACCCTTTTTATAATGTGAATGAAACAGGTAAATCTTAATCGATTTTCAAAATTTCAAAACGGTTTTTATCCTGAGATAATTATCTTACACTGATTCAAATATGAATTTCTGGCATGAATATTGACGTCACAAATACGTCATTTGCATCAGAGAATTTAAATGTTAAGTACCAAACACAACGATTTTTGTTGACATTTGGTTTCGGTATGTAAATTAACGACGTCACTGTGACGTAATTTTTTAGTGATGGCCGTTCATAAATTACCAATTTGTAGATAATTATCTAAGGATAAAAACAGTTTTAAAATTTTGAAAATCGATGAATTTTACCAGTTTTATTCACATTATAAAAAGGGTGCCCGATTTATTGGGACACAGTGTAGTATGGGGTAGTGTGAGCGTCGTTTCACTCGGGGCAATTTTTGTCTGCCGCAGTGGAGAAATGACACTGGTCTTTGAGGTCATGACTTTGACGTCTGATCTCTAAGGTCATGATCTTGACCTTTAGTCGCTCGCTGTGCTTCGACCTACCAACCGGAAAGCTATCAATGCCTGTTTTACAGTGCACGACTGTCCTACTACGAAGTGCGTCCTCTGCCTCTGTCTGTCATCAACAGGGTCCAGGGACTACTTACTGCATGGGCGGAGGTGCACGTTGTACTATGAATGTTATAGGTCCACACCAGACAGAGACGCTGCTTGGTTCACAATAGGTTTTTGCGTCATTGGTGACTAGTCATCGTCGGTATACATCGTTTAATGACGACAGGTGCTATAACGTTGACGTCACCGCCCAACCGTTAGTCGTTGAGTCGTTGATGACGATGAGTATGACGTCGGTTAACCCCCAAGCCGGGTGCATATATATATATAGGCCTATGCATCGCGGAAGCTAGCAGGCGACGATGCACCCGGCTTGGGGGTTAACCGACGTCATACTCATCGTCATCAACGATATCAATATATATATATATATATATATATATATAGGCCTATGCATCGCGGAAGCTAGCAGGTGACGATGCATATATATAATGTTCAATAAGGTATATAATTATAGGCGTATGTATGATATATAGCCATACACAATATAGTTTGTTTGTATGTGCACTTGTTATAGCGCCCCTTCACGCTTCCTCTTCTCAGAGGCGCTCCCGAATGCAGAGCGGACACTGCATCGGAGTTTTAATGCACCCGCAAGGACCTCAAGGTTTCTTCGACTCTAATAAATACGACGCATAAAATGTAATAATATTTGTACTCTGTTCAGATAGGCCCTACTTGATGGATCATGGAACTATGAGTGAGACACGTTGTATATGGACGAAAATCACGTGACGTGAAACTGTTTCTCTTTGTAGGGTGTCATCGTAGCCATGTTGTATTGCTTTTTCAACGGCGAGGTAAGTAAACACCTTTGGTCCTCACTCATCCTCTGACTCCATTTGATTCTCTTTCACTCATCCTCTGACTCCCTTTGATTCTCTTTCACTCATCCTCTGATTCCCTTTTGACCCTCACTGATCCTCTGACTCCCTTTTGATCCTCACTTATCTCTTGACTACCCTTTGATTCTCTTTCACTCATCCTCTGACTCCCTTTTGACCCTCGCTGATCCTCTGACTCGATCATGGGCGGATACAGAAACTGTGGACGGGGGGGGGGGGCAAAAATTCTTGGCCTTGGGTGTGTGGGAAATTTTTTCCGTATCCGCCAAAAAATTGATGACTTTTTTTAGTCATCCAGTCCAAATGTCCTCATTATACATTGTTCGAAAGCTTGTTGAAACCAATTGGGGTGGGTCCACGATACATGGGCAGTTCTAAATGGGGGGAGGCATGGCCGGATTGGCCCCCTCTGGATCCGCCCTTGCTCTCACTCACATTCAAAGACAGTTTTCTGTTTCGAAGCAATAAATTTCCGGATTCTTCAGCCATAAAAGTATAAACGTAAACACGTTTATATTGCGCCCGCGCCGCTCGTTTGGTCCTAACCGGCCTGCTCCTTTTCAGTGTATTGATCGCGTGAGATATAGAACTATGCTTCTCAACTGGTGCTCGAAAACACTACAAGTAATTGGAAGCAATTATTTATGAGAGAGGCTTAGATGAAAAGCATCAGAGATGAGTCAGGTTCGTGTCTGTGAGCAAATCAACAACGACGTGCAGATCAAAATGGCCGACAGATAATGTGAATGGTGCTTGTGATTAGAGCGACTAGAGGAAAAACATTATGAGGGAATAATCAATAAACTACTACTGATATTATTGTTATAGTAAACACATGTAGGCCTACAACGCAAAAGAGGAGAGTGCAGGAATGGGCAGATTGTGCTTTCTGAGGAAATATTACACTGTAGATAATAATAATAATTATTCGTTACTGTGAGCTTTATGACGCCAAGTTTGTCATCTGCATATCATGCAATAATTATTATTATCCTACAGTGTAACATAAAAAACTACTTATCGTTTTATTGCTACTCTTTTATGGCTCTGTTAATTCTGTGTGGCTATTGTTTTGGTGAACACAAGTGTGCAATGCAGTTTTGTTACGTTATGGCTGTTACGTTGGCATTTTGATTTCAATGCGCTGTCATTCATCCTTTGCGAATCGTCAAAAAACAGTGGGTGGTCTCACTAAAAGTGATACAATTTTTGTTTTTTTAAATAAATATTTTGATGAAATCCGGCCATCATGTATATATATGAATTGTCTTTAAGCATGTAAAATTCAATTTCGAAATTCTTACTTCTGGCCAAGATGTTGGCAAAAAACTTAGGGGTTACTTTTTATGACCCACCATGTACGTGTTGCATGTAAACATGCATGTAGGCCTACGTCGTACGAACATGTGCAACTGTACATAATTATGCATATATCATGGAGCATTTCTTGTAGCGCCTTTTAATAGCCTAACGACGATTCGTCATGTCTTCTAGGTTCAGTCGGAGCTTCGTAAGAAGTGGCAATGCAATCGCGAGGCGAGCGTGCGTGGCGGAAGACGTGGCACGACGGTCACTTCAACCATCTTTGCCAGTCGCTCTGGTCAACAGTCGTTCCGGTCAGCGGCCGGCAATTCGACGGTCATGCTTGACCAAGATGATCAACTGGGCACCGGATATGAACTGACCACCGCTGGGTCCGCCGTCAAGGTCGCGGGCAGCAACGGAAGGGTCAATCACGTGCGCCATACGAGCGGCGGGAGCTGGAACAGCGAGTCATCGGCAATCCAGATGAAGACCCTGTACGTCAGCGCAGCAGCAGGAGGAGGGGCAGGAGAGGGAGGAGGAGGGGCAGGGAAAAGAGGAGGAGTAGGAGGAGGAGGAGGAGGAGTGAGAGGAGGGGAGGAGGATCCGCTTGAGGAAGCAGTGACGACCGATGATGATGGAGTGGAGTCATCTGGGTTTCAGCAGCAGAATGAAAATGATGGACATGTGCAAAGTCTGATCATCATCATTGACAACTGAAGACAATGATGATGATGACCAGATAGCAGCGTATGTGCAGAGGGATGAGAGTGGGTTCCAGTTGGGCTGCAGTCATTGGTCACCCCTACAACCACCGTGTCCATAATTATGTGGGTTCAGTTAACCTTGCTATCGGGTCAGGTGGAATCGTCACGAGTTCAGCATCCCAGCATCCGAGCTGATGACTGCAGACACTGTGGGGCAAGAGCTGCTCTTGTTTATTTTTATTCCCAGCAAGAACATAAGCGAATTTCCCCACGCGCAGTATGATTTCTAACGTCGTGGGTTGCATGCCAGCTTATTGAAGTTTATTGGTATGTGGCTGATGTACTGGTATGGCTACTGTCGTGCTTGTTACGAAAGTAAATGGGCACGATTACTTTAATAGCTACTTGTATTACAGCTACTTACACACGCTCCAGTAGGCCTGCTACCATCACCACCAATTATCATTGCTACTACCACCACTGCGACTACCACTACTACAAATGGGCATTACTAGTTCATGGCAACCACAAGCACCACCGCCACTACCTGCCTCCACCATCACCAACTTAACCACCCTTTAACAAAATGATTCAGAGCTGAATTACGCCAAAACAATTTTTTGCCCTAATATTAAACTACCACGCTGGCAGACGTTGCTCTACTACAAATTATAATAATTAGGCTTACATCCATTCATTTTATTTCTAATAGGGGCCTACTAACATCCCAATGCCACAATCACCCCACCGACAACTGTTATCAATCTCACCACCTCTAACACAGCTCATCCCACCACTCTCATTTCTATCACTGCAGCCTCTGGATTAATATGCATATAGTAAAACGCTTAGAAAGATTATTGAAATGCGCTACAACAAGTGATGAGATAAATGAATGAGTGACATAATCATCCTAGTCGTCGTTGTTATGGTAACTGTCCTGCACTGCAGTCTTACATAATTATTGAAGACTGCTTTTATTAAACTTTTGTTAAGTTTTATTAGTAGACCAGCATTAAACTGTTTTGTGAACCACTTTCTTTACCTCATAACTGTTGCATATAATACTCATCAGTGACTTGTATATAAATGAGCGCCTGTAGGCTACTACAGAACGGTTAGGCCGGATCATTCAGAACTTGGCAACAATGCTTTAATTAATTGTTTTATGTCTATTTTATTATTAAAGTTTAACATACGTTCATGTACTTTGCGCCTCTCAATGTTTCTCACTGTGAGAGGCGCTATATAAATATCCCAAAACGATACGATTGGGCCTACTTTGGAATCTGCAACCTTTCCACTGCAGCATTATTTAACAACTATAATTGCATGAATGTTGGAATAGCCAGAATTTAACACTGGCTATTCCAACATGCATTGAATGCATTTAATTCACGCGAAATGCAAGAATAATATTCAAATTTTCATAAAGCTTAAGCAACTTTGGCAACAAGAATTTTTCACTGGCATCTTTGGACAACGCATCTGATTTGACGCAGCACTTGTGACAGAAGTTGCACTTGTGACAGAAGTTGGCTCTCGGCATTTAGCTGTTAAATAGCAGTTTAGAAGTTCTGAGATTACAATTAGTTATACTGTTCTGTTATCGTATACGTCTAAACTGAACTGCCTTTTCGTTTTGTTTATTAAATGATAAATACTAAATTGTAGTAGAGAAAATAGAGAAGACGAAGCCATTGACTGATTTCAACGAAGAAAGCGTTTTTAGAATTGTTTTCACAGTTTTATGGTCTTGCGAAATGAGGTTCAAGTGAAAGTTTAAACAAAATACTGATGAAAGTGAATTCCACTCCAAACAACTTTCCATTCAACTGCATTTCAGGTCAAAAGAGTCATTCGCATACATGCCATCATCATTGCATGAATCAGAACTGCATATCAATTGTTTTCCTTCCTTGACTCACTTTGCAATAATCATCCAATACTCTGGCTTCCTAAACACAAGCACTTCTTCTCCAGCTGTCAATTTGTCCATTCTACTCAGAAAGATTAAACGGAGAAGGAATTGCAGTTTAAAAGTTACATCAATATTCTAACAGTAATCATGATGACGTTTTGTGAATTGCCACTGGAGCTGAAAATGATGAACGAACGTCATTCAAATCATATGATTCTGGAAAGAGTTCCAGTTACTGTGGTGTCACTGGCTAATCACACATCAGTTAAGCAATTTCTACACGCCCTGCGGGACTTCCTATTGATCGTTGAAACCACAGTTCAGAACACAGGGCACAGCAGACATTACATGGAGTTGTATCACAACAGAACATTTTTAGACACCTTTAAATTTACTTCATTTTCAAAACATCTGTTTCAGACAAAATTAACAACATAAACAACATTCATTCCATAGGCGTACGGGAGATTTCAGCAGTGGGGGGGCAAAGATTGAACTTCTGCCCGAAAAATACATCCGTGAAAATGTTTTCTTTTTTTGTCGTTCGGGTTTGTGTTTGCCCGAAAAACGACACTAAGTCTTGCCAAAAAGTTGATGATCTTTTTTTTTTAGTCATCGGCCAAAATTTTCGGGAAAATCGAACCATTTCATCCGCCAAAAAAGTTGATGACCTTTTTTTAGTCATTCGGGTTTTTTGCCCGAAAAACCCACCAAAATTGCCCGAATTTGGGGGGGCAATTGCCCCCCTGCACCCCCGCCTCGTACGCCTATGATTCATTCAGATTCCCATGATAATTAATTTCTCATGATCATTCCATCTCATGATCATTCAGATCTCATGATCATTCAGATCTCATGATCATTTAGATCTCATGATCATTCAGATCTCATGATCATTCAGATCTCATGATCATTCCATCTCATGATCATTCAGATCTCATGATCATTCAGATCTCATGATCATTTAGATCTCATGATCATTCAGATCTCATGATCATTCAGATCTCATGATCATTTAGATCTCATGATCATTCAGATCTCATGATCATTCAGACTTCATGATCATTCGTTTATTATGGTCACTAAGACCTCATACTAACACATGGTCAGAAAACTGATTCGCATAAACAGACTGAAAGTTTAGACTAGCTTCAAATGGTAAATCAAGACAAAAGATCATGAGCTCTCTGTGCTCACGAGACAACTTAGTACTCTACTTTTTTGCTAAAGCCTTGAAATTGTACAAATTGCAGCGTGAAACAGAATTAACATTCACATGATAATACACAACAAAACTGTACAAAAAACACCTTTTGAAATGAAAGGTTGGTCCAAACAGATAATTGGAATTTACACTACTCTAGAAAATTTCAAAACAATGATAACAGTTTCCTTGAAGATTTTCATTCACTATCAACAAACAATTGACATTATTATAATACTGGTGGAACGCTAAAATTGAATGCATCTTCATTCACAGGAAACAACAACGAAACTTAGCAAACAGATTCACATAATAAAGTTGAAAATAAAATGAAACTAAAACCTGAATAATACAAATTATAATTATTCAACTGTACATAATAAATAGAAGTAGGCTATGGTAGTTATCTTAGGCCATTAAAAATGCAGTAATTAAAAATATTCAGCAACAATATCTTTCTTAAATGCCCTTCCAAAAGCCTTAAATTTTCTTACGCATTCACTGAATCAATGCAACCATGATGGACAAGTCGAAATTCAGATTCCACTTGGAAACAAAGAATCATGGAATCACAAAACTAATCAACAGCTCCACAAAGGTATTTGATCTGATGTGCGACATCAAACTCTGTGGAATTTATAAGTCTAAAAAGCTCTTAATGAATGAATTTGATATGAACCAGACTGACCAAGCAGTTCACATGCATCAACATCATTACACAAGTTCTTATAAAGTTTGCCTGGGCGACAAAGCTTGAAACTCTATTCAGATGACTTGGCTGACTTCAGATAGACCATTTTAGATAATAATAATCTGCATGTTTGTTTGGGAGATTAATTAAAAACTTAATTTAATCTGTGCATCTGATGGTCACAGATACTAAACCTATTCAGGCATGACCAATCTGAATCAGGGTTCCCAAAATCTCTAATGGCATTGGTGTGTCAAACCATTTCTCATATTGGACAAGTGGCGAAATTATCTAGCTCACCAAAGGAGACAGAGCAAAAATGGCATACAATCCCCAGAATATTTTGGGTAAGTTCTATATCTGTAATGGAACATTTTTTTTTAGCAAACATGCATTGTTTATACAAACAGTCAAATCAGGCTTAAATATCTTAATCTTGATTTTCATCATCAGTCACAATCACCACATCTAACTCGTTAAGCCTTAAAAGTGACAAAGATTTGAACTTTTATTCTCAAATAGCGTAGTCTTTAAGCAAGGCACCATGGCCAGAAAAGCATCATCTGCGAGCCAGAAATCTCTAACGTCCCTGATCAAGTATGGCAAGGATGATTCCACACTGACCTCATAATTATTCATTCCAACGTGGCACTGACTGAGTCACAGATGATCCAGAATTCATTCCACTATGTACAAAACAACTGCAGAGGTAGCATAAGAAGAAGAAGGGTATACCATCGTAAGTATTCTTCCATTTCAACCACAACACCAACAAAAATTGTTCTTCAGCTGACGAAAGCAACAAACACACTGACTCGCATCTCCGTAACAAATTGTAACGCAATTGGACACTCACACCAACGAACAGAACGTTCGAGACGACAACAACAACAAACTGACAAGTTACACGAACAGTGAACACAGAAACAACGAACGAACACATCATCGGCACACGAGTAACGAGCTCCAGAAGACCATCGAGACGACGGTGACTAAGAGCGTCGATAAGCAACGCATTTGACCGGAGAAAGACCGAAGGCTGTCAACGGTCGCAGGATTCGCTTGACACGTTCGCACGTCGGCCGATATGAAGAAAGACAGAGACAAGTATGTCGTCAACGTTGGATTGGATGAGCCGAGAAGGTACGCCAGCCGCTCCGTCTCAACCATGCACGCTTCAATCTACAATTTATTACCATACTGTTTATTAAACTACTATTACTAAGTACTCACCTATAATGACTAAGCATCAACCGCTGACACTTAGTCTATCCGCAGTTACGCATAAAGAACTTGTTCAGAGTCCATACACATCAACCTTGTTAGCGAATCAATGAACCTGGCACACACACACTCTGCATTACAACGAGGAGATTGCTCATACCGCTTGGGTAGCATATGATTACAGCCTGCTGCCTGGAGTACTTGTTTCTGAGAAACGGAAAATACAAAAGGAACAGACAGATTTTGGAAATGTATTGCATTACAACCGAAATGCTTACAAATCCTTCAATGTCATACATTTGTGTTTAATGACAACTTCATAGCATTGTCAGCAGCAAGCTACTTCTACAATGCTTTACACTGTAAATAACTGATGGTTGATGGTCAAAATAAATTGATTGATTGATTGATTGATTGATTACACTTTCAACTGTAAAATAAAATGCTATGCGTTACTTAGTAACAACACTTTCAATTGCTTGCAAAGATGAAGGCTTTTAACATCTTAAATACATGCAGGAAGACCATCAGAGGCACATGGGCCAGCAACTCGAAAGGCCCAATGGGTCCATGTACCTCTCAAAAGTTAACATTATGATCGAATACTGACCTGTAATAACACTGACCTGTACTAACACTGACCTGTAATAACACTGATCTGTAATAACACTGACCTGTAATAACACTGATCTGTAATAACACTGACCTGTAGTAACACTGACCTGTAATAACACTGATCTGTAATAACACTGACCTGTAATAACACTGACCTGTAATAACACTGACCTGTAATAACACTGACCTGTAATAACGTGGGAGAGTCGACGATTGGCATGAGAAGCAACGTCATGTCACCTTCGATGCTCACATAACCAAAGACTTCACAATGCAAGACTTTGATGTGTAGCCTCAACGTCTCTAAGACGTCTGAGACTGTGATGACACCGCTTGGCACAGCAGCTGATGCAGACTCCAGTGATGATGGACTGATCAGCAGACGGATCTCACCAGCTGAAACATCACAATCAGCCATCATCATCATCATCATCATCATCATCATCATCATCATCATCATCATCATCATCATCATCATCATCATCATCATCATCATCATCATCATCATCATCATCATCATCATCATCATCATCATCATCATCATCATCATCATCATACCTGTTCCTTCACATACTCGGAAAACTTGAGTACTGTAATATATTTACTCTTGGCAACAAGACGCGAATAAAACTCAACATTATTCCTGCTTTACATACTTTATTTCTATTAAGCAGACATAATTATTCATCATCAATCAAAACATAACTGTTATGTCATTAAACTGTTAAGTCATTATTTCGTTATTGATTGCTTACTTTTAATATTATTTTAATATTATAATCCTTGCTTTTATTACTGCCGGTAGTATCATTACCAATGGTGGGTAACTACTAACTGATTAGATTCTAATCAATTAGCTAATCAACTAGCTAATCAATTACATTAACTAATTCCAATTCTAACCAATTAGCAATTTCGTTCATCCGGCCCAATGTCTGATCATTACTGTAATTTTTATACTGAATGTTTTTAAATAGTACTATTCTAAAACAGATGTTACTACTGAACATAAATTTACCACAGATGGGGCAGCAGGCACCAGGCGGAACAATTGGCTGGCAATTCGATAAATGACGGTTAGAACAAGTTACGTTGGGACATGATGTCACCACCATACCATCTAAAATTACACCAATCACTCAAATAATCATATGCGACAATACAAAGGATTTTGAACTGAATTACACAAAATAATACTTATAAATAATCAATATAAGATAATTCTAAGAGAATGGTCTGATGTAAGAGAAAGAACAATAACTGATATTGCTTTACAGTGCTAAACATTATTAACTTTATCCTTGTTATATAAATAAAATAATCATTTTCACGTGACCTGATTTAAATGCTTAATCAATCAAACTATCAAACTATCAAACGTCAATCAATCAATCAATCAATCAATCAATCAATCAATCAATCAATCAATCAATCAATCAATCAATCAATCAATCAATCAATCAATCAATCAATCAATCAATCAATCAATCAACACTGGTCACTCAAACAAGAGCACAACAATATTTCCAAGTAGGTAGATGAGCAGACAATCATGAACAAGTGAGTGACGCATGTCATTCACGTACCCTGGTATTGTCCTCCAGCAGCTCGACATGGTCCAGCATAATCGGCCAGCACCCCAGCCGCCCACGCAAAGCATTCATTCGCATAACTGTCTCCATCAACGCCACAGACTGGTCCTCCGCTCTTCTGACAGAATGACTAAAAAGATTTGCAATGAACAACAATATTATCTCTTCAAGCCGATCTAGGCATTATTAGTAACAATAAGACCATAATCTGCCACTGTGGCTAGAATACTTATAAACTGTTTTATGTATCTGCAGTAGTGCATTGAATGTCATCTGCTGCCTGACTTTTTAAGAGACTCAAAGGAAGGGAAGCAAGGTTGAGTCACAGAAAAAAAAATGATGAAGACAAGGTAGACATGAAGAGCAATGATGAGGAGAACAAGGACAGCAATGACAGTGAAGATAACAAGGAAAATGAGGAGGATGAACAAGACATGGTATATGAGGAGGGTGAGGATGACAACAAGTAGGACGAAGATGGTGACGAGACAAATGACGAGAAGAAGAAGACTAATGAGGACAAATGACGTTAAGTTGATCAAGCAGAGCTATTAGCCTACCCACACACCCATTTTCCACGCCACTTTAATCATTATGTTAGGTGACATTGATTAATTACATTAACCCATTTCTCAGAAGGGGTGCGTGAGCTGACCCTACCAGACAGCCTCCTCTGTAGGCAAGCGTCCGTTTCCATAGCAACAGCTGGCAGATGCCTGGAACATCCCTCCCACTGACGTCACAGACGGGTGACTCACTTGCGTCACATTTACTCTTCAGCTTCACTGCAATTAAGAACACAATTATAAGAAAATATACAAACTAAATAAAACTATTCTAAAAATATTGGTTTTCTATCAACATCACGGTGATAACCGAACGTTAATCAGAGATTCTGAAGTTAGATTTTCTAATCTGATCAGGTAAATCATTAGAACCATGAATCACTAAAGAAGTCAACAGAAAATCATTAAAGAGCATTTGATTAGCTTCTGCTGCACATTATTGCAGCAATCATCAATTCATCATCCAAAATCACAAACCAGAGACTAAATCAGAATCACATTTCAGCCATTTACTCACACGCAGAAGGTCCCCAAAACTTAGTAATTGCTTTCAAGACTAATTCTCAAAAACTCAAAACGAAATCAATATAGATCATACTGACAACTGCGATAGCCAAATGCAAAACAAAGATGGTAAAATGAAGTAAAGATTACTGTAATCATCTACAACTTGGACAACCGCAGCTAAGAGAAGAAAGTCAAATCACAAGTAGGGCCCATGGGCGTCCACAGGAATTTTTCTATGGGGGCGCAAACTTTTAAATAATTGTCACATGGTCTAAATTTAATGGGTGACGTTTGAATTTCCATATTACCACAAGAGAATCCTATAGCTCCTATAGCCTACTTATACGTTATGCGGACTTATGCGCCCAAAGAAAGATATAGGTTCAAGTTGTAGAACGAATCGATAATCACATTGAAAATCGCGTTATAACAACCACAAGCAAATAATCTAAATTTATGTACAACTATGCGAAAAATCCAGGGGGGCGCACTTGCGCCCCCTTGCGCCCCGCTGCGGACGCCCATGGTAGGGCCTACTTGTCAGGCGCAATTACAGGCTGTTCACTTACCAGGTACTGATCTATTCATTTCTTTAACTGCCAAGCCAAAATCCTGTTTAAATCTAGTTAAAGTTACTGATGAAACTGGGAGGCAGACAATGTATGTGGTAAAGGTGAACAGAACAATAAGAAACACCTGCACTTTAAATATTTCCACAGTCAAGAACTCTACCTGAGAGAATTGAAAGATGAACATTGAGGTACTCACCACACTCATACTGTTTGCAATCAGTTACATGTAGACCAAGACATGTTTGTCTCTTGGTCACACATCTACAAAGTACAAAGCCATTTATAAACATTCTGCATTGTGTCAGTTTGAAAGAAAACAACTATTATTAATATTATAATTGATAACAATAGAATGAGAATTATCATGCCAGAATATTCATTGTTTTTGAGCATCCATCAGTCTCTGACAACAAAAGCCAGTCTAAGACAATGGCTGACTACTAACCTCTCGTCAGACGAACAGGAATGCCTCGTGCAAAGATTCGGAGACAGACACGAACCACTGCGAATGAGAGTCGCGTTCAGTCCAGCACATCTGAGAATTCATTTCAAATAAAACAGTCAGATATTGTCATCAATTGTCAACACGACAACAGAAATAATATAATTCTCTAAACTAATTACTTACAGCATATCACGTTCATTAAGACACATTGTGTGAAAATGTATTATTGCTCAAGGTGGTTTCTGTCATGCAGATGTTCAGAAATTTTGCTCAATACTGCCCATTGTTATATCCAAATAATTTTGAAAACAGCTTTGTTAAGTAAAAGGTATTCAAGTGTAGAATTATGCAACTCTGTATGAGTTAGAAATGAAAAACTTTCTCATCTGCAAAAAGTTTTGCTGTGGAATTAAAGGTCAACAGAAGAGCTTGTACAAAAGACGATTAGTTGAATTAGGCTCATAAAATCTTATCCTGATCTTCATGATCAGTCACAAACATCTCAGTGGTCTTTGCACCTGGCGCCGCTGGCCAGAGAAAAAACATCGACCCAATGGCTGGCTTTTTGATGTCCCTCACTTAAATTCAGCCAGCATCAAGGAAGACGCTGACTGGCAAAATAGAATTTGTCACCTGTAAAATTTCACCAATTAAATTCACTGCTATCATCAAAGTTAAACTCACCTGGCAAGGCAGAAACTTGGGTAAGTGCGACCATTACTGCCACAAACCGGCTGGTATTCACTCAGACATCCACATGGTAAAACTAGATCCACAGTTGAAAAAAAACTTGCTTATTCGGCAGAAGTAAAAAAACTTACAAGCTTCATTAAATAACACAAATCATTGTCTAGTGACATGAGAATGAAAGGCATCAATTTAACGTAATGTACTACAATTATAACATCTTTTGCAAATTACACAATGGATCACAGCATCAATAGAGCCATTTTCAACAAAAGAACACAAAGAATCATGGCCAGTAATTTAACTGCTATACCGTTCTATAACATATTACAACATACAGTGCAGAACTTGCTGTACTATACAATGAAAAGTACCGCAATGTAATGTAATTATGTAATACAATCTCTTGAGCATTTTCAGCAGGTCTCACCATCTGTGCGAATTTGACACAAGTCAGAGTAATGTAATGTAACACAAAATGATGCAACACCCTTAAAGAATTCTAGTTGCAAATGCATAATATGCAGTTGATTGGATTCAAGTAGATACCTCTCTGTAGATTGGTCTTCTGGCTGCTGGTCAGACTTTGTGCTGTCGCGGCACAAAAGCGATTGGTGCAGACGACCTGACCCGAATGGCAGGCACAGCGGTTACAGCTACGGTTGAAGACTGACCCATGACCTAAATAATTAATATCATGATACCGAATCACAGAACATTGACTCATTCATGACCTCATTTATTAAACTCACAGCCTATCACAGAACCCATGGATCACATAACCTAGATTATCAAAATCACGGCCAATCACAGAACACGGATCCATGACCTAAATAATTAATATCATACGGAATCACAGAACATGGACTCATGACCTACATTATCAAAATCATAGCCAATCAGTGAACATGTATCCATGACCTCACACAACAGCCAATGGGTTATCGCATTCCAGAGGAGCATGAAGAAATCCAGAACAAATGGCATTCTTGTCTCTATTGTTTACAGATGCCATACAAACCTTCCTTCCTCTTCCTCCTCCTCCTCCTCCTCTTCCTCCTCCTCCTCTTCCTCCTCCTCTTCCTCCTCCTCCTCCTCCTCCTCCTCCTCCTCCTCCTCCTCCTCCTCTCTCCTTCTTCTGTTTCGTTGCAACCTGTGCAGATTCAATTCCCCCTGTTTTTTTCACTCAAAGCCTTTTTCCATTCTGTTGATATTAGCTCCACTTGATCCATGGCTGCTGCATAGCATATCATCATCATCAGACCACAGGAGGAGAAGGAGGAGGTCTTCCCAATAAAAGCATACAACGTGTAGACATTAATCTCTCCACTAACTGTGGGAATTGTCTGTGCTAAAACATTGTTCACCTATGTATAATCGTATATGTATACATTCATGTCTACATGCATGCAAGCATGTATGCATCATGCATGCACATATGTAATCCTGTGTGTATGTATGTACGTTTGCATGCACGCATGAGTGCAAATATGCTTATATGTAGGCATGCATTCCTGTATGTATGTATATATGTATACCTGCATGTAAGAATGCATAGATTTCTGTATGCATGTATTTATCCATGAATGCATATAATGTACATTACTATGTATGTATCCAAACAATTAATATAGTCCCTTCTTCAAAGTACATTTTAAAAGCACGTAATAACTAGCAAGTGGACATTAATAGGCCTTACAGTGAAGGTTTTCATGATGCAAGCACCCATTTAATTCTTGTGCTTAATCATATTGGTGCAACATAAGCAAATAGATTAGATTAGAGCGGTTAATTCTTGTGCTTAATCATATTGATGCAACATAATCAAAAATAGATTAGATTAGATTGAATGATCTTACTCTGAATCATTCCTGAAGCCATGATGCACTGTTCCTCACCAACACATTTCAACTGGTTACAGCGGTGAATCAGACCATTGCGACTGCACCAGCACGCACGGTAGCAGTCTATGTTCGGTGCATCTGGAACGCGGATGTAAGTGTTCTGAGGAATGATCTGAGTGACAGCCTCTCCCAATGGACAACCTACAAGAAGACAATTATAGTACCTCTTAAGTTCAGATAATTAAATGCAAAACAGGGCTCAGACATGATAATCTCTGTAAATATTCAGAGAATCTGTTGTATCAAACCAGATACCATTTAGATTACAAGGCAGACAAAGCAAGTCAATGAGAAAAGGGTTAGGTAATATGATCAGATAGTAAGCTTAATTTCAAGATTTCTACATTGCCCACAAAAGCAAAGTCACAGGCGCTTAATCAAAAAAAAATCGATAGGCAGAGGGTCACTACCTGGAGAGTTAGGCAGGCAGACTGATGGCTAAGGTGGATGATGTCTAGAGTTGAAATGGCGAGGGAGGTGGGGGAAGAGGAAGAATAGGACATTGGATAGGATACTGGTCCAATTATAATTCACATTACCAGTCAAAGGTCAATAAACAAATTGAACTGAATTGAATTTGCTATACATCTTCACTGAAGTTCTTGAAGTGGGCAACTGTGTGGAATATTGTTTGCATCACAAGAAGAAAAAAACCATCCGTTGTACTAGAATTCGAACAAGTGCCCAGAAATCAAATGCGCTTTAGTACTTGAATGCAATGAAAACTTGAGAAATTAGCTTAATTTTCATATGAAAACACACCATTTGACAACATTAGGTCATCATAATTATATGGTCATGCTGGGAGCGCTTCTGAGGAGTTTCTCTTGAAGAAGTGCCACATAAAATACTGTCTCTGTACAACAATAAATTTAAATTGCATTGATAATAGTACGGTACATTACATATAAGGTCTTATGAAGTAGTTTACCAACCAGGCTGACAAACGAATGGCTGACAGCTTCCAAGAGCCATCTGAGGAGAGCATTTCCTCCAGTTGACTACACATACTTGGCTGGCATTGCAAGGATTTGGATTGCAAGGAGTTGACACTTGACTCCTTTGCTCTAAACTTCTTTTGGCTCCTGCTGCTGTTGGACAATATCAAAAATTAACACCATTAAAATGCTTAATTTTCTATGCAAGCAATGTCATTATTGTGGTACAATAATTAAGAAACTCATGCAACACACATACAGGTGACTACATAGATATAAAAGCATTCACATTGTCACCTTTTAGAACTTCACACAAGCAGTTTATGCACTGTTTTCTACTTCCACAACTGCAAGAAAGTCTGCACTGAAGAAAACAATATGTAATGATTGCTATTCTAAGCATCCAACACATCAGTACGCTTTTTATCGTCATTTATCAGCGTAGCATAACGAAATTATAATATCTTCTTACACATTAGACAGTAGAATAAAGATTAAAATAAGCAATTAAAATATTCTAAATTACAAAAAAATGGCTGACAAAACAAGCTGTGATCTTCAAAACTATCATTAAACTGACCTATTAGGCCAACAATGACTAAAGGTTCTATTGTTTTTGTACTATTGTTGCTCTATGTTGCATTTTGTTGTTGATATTTATCAACTTATTTATTGATTTATTTCTCCATTTCTATAACGCCCCTTCAAGCTTGCTACTCAGAGGCGCTCCCGACTATAGCGCGGACACTGCATCAGAGTTTCACGCCAAATTCACCCAAGCAATTGCGAGTGAAGGACTTGCTCAAGATCCCTACGTGGTGACTTGAGGTGGACTCGAACCTGGAACCCTCTGGCTCCAAGGCACCGACGCCACTGCTACACCACCATGCCCCATGTTATTGCTGCATTTTCTATTCAAAGATGTCATTGTACTTGCCAGTTCTAACCTGAATAGAGCGATAATGAAACGCATGGCGCTGTACTGTCCTGTGGTGACAGCTTACTACAGATTGCTTCTGGAGTGACGTCTGTTCGGGATATTCTAGACATGTCGAGACATTTCGACAGAACGTCTATGCAGTCCGACCTAAAGGAATACAACAAATTAAACAGCAAATCAATATATAATCTTTTTTTATTTAACACAGCACAACAAACTATGTACATTAGGGTGGAGTGAAAAACACGAAAATCAAAATTTTTAAACGTAACAGCAATAAAAAGTTGTCTAATGGTATGGGGTCAAGAAATCTCACAAAAATTTTGAAAAATATTAATGTCTTCGTTTGCCACCAGAGGGCCAAAATTTCGAAAAATTGTCTTTTTTAAAGAAAATTTATGGTTTTCTTATGAAATATTTTTCATGCAACACAATTTACCACCACACAATATACCGTTGGAAAGAGCTCTTAAAACTGATTAAAATGATGTATTAATTTTTAGAATAGTCCCATATTTCTAGAAGATATTAACTTTTTACTATACCCCACATTCGCGACATGTCGCTATGCCTGAAAACTGTAAAACACTAATAACTTTTTTATCCTTTGAGATATTTCAACTTGTGATATGCCATTCGATTCAGTTTAAGACGGCTTTTTCAACGGTGCATTGAAACTTCCAAAACCATCCACGAAAAAGTTCTAAATCTCATGAAACCATAAAAAAAGAGGAAAACTAAAGCAAAATATTTGGAGAAATATACTGAACAGGGAATAACTATGAAAACCTTTAACTTTATGTTTCTCAACATTTCTAAGTGATACAGTCATCATCAGCACCCAATATTATGAGGAAGAACTGTTCTCAAGATTTGTTTTCCATTTAAATTAAATTATAGTATATTGCAAATGCATGCAATAAACGAGCATTTCAGTTAAAATCTTGCATATTGTTTTTCTGAAAAACCTTACTTGATACAGCCATTCTGAACACACCATCGTGTTCAGCACGTCAACTTCTATAGAAAACAGTCAAAGTTTTTTCGGAAATAAAAAATAATAATTTATAGTATATTTAAATATATACAATATATGAGTATTTAAGTTAAAGTCTTGCATACTGTTTTTCTCAAAGAGCTTACGTGATACAACAATTCTGAGCACACCATCGTGTTCAGCACGTCAACTTCTATAGAAAACGGTCAAAGTTTTCTCGGAAATAAAAAACAATAATTTATAGTATATTTAAATATATACAATATATGATTATTTAAGTTAAAATCTTGCATATTGTTTTTCTCAAAAACCTTACGTGATACAACAATTCTGAGCACACCATCGTGTTCAGCGCGTCAACTTCTATAGAAAACAATCAAAGTTTTTGCCGAAATAAAAAAAAATTAAAATTTGTTGTCCAGTGTAATTATTGTATCATGATCATGTTGGAACTCTATTTACTCTCATGGGATCTTCTGGTTTTGGGACATTTTGCAATTGTCACTGGTGTATTTGCAGGCTGCAATGTCAAAAAGTTTTTTTCTACACCTTTTTTCATAGTTTTGCAATTTTTCCCGATATTTTTCTTTAGTTTTCCTCTTTTTCATGGTTTCATGAGATTTAGAACTTTTTCGTGGATGGTTTTGGAAGTTTCAATGCACCCTTAAAACAGCCGTCTTAAACTGAATCGAATGACATATCACAAGTTGAAATATCTCAAAGGATAAAAAAGTTATTAGTGTTTTACAGTTTTCAGGCATAGCGACATGTCGCGAATGTGGGGTATAGTAAAAAGTTAATATCTTCTAGAAATATGGGACTATTCTAAAAATTAATACATCATTTTAATCAGTTTTAAGGGCTCTTTCCAACGGTATATTGTGTGGTGGCATATTGTGTTGCATGAAAAATATTTCATAAGAAAACCATAAATTTTCTTTAAAAAAGACAATTTTTCGAAACTTTGGCCCTCTGGTGGCAAACGAAGACATTAATATTTTTCAAAACTTTTTTGAGATTTCTTGACCCCATACCATTAGACAACTTTTTATTGCTGTTACGTTTAAAAATTTTGATTTTCGTGTTTTTCACTCCACCCTAATGTACATGGGATTTATCAGAACTCTTTTTATGAACTACTGAACTCAAGACTTTTCTCTTTGGTCATGCCTGTGTTTGGAGCACCTCTGAATAGTTATCATGATGAAAGATGATAAATAAATTCCATAGACAGATAGAAGGATGGATGGATGGATCGATAGACAGAAAAATTTTCAATTTTACAATTAATATTTGGCATAATTTGCTCTGATCCTAGCAAAATATTCTGATTGATAGGTATTCTACAATCTACATTTCCTGTCTCTTAACAAGACTTTCATCAGCTGATGAAACTTACACAGACAGTATAAAAATGATCGGCCATTTACAGCAGATGACATGTCATTAGGATTAGACAGAGAGAGAGAGAGCTGTGGATAAACTACTCAGAAATGTCAACCACACTCTACTTCCAGCTGTCAAACTCTACTTAAACTGGTATGTGTAAAATATGATGAATTGGATTTCTCGTGAGTGGTTGACTTGTGCTAATCTCTAAAAAATTCATGCTACACACACTCGACGATGTTAACTGCACACTTCATGCAGGAAAACACGCAATTAAAGGCCCTGAAGAGGATGAGAATTGATGTTTACCGGCATATTGAACTCGTAAGTGCTTTGTGGTGACATGGTTTGATATGCATAGTACAGGCGATGGCTTTCCACTTGCTTGGCTCACACTGACTGATGTCTGTACATTGTTCAAACAAATAAAAACAGATTCAGTTGCTATGACAATAGTTGATCTGTGACGATAGTTGATCTGTGACAATAGTTGATCTGTCAAGTCATAACAACAGAGACTTTCGATAACACAATTTGCATAACTACACATGAATTAGAATAAATACATTTGCACAGGTCTTGAACGCCTGCTATATTCTTAAGCTCCAACTTCTCAACTGAGTAAACCAAAGGGTCTGTTAGAAGGCACTTAAAAAGTACTATGTACATAAGGCAGGCTTATGTAAGAGTATGTACGCATGTGCATATGTATGTAACTATGTATACCTATATGGACTATGTGTGTATGCACATAAGAATAAACATAATGAATATATGCAATGCATGTATATATCAAAGTACCTTCTTACATTTAACAATATATCCTAAATGCAAATAGACCATGTTTGTGGTGCAAGGTTAGGAAGTGCTTTCAATGTTCCCTTGACACAGTGGTACCCAACTATATTATAATTATGACATCGTACATCGCCTACCTTATCACACATGAAACAAGATTTTATATCGAAAGTACAAATAAACACATTTCTTTTTGAATGCTTTTTCCATCGCATATTCAGGCAGCAATCACACCAAAGTGACAAAAGCTAGTCCTGAAGAGGAAACAACCCTATAGGTTTGAAGTGCTAGTGACTTTACTTTGTAAACATATGAGGTCATTGGTCTCCCTTGCTGCTCCTCATGTTGAGATCTACTGACTTTGTCCACAAAGGCGATAAAGTGTATGGTCAGTGTACTGATTGTACAACTGAGTTTCTTTCTTTTTCTCCTGGTAGGCATTTGAAACTATAGCTGTTAGACGTTTTGCAGTCCGGCCTGCCAACCAACAGAGTCCAGTGCATTTCTAATCATTTTGGTTTTGCAAACTTGAGACGTATGTAGAGTGATTACCATAGTAACTACACCTACCTTTGATTGGTATGTATATTGGTTACCGTAGTAACTACACGTACCTTTGATTGGTATGTCAAAGTCAAATATCGAAGGCATTGCGATGATACCAGCTGACCAGAACTTAACCGCTTCTCGAGCAGCATCGTCTGACTGTGGATTGCAGCTACGGAACAATTGTTGTGGCCGACCAATGAAGTTGGAGCAGTAGCTGAGACGACTGCAGCCGGGCTCACAGTGACTGTCCACTGTGCACAGAAAACACCGTAATTTCAGCAAAGACTGCAACTACACAGAGGGCCAATACTTACATCCGGAGATGTAGTATATAATTATCGTTCTCACCCCAGTGAGCTTGAGGACCCTGAACACAGGTGTTATCTTTCACATCAAAGCTACCAATGAATTATCTGCTCAGCATCTTACAACATTGACAGCACTGTATTCTATCCTGTTTTTGGATTTATAAAGCGCCTCTCACAGTACAAATTAATTAGTGGTGAAAAACTGTCACTACACAGCAGCTTGAGGTGGATTTGAACTGTCAACCCTCCGGCTCCAAGGCACCAAACACACCTGTACACAATCGCACCCCAACTCAGAAGTCTTCATATCAGCATTGATTACACAAGACTAGAATTCATCAGACTAGATCAGATTAACCATCAGATTAGATTAGATTAACCGTCAGATTAGACTAGATCCAAAGACCTAAATATAATAGAAGCACTCGGTTGAACCTAACAAATCCATTATACATTTCACAATACTTTGACTAAGTAATCCAAACTCAACAACGAGAGACAGCAATCTAAATTTAGCACACATAAGGTGAACGACTATCAAGTGTCTGTCATAGTTTGCACAACCTCATCCTCCTCCAGTCTTGCGTACCATCGTAAACTGTGAACAGGTATAGCTTAAGACGACAGACAGAGGAGGAGTCGGGTCGTGCGACGCTAAGAACAAGAATAGAACGTCGCAAGAATAGAACATCGATCGGAAACTCAATTGGATAAATTTGCATCGGTTGACCTCGACAACATTTCATGTTAACCACTTGATTGTACTTAAGTTCACGACACGTCAACGACAGCGACACACGAGATAGTTAAGGATTCAGAGCAGAAGTTAAACTTCTGAAGTACCTTCTTCCAAACAAATATTTAGCTCTTTCTCATGCAGCGAATATGAACACTTCGGATCAAAGTCGTCGGTCGCCAAGACGTGCCTTCGACTGTACGTCTGTAAAGTCAAAGGCAAAGCAGTGCAGAAGGTCATAAATATTGTCATAAATATTGTCACTAATAGAAAAACAGACAGCAATGTCAGTACAATGAGTGCAGAGAATGACGTAGAAAGTACAATATGGGGTTCGACATAATAATAGCTAACAATAGGAATCCAGTATAGCCTTGCAACAGAATGAAAAAGGAGTGTGAATGCAAAATAGCTGTAGAAAGAGGGAAGAAGTAACATGAGCAATCAATATTAACATTGATGTAAATATTGTCAAATTCAATTAGCTCTTATCCAATGGTAAAACGTTAGCAATTATTTGGTACCACAATGTCCTGATGATGATTTATAAGTCAATGCCATTAAGCAAATGAATTGTTGAAGGTTTCTACACAATTTTATTAGCAGAGTACTTAACATTAACCTAGAGCTGGAAGTAGACCTGATTACTACTTGGTTCAATGCATCATCTGGCAATGTCTTTTGCATTAGACACCAGCACTAACTAAGTTACAAGCTAGTAATAAATTCTGACATGTTTGCATATTTAATTAAGCTTTTACTTCAATTTCATGCCTACCTGATTCAATTTTAAAACTTTAAAAAATTAAATTCAGCTTTAAACCTTAAATATCACAACATCATGAAAAGAAGTATATGTAATACTACCCAGAGTTAGCCCATATGACGGAGGACCCATTATTCTGCAAAGCAGAACATCAGCCTGAGATCCTCTCAATTTTACCACTTTCAATCAATCAATCAATCAATCAATCAATCAATCAATCAACCAATCAATCAATCTACTATAATGATCAAGTGCTGTACATACATAGCATAGTTAAGCACATAATTGAATTACCTCAATGCAAAGATTTCTACATTGCTGAGTGGATGCTTTTGGACAGCACATGAGCCGTGTGCTGTCTCTATTCGTCAAGTCAAAACTACCCTCCATGTTGTACTGGCGTCGAATGTGATTGTTCGAACTTCGAAGAAAGCACTGCCACATTGGCGCCTGAAGAGTTATGCAGAAAACAAGACAACAGGTACAAAATAAATCACAAGAAGAAGTAAGTACTGCTCTCAATAAAAGCGTAGGATTCAAGTGGACAAGAGTTTTCTACAGAATCAAGACAACACACACTGCGCCACAAGACAATCATATAAATTACTATTAAGCCGCAGAACTTAAGTCTGCTGCTATACATTAAGATGTTTCGTAAAGAGCTTTGAGATTAGAAGGACAATTACAATGCTGGGCTACACAAAAGCCAAGTCAGTCGGCAAAGAGGCATGGAAACAGCACTGCTGCAGAGATGGGCAAACCAGTGTTGATGATGGTGCTGATGATAATGATGATGCTGATCTAAGTAACCACAGTGATCATTAAGACAAACAGTAGAGAGCTGATGCGGTTCAATTGTGAACTAACGCTGAGGTCTGGAACTCCACAGTGAAGAACGACTTGATCCATCACTTCTTCCTCTGTTGTCAGAGTCTTCAGAGCGTTGTGACATTTCGACTGACAAGTCTCCGAAATGCCCGGCTTCTCACAGCACGACAAGCCTACGAAAACAGACAAACATGTAACCATCGAAAAGCTCTAAATACTTCTTTCTTCATTCCAATGGTTTTCATGTTTTACATCATTAACCATTAGTTAGAGTGCTCACCATTTAATGAGGAGAACCAGGGTTCAAGTCTCCTAAGTCTACCAATCACCCTCTGGATCTCAAAATAATAGATATGCATAGCAGTTTTGATCGCCATACATGTAGACCATAAGTTAACACTTGTCTCTTTTCAAACCAACCACTGATTAAAATATCCGATTAAATTAGAAATAGTCTTGCTTGCAACTCTTTAAACTTGTATGTTAGGTGAAGAGCAACTGCACCAGGCAATATGTCACCACTTCACACATAATATTTACAACTGTCACATATTCAATACACATAACTATAAGCAACTTTGGCAGCCACTTTACTTTGGCTCGCATTGGGCCCACAATGGGCCACCTATTGTCACCAGTGGCTCAGTGGCAATGGGCCTAACAAATGTATGGGGGCATTGCTGCAAATGCCCTGTGAAACCACCAGTTGAAGCAAAGTCTAGATGAGCATTGATGCTTACTGTCAAGCATGTTTCTGACAGGCAACGATCGAGTGTAGTTCTGAACACATGTCGCCACCTGCTGACTGCAGTGCTCAACAACGCGTCGAATCTTCGACGGTGAGCTCGAATGCTCCTGCATGAAGATCGCTCGGCAGACGGAAAAGCATTCGGAGGAAACCGATGACGGGCAACACTTGCGTCCGGCTGAAGATACAGAAAGAAACGGAAGAAGAATATATTATATGTAGGACGAGAGAGAGAGAGAGAGAGGGAGACGAAGAAATTCCATCCAGAAGTTTGTGATAAGCTACGCTAAACTGTTTACCTCTTCCTGACATCAGAAACCATCAGTCTGAATTTTCCAACCTATTCAGAAATTCAGCACCAAGCCATCTGGAACAGTCTATCTATTTGTCAAGCTTCTTCTCAAGACCCATTTATAACCGACTTGCTTTCTTTTTCGCAGTCTGATAGCATGACTCACCTGTGTGCCTGCAATTCCTCGTTTACCCATTGAACAGCATATGGTGTATTAATAGGAAATGCATTAGGACAGCAAATTCATATCAAAACAAGCGAAACAACAGCTTATTCAGCTGTAAAAGTTGGCTGAAGACAGAACAATAAAGCTGGATGTATTATAGGAGAAATGCCTAAACAGATAAATGGACCTTCCACACCTTCTTGCACACATGCCTACTGCTCCATTTCAATCAACTGAACATACTTCTTTCACATAAATATATCATGCCTTTCAGATCTATAAGATAGTGGGGGTCTGTGCAACTTCTATTTTATGTGCAATGTAACTGTCGAGATAAACACATACCTATACAGCATATCTACAGACTATTATATATATTATATGTGTATATATGAAAATTATATATATATATATATAATATATACGTGCATCTGTACATGCACAGTTACACCCACATACAATACATGCATGCAACTTCATATTTAAGACAATTCCCAGATACATAAATGTATTTAACAGTGCATAGACTGTACATGTAAGTGTTATAGCCACATGTTGTTATCCAGGTTTTTATTATCTTGAGTAGCAATACCACTTAGCACAAGCTGTTCAGTACACGTACTATCTTCAGAAAAGGTATTCCATGCTGCCGATATTGTTTGATAATTGACATCATAAAGTATCCTAGAAGTAGAAGTACCTTGCCTTGACGATGCAGTATAAAAAATCACATTTATACAATGCTTAGAAATGTTTAGTTATGCAAGACCTTAAAGCTGGTTAGAACCTCAATGACAAAAGATGACAGGATTTTGGCTGACTGATGAAAAACTGCCAGACAACTGGAAAAGTGTTTCGCTTGTTGACACTTCATGTTGTGAAACAGATGTTGACTTTTGAAAAAGTCAACACATTTTGGATAGGCTGGCAATACTTATAAAATTATTGTCTCAAAAGTCTGTTAATTGGTTAGACAACTTAAAGAAGGTCCATGCTGAAGGCAGTAAGTGCATCAGCTTCTGCAAACAATGGCAGAAAAACATCTTAGAGACATTTCGTCTACTTTATCAACCAGCTGTTGTTAATTTAGTTTCTCAGTGTTTTTAATTAGCCTTGTATGCATGTAAGTATGTGCGCTTGTATATGACTGTGGCTAGCTACATTTGTAGGAACATACACATCCATGAATCTCTGTGTGCGTAATGTTTGCAAACAGATGGCGACTCGTTTCAGAAACTCAAATCCTAAAGCTATAGAGTAGTTTTATTGTACTACAAAAGTTTAACATCCTGTGGCTGCTATGAAGAAGTACCGTATTTTCGCGAATATAACACGCACACGGGTATAACACGCACCCGAATATAACCCGCTACTTTTTGCGATTTCAGTAAAAATTGAATTATATAAGACGCACCCGACTATAAGACGCACCTATTTCCGTGAGTACTCGAGCGTGTACGCTAACGTTAATGTGTTTCGTGCATTATATACCGTATTTTCGCGAACATAACCACAGAGCCGTAACTGGTTTAATTATACACAAATTAAAATCATGTATTTTATAAACAAATCGTTTTGCTAAAATGCTAAAATTAACATTACAATAAAGCCAAACATATATAATTTTCTATATAAATATAAAAACTTGTATTGGGAAATTACCGTGTTTCTGGTTCTTTAGCCTACTTGCAGCTTCACAAGGTAAGGTCATCATCGTTTAAAGATTATAGCATTAGTGCAGTGAATAAGAATGGACAGTCTTGCTTAAAACCGGTTTAAAGTATTTTGACGAATTTCGGTATGCGCTCATTGTAGCATTATTTTTCTATCAATAGAATGTAATTTCAATTATATTGATGCAAGAATTCTTTTTATCAATCCCATTTCCATATGATATGCTTAAATAACAAGCTTAAGCTATCGTACTATGGGGTAATGACGGGCGTAGGCTACACTTAGCAGCTAAGTACCGGCGTAAGCAGCTCTTATAATGACGGTCTTGACCTATAAAATTATATATTTTTGAAATTTTACGTGATTTAGACCAATATAGGCCTAATATAAGTAGGAGATAATTTTAAATTTAAAATGGAAGCCTACGCGCGTTATTAAACAATGAAAACGGACATCACGCACATGTGACTGATCCAATATGGCCGCCATCGCGATTGGATGGATTGGCTAATAAACTCGCGATTTCCTTGTAGAATTAGGTTCAAATGGTGACCGTTTCAACAAATCTGGCCGTTAATAATTATTTAATATAGCAAGTGACGAAAATAAACTATGTTTGTCCAAAGGAAATCCTGACTTTGACACGAGTTCTCAAAGGGAATTCACCGCAATTGGCATCTGTTGCTAAACGGAAAGTGGGATAACAATATTTTGTATCTGGCAAGCTAGTCTGGAAAATTGAACTTAATTTTTGATGCCATTGACAGTATTTACGTTTGTGATATGGAAGAGGCAGTGGAGGATGCTGAAAAGGAAGATTATCTGGGCTGTTTAAAATTCGCAAAATTATGCGCTATATAAATTAAAACACCTAATTTCCTGAGCTTCATACCTAGCGAGGAGCAAGCGATAATACAAAATAACGCCTGTGTAAATTCGTTTGCTATTTTATTGAAAACAACAAACAATTGCAATTTATTTATAGTAATATTTAACTTTTTGTATTTAAGGTCAAATCATAATTTGTTAAACTTTAAATTCTAACTTTCTGCGTATATGATAAAAATAATAAACGAACTGAACTCGGACATCATGTCTACCGATTTCGTCGACGTCCATGTCTCCGTATTGTAAGAAAACACCTTTTATAGCAGTTTTTGACCATGTCCTGAAAATTATCTGGCACAAAATTCGACTATGTAAAAAATAATTTGTATAAGACGCCCCCGAGTATACCACGCGGGTAGGGTGCGTGGTTTGTAAAACTTTGTATAACCCGCGTGTTATATTCGCGAAAATACGGTAATTGTATACAAGCTCATCAGTTATTTTCCTTGATTGCAGATGATTATTATTTAGAAATAAAGTATACAGTATTTGACAGAGAAGGCATTTATGTCAGCCAATAGTCCAGATCCCACTACGGAGCAGCATTGCTCCCCTACTTTGACATGAGTAAATCCGTACACCAGGAAGCCATCTTCTCTTTCACTTGGAAGTATGTCTAGACGATAATTACCTTATAAACTCTATATATTGTGTGAAGCAATTGATGCTCAAGTTCCACAGTAGGAATAATTATCAGCTCAAATGACAGAGAGGACCAGATAACAACCAAAGTGGTCATTTACAGGGCAGTGTCCACCATTCACCATAGGCCTATGATTATGTATTGTCTTGGAATGCACAATTGCACATATATCCAAGAGATGGATCACATTATGTAAGCGTATTGTATAGGTAGGCCTATATCATATATGCATGTATATACAATTATACATGTATAATTGTATATATATATATATATATATATATATATATTATACATGTAATGTCATGTATAAGAAACAACCAAGTCTGCTTTTCAGACATGTAAATAAATTTATGTATTCAAGTATGAATCTGGCCATTGCTGCTGCACCTTTTTAGAGACTAAACGGCACCTTTCACTACCTATGCCAAATTTGTTGTCAATCACGCTCAAATAATAAAAAAAATAATACTATTAAATACTTCTATTCCTATATTTCCGTATGAAATAGATTCAGGTGCATTCGGTTCATAAGCAAGCACGGTATTTCTGTTAGGACCCATGAATTGATTGATTGTCGAGAGGCTGGCAAAATAGTCAAGTAGAGTCCTAGAGGTAGCAGCTCAAGTCTTGATAGGGAACGATCAATTTCATATGACGCATCACGAATCAGACCTAAGACGCACAGGAAGACAGACAGACAGACAGACAGTCAGACAGACAGTCAGACAGACAGACAGACAGACAGACAGACAGAGACATACCAACAGACAGACAGACTAGGGCGTAATTGCACAACTACCGTCGTACAGCTGAATGGCAGGATAAATAAATGCGGCCAATATTTGTGACAAACGTAGGAATGGCGCTGGATGTGTGGTTCTGTTTCCGTGGTCGTTCTTCACTTCGAGCATGGAAAGCCACGAAGAGACGACAAAATGACCGCTGAAGCAGCTGCAGCGCCTCCTCCTATCTCAAGTGCCTTCGTTCTGCCAAGACGCAGATCGAGTACTCGCGCCGCTATCGTGGCAGACGGCAAAGGGTTGCGGCGGCGGCGGTGGTCGGTGGGGAGAAAAAGAAAACCATTCTAGAACAGGTCTCGAGTTCAAAGACGAAAGAACGTAAAGAGTAACGCCAACAACAAGAGCAGTCGAGTTTTAGTGTCTAACTTCTAGAGCTTGAAGGTAAGACAATCAAGGCAATACCTGCAGAAAGCACACACTTCACCGCAGACTTTGGGTCTCGGCTAATGGCCAATATACAATCATCCTGCCACACCTTTTCCTATACTTCGTTCACACAACTGAGCATCATCCTTTGCCATCGTAATTATAATGACAAATTTATATAGCACCTTTAAAGAAAATCCAGGCGATACCGAGGAGTTACTCAATCACCACCAGCTGTGCTTGTGCAACTTTTTGTGTATAGCCTAATATCAACACAACCTTTTAAGAGACACAATAAACAGCTTAAATTTGGGGAAATGCTGTTGAAACTCTTAGTCCTGACATTGAATGACCATACAGTTGAAGCCCCATTTCACACATCCGTCATGATTATATTATATTATCTGTCAATAAACATAACACTAATTTAATGCTAATGCACTGAATACAATGTTCAGTCAGTACATTTGAGGCCAGCAGTGTCTCTTTACAGTTCATCTTAAATCACTATAGCTAATGTCCAAAGCTAATTTTATTGTGCCAATATATTGCAATTAACATTACGGATAGAGCATAGATGATCTACGGTAGATGATCCAGATACCATCATACAGCTATATATGAATAGAGTGCCTTAAGATGGACAACCTCACAGTAACATACATACAGAGGTAGCCACAGACACATGAAAGAAGATGCAGAACAACTACGGAACAGACACACAAATATCAAATAAGACAAAGATGGTGCGATATAAAACACAGATAAAGTAATTTGATGGGTCTCTGGAAGAAGTAAGAAATAGAATTTACAATGGAAGGTCAGACAAGATCATTTGAGAACTGATGAGGACAGCAATTAGGAGTTAAGGAGGACAAGGAGGTGGAGGAGAAGCACTGCAGGGAAGAGGAGACTAAGAAGGATAATGGAGCAGGAGGAGGAGGAGGAGAAGGAGGAGGAGGCAGAGGCAAGGAGGAGAATGAGGGCACAGACTAGAAGAAGCAGAGGGAAAACAATGACAGGAACAAAGACAATAAGGGCATTATGAGTAGAGCATTAGAGGAGAAGAAGCTGACTATGAACAGAAGTAGGAGCAGGAAGAGAAGCAGTAAAACTATGAATACAGGAAATTTTTAACAGATGAACTATGACCTGAAGTTGATATGAAAGTAGCTCAACAATATAACAATGATCATAACAATAAGATGCGAATCAGAAGAATCAGAAATCAATACACAGCTCAAAGAAATGTATATATATATATATATATAAATATGGGGATTTTCAATAGTACCGTTACCATAGCCTACCTCACAACAGTGCTTCCATCTAGTCTACCCTAACGGAAGCCACAGTTCTAACGACAATGACATGTAGAACTATAAGAGAATGCCAGTATATATAAAAGACAAGCAGTGAGTGGTAGCTTTCAAGACAGCTGAAACTTCATGCTGCTGATGTCTTGTTTAGACTGTGCTCTGCAAGGAAGCATTCATAGCAGCTCAGTGGAACATGAGATATCAGTGAGTGTCATCTATGGGTGTCTAAGACAAGTAATTTCAGGCAACCCATCAATTTCGTAGCATCAATAATTATTGGTGGGTGCTGCAGATGAGGTCGGGCAAATAATTGCTGAATTTAATAGCATCGGTCTTTTGTGAAGGTTCAAACAAACACTCAATTAATTAAATAGCATCTACCTTAGCACAACACGACATGGTTAGTTCTAAATGCCACTCACCTTATTCAGGCTTATTACGTTAAATTGCAGATCTACCTTTCTTGTAACACAGGTATAGGTTAAAATATCACACACTTGATTTAATAGCATCTGTACTAGTCTTGTTTATAAGACAGGCACCCTGCAGCTGTAAGGATTTAAGACAATCAATTTTTTAAGTGTTCAATTGGGCAAAGGATTGGGTTACTGGCCACCATCTAGAACTGTACGTCATCCAAGGCAGCCCACAACAGCTGCACATAGATGAATCAAATGACAGACTGTCAAATGAAACGTACATTTTTTATAGTATCATCAGCATAGAAGAAATATGATATCTTAGTAAGTGATTGTCGAGAAGTGCTCCTAAGGCTTTGGCGTATAATGTACAGAACTACGTGAAACACCACATGGAACATCCCATGGAACATAACATAACGTAACATCACATGGAACATCACATGGAACATAACATAGCGTAACACCACATGGAACATCCCATGGAACATAACATAGCGTAACATCACATAGAACATGGCATACCAACAGCACTAGATGAGTAATTGCCAGTCTAATACACTGCCTGAGTGGAGCGAATAAAGATAAACACTACACCAATTCAATAAGTCATAGCCAGACAAGAATTATGATTAGGTCAATACACGGATCTAAGTGGACAAGTTAGAAGTAGACAAGAATTACGATTATGATCTAAGTAGTCATTTGGATAATAGCTGTAAGCTCATAACAAAAGAGGTACGGTAATTAATGTGCAGCTTCTAAGAGCGTCAACAGCCAGAGATGATAGGGTCCTAAATCTGTCTAGGTAACCTACAATTGTCATGCTTGGCAGCAGCATGCATGAATCATGATTCACATTAGTCTAAAAAGGTCCTGATTATAATTTGATGCAATTAGTTCAGGTCAATTAGTAGGAGTATAATTTTGTCTCCCCTCCCCTGCTTGCAATATGATGCAATTAGGTCAGGTCAATTAGAAGTATTTGTCTCCCCTCCCCTGCTTGCAATATGATGCAATTAGGTCAGGTCAATTAGAAGTGTTTTTATATCCTCCCCCTGATTATAATATGATGCAATTAGGTCAGGTCAATTAGAAGTAGTTGTCTGGCCCTCCACCTTCACCTGGAAACTGACGCTTAACCAAACAACCCAACACTTGTGACTTGGTTTCAACGAAAAAATTGAATTGATAAAGCCGGTCAATAAGTTGATTTCTTTCCAAGGTGAGAAACGAAAGTTGGTCTTTCTAATGCAGTACTGAAAAAACCAGGACTTGTTGGCTGCATTTATTTTTTTCAGCATCTATAGGATGACTGAACTTTGCAATTCTTTCTAGGAACCAATAATTCAGCTTTCACTTGGCACTATCTGCGAGTGCAACTTAGACAATGGATTGCAGCGTGGTCGAAATGCTTTTAGCCAGCACAGACGACGACGATGGCGACGACGACGACGACCGTAGGTAAACAGCTTTTGTTAGTAAATCTCGAAGATTATGAATCTATCTGCTCTCATCCATCTCCTAAAAACACAGAACTGGCGCTGAAGAGCAGCTCCATCCTCCGCAGTGACATTCCGCAGACCACCAATACACCACGGCCAGCCATTTTCCCCTCACCTTGTGCAAACAGCCACGCTGAACCCCCCCCCCCCCAACATATACAAACGCACATATATGCACCCCTACGTAAGTACATGTACACACAGATACATGCATTTACATGTGCATTATATCTTACGAGCAAATATAAAATTAATTTAAATGTCTTATATTTTACTGAACTACCTGTCTATTTAGTGGCACTCGTACCATAACAGCACCATGGGTATCAGTGTCAAAAATCAGTTTGCATGTCAAGAACTAAATCAAAGTTACACATATAAACGTATGCACATACATAAAAGCACACACAAACATATATATATATATATATATATATATATATGGTATGCATGCACGTATATATATAATTATATGCACACATATCACATCCACACATACATACACATTACACACACTTAAATCTTTATGTATGCATGCATGCATACACACATATCGGCTATCAATGGACTATAATAGACTGTATTTTATAGCCTATAAAGTCCTCTGTTGACTGATAAGTGGCCGTATTTGCTGTGCAGGGGAGCACACATAATCGTAGGCTTTAGCATGGACGGATTTCTCCAATAATACAAGACATAATCGTCTGACAACTGGATGCAGTAAAACAGTTAATGTCCCTTCTCTCTAACGATGACATTGCAGAACAACATCAAACCATCTGGACAGATTTCTTCCTTTGCACAACCAAGCTTCTTCTCACAGGATTCCGTTTCCTATGACATCCACAATGCTCCATTATCTGTGTGTAGGTGTGTGTGTGTGTGTGTGTGTGTGTGTGTGTGTGTGTGTGTGTGTGTGTGTGTGTGTGTGTGTGTGTGTGTGTATCTCTCTCGGGACCTCTGTCTGTCTGTCTTTATCGCCCTCTCCTGGAAAGTTAAGATCAAGACTGAAAACCGAAATTGTCAAGCTCCTATCCTGCATCCCATAGTCCACTATCCTATGAACACCTTTGCATCTTAATCAGCCCTTTAGTTATCAGAGGTTGGAGGGGTCAAGCTCCGAGCTCTTCTTCTAACCTCAGTTAAGTAACTGAAAATTGTTGGAGGGGGATCAGGAAATAAAATCTCTCATGAGTGGTCAATCGCTGCAATGTGTTCAGTTCAGCATAAATTAGCAGAATAACATTTCCATCTGCATCAGTTTTGAATAGTTCAAAAAATTATCCACCCCTCAATTCTTTTTTACAACTAAAACACCAATCGTAATCATTTTGACTTTCTAGTGGCACCACACTCTCCCACCTCATCTCAACAAACTGACCAAGACTCTTGCATGCCCTATATGACATAACTGTAATCTTGACATCTCTAGCACACGGTAAGAAGCTAGGCGTAGGGCACCAGCTTAGTCACAAGCGCTGTTACAAAGTCAAAGGGTTGTTGAGAGAATCGAAGTGGAGGTCGAAGTCCAGTGGGTAACTTGGTCTGCTTGATGCAGACTATATCTATGTATGGAGCTCAGACACTGTTGAAGACTTGCATTACCGATGTTGCATTGCAAGGCAAACGTGATCATGTATCTCTATAGTACCAGAATGCTAGTTGCTGCTATCCATTTACAAAATCTTCACCACAATGGATCAGAAAATTGGATGATTTGCGAATTCATCAGGTTACACCCGGTTTTACAGCTCACGCCATTTGACCTCACGTCAAATCTATCGATTAATTGGAGAGATGTAGGTGGCAGGAGTACAGCGACGATGATGGCTCAGGAAGTGGCAGTGCTCCAGTTGTTAGAACACATGGTAGTCAATAAATGATGATGGACGAGGAAGTGGTGGCTAGTTGTTAGACTACACGGCAGTCAATAAATATGCCAACAGTCAATCTGCTACTCTCTGTTCCAGAGTTTCAGAACCGACAGAGGCTATTTGGACAAAATTCTACATAAATGGTTTCACTATTTTTCGGTAATCAGTGCTAATCACCTCTTCGGTAGCAAGTACTAAACGACTGCCTCCTCTATTACTATTGCCACATGAAATTACACTTCGGATGAGTTATCGCCTTATGGCTGAAATGCTTACAGAACGTTGTCCGATTGATTTATATACATGTATGTATGTTCTCTATGGCAGATAGATAACAGCACGGAAACAAGACTGCTGCTGATATATAAACCAACATTTACAGCTCAATATGAAAAGCTACAGTTGGCAATCAGTCTTCAGTCTTTTCATCAAGACACTGTGAGGCAGACATGACAATTACAACACCAGTCATTTGTCTCATTTATATGCAGCCATAAGTGGTGATGCGATATGCTCAGATATTTATTTTAAAATAAATCGATTTTCAAAATAGCTGCCTTGAACTGGTTCTCATAATCTAACATTGCTCTAACCTGGTATTAATTTTTTACTGACAACTCTCCATCAATGATCAAGACAATCTCCACCAACCTTCAAGCGTTTTTGCGATATTTTCTTTTCTTTCTTTTCCTCATGTATCAAACATAGATATGGCAACTTAAATAATGGTGTTAGGCGAAATGCACTGACAGCCACGTTAGTTAGATCCAAAGTAGGCCACTAGCTATCCACCATTGGCCAGTAGCATCACAGTGTATGTACCGTATGTAGTACTATGTATGTATACACACGGCTACTTGCGAAGTACCTTACAAAAACCTCACAAGGGTGCTAAACATGGCAATCTAATAAATGTAAAAAGTGTCCTCTAAAGATGGCTTGAAAATGTTACCCGCCATATATCATGGAACATAGTTGTCTGGTGATCATAAGTAAGACGGTGGTCAGTTTCATATCTTAATATGTCCAAATCTGTGAAACTTCCTAAGTAATTACTATTTCAAGCTTTGCGTGAACCAGCCGTACTTCCCATTTCTTTGAAGCTAATGATAAACCATATGATATAAAACCTGTGTTAACACATTCGATAAAATATAGAGACAGTGCAACAAACTTACGTGAGGATGAACACTTTGAAGCAAGAGAGCAAGTGTAAGCAGATTGAAACCAGTGGTTTCTGATGTAGTGTCGTGTATTTCAAACGCAAATAAACTGTGGAAATATCTTTTCAGAGAGTAGTTCTAAGAACAGCCCATAAATAATTAAACATTTTTGCCACTAGAGACTTGTTAACACATTCTAAATTTGGTTAGGTTCATGTGCTATGGACAAGCATACATGTTCCACAAGTAGAGGCGGTCCAGAATCCCAGTAAAATTCCTATTGCATATTTGTAATAGTAGACACACACTTGTCCACCTACTTAATGCTTGTATATAAGATTATTTTGTCGTTTCTTGTACATACAAATAGAATGGACGAAGCACGTGTGGTGATGTCAGGCCTGCCAGCCATCTTGGTGTCAGAAGAAACCAGTGTGAATTATTTGAAAAAGAAATGGATTAGTGAACATGAAGTTGCAAAAATGTTGTATAAGTCAGATGATGAATCTTTTGATAATTAAATATTGATGATGTTGATATAGTTGATGAAGGTAAAGAATGGGAAGATTATTATGATTAATGCAACTGAGTTTTATGATCCATCATCAGCCCCAGTGGCCACTGCTAAGTCTGAAGATGAGTCTGATGAAGTTGAAAGTGTTCCTTCATCTGTTGCATATGCATTAGCTTCAGATGTAGTTCAAGCAATACAAGATACCTGGGAACTAGTGGATGGAAATTATAATACAATTTATGTGGCTTTCACTGCAAACTCATGCAGGTGCAATATGTGACTTTTTCGCTGATGACAGTTTATCCTTGGAGTTTTTCATCGCCGATGAGGTTGTTGTTCTTTGGTGGCTGGTGAGACTAACAGTAACAGATTTGCTGTTCACAGTTTCTTGTCTGTAGAACTCTGACATTGAAAAGAAGTTGAGCAGTGAAAGAAAGATAGATATCAACAGACTGTATAGAAATTTTTGGGATTGCTGTTGATGGTGGCTTTGTCAACATTATATTGAAAAATATTATAGCAAAATAATACCTACCTTTTCTACCAGTAGCTTCGAGGAACTAGGCGCCATTTTTGGTTCAGAGTGTACTCTGAACCAGAAATTGCCATTAATGTAGATTTGTATCTTCAAGCGAATTTCTACACAGTCACTAGAGACATAGGTCAAAGTTTCAAAATAATCATCACAAAGTGAGACACAAATATGTCTTGAAACCCTGGTCCTGATCACTACATCGGTTCTTTGCGTGACTTAACATCTGCTTTTCAGTTTCTATGGGACAAATATGCCCACAATGCATGTGCATGGCATTAAGATAAAATCCACATGTATCAAACTCAAACTTGCAAACGTTTTAATACAAAACAAAATGCACCAATGATCAGTCAAATGTGTCAAACAACTCAAAAAGCTATCTAAACACCAAAGATTACATATTGTGTTTTTATTGACATAATTCAGAAGCAGAAACAGAACCTTCAAATTTTATTTTAAAAGCTATTAATCAAACTTCTGCGGTAAGATAATATATTATAAGCTATCTAAGTTTCCTGCAATCTAAGCTAAATATGTGAATGGCAGCAGTTGAAGTGAAATTTCTTCACCTGAAAATCTAGACAGAAAGGAATAGGGTCACAGGGTCAAAGATCCGTTGAGTGATCCGCATTAAACAGAAGGCACTGGTTTTAAAACCACAGATATGTATCTAAAGGCATAAAATAGACCATACATAAAAATCTAAAAATTGCATAAGCAACCTAAGAGGAAAATGAAGTAAGCCAGATGGCAACCATTCCTATACCACTGGGAAAAGAAGTGGCTGAACTATATGAGATGTCCACTGATGAAACATACAGTAAACAAGATACGTCAACAGCCTTCTCTAATATAATAATATAGTACAATGAGAGCTAAGCAAACTTTTAAAGTTCAACTTAAACCATGATAACAATAATAATATGAATGAGAACTTCTATAGTGCCAGAGTAATAACGACCATGGCACCAGCAGATAGTCATTGCTCAAATGTAAATTCATGCAACGCTTCAGAACGAGTCTGATCAAATATAGAAGATGGAAATAATCTGAAAGGCCACGGAAGCAGAGTAGAAAGCAGAAAGTTTTGGAATCCTACCTTCTTGTTTATCGAGGCAGACTAGAACGTAGAACTCTTGATCAACAGAACATGCATCTCCCAATTCATCGCGAGATTTGGCCTGCACCAAACAAAAACAGCGCACACACAATTAAACGACAGGGATGAACAATAACAAGAATAACATAAAGCATACAATGGCAGAAAAAAAGAAATCTGTCTAAAACTCAAACCTCTCCACATTCAATGTGAATCTTTATAAGAAGAAGAAGCTGATAAAGACTTCTTTAGAGACATCCTAAAGAACCCTGGTCAAACCATGACCAACTCCCTGTCCATTGAGCCGATCATGCTCTGCATCCATGCTTTACATTTACTGATTCCCTCTTCACAGGGGCGGTTTCTTTGCTAGGATGCTGTAGTGTAGAGTCAGACTTCTGTCTTTCTGTCTTTACTCTTATTATATGATCCTGCTTTATCAGCTGATCACATTTTATCAGATGATCATGCTTTATAAGTTGGCAATGCCTTATCAGTTGACACCAGCAGATAGTCATTGCTCAATTGTAAATTCATGCCATGCTTCAGAACGAGTCTGATCAGCTGATCATGCTTTTCAGCTGATCATGCTTTTATCAGCTTAACCTTTTTTTATCAGCTGATCATGCTTATCAGCTGATCATGCCTTACCTGCTGATCATGTTTTACCAGCTGATCATGTTTTACCAGCTCTGCATTAAAGCAGCACTCCATGAATTTCAAGATTACAATACAAATTACGAGCAAAGCCCTGAATTCTTCTTCGGCCCTGTTTGCTCAATGCTCATTCCTCTGCTTCTTTCTCAAGACTGCTCTTTTTTCAAATGACATCAATGAAGCACAGTTTTATCGTCTCGGCTGCCTGATCCCTGACGCCAGCCAGTGTTAGTTTAGCCGCTATATTTAGATAAGACCGATAGTCCGTCCATTTAACAACACCGGGAACTTCGATACTACACATGAGCATCACGTATATTGGCCTTTCATCTTCGAGGGCCGTCTCTGGTGGCGGGGGCGGAATTCTCTAGGGCTGCGCAACAGTTACACAGCGTGTTTCATCCTATAGATACTGTTACCTCATCGGAATATCCTTCGTGTCCTACATGCTCCTTTATGGTCATTAACAACTTAGATAAATTAAGTCTAAGTTTCTGCCTACAAGTAGGCAGAAAAACAGGGTGTCTAAAAAGCACTATTTAATTTCTGATTGATTTGATTGATTGATTGATTAATTGATTGATTAAATTATTGATCATTTTGTCAGAGTTTTAAAGTCACTGTTAAATGTCCAGATGCAAGTATTCATGGATTCTAATGGACTCACATACAAACTTATATACAAAGCATTAGCAAATATATACAACTACATACAACCATCTATAGTTCTATACCAAGACATCTAAATAAACCTATTTCATACACATACATTACACAGTTATACACATTATATATATATTTAAATATACATAAAATTCCACAATTCATACATCATATAAAAAAAACATTTCTACGGGCATGCATATACCAATACAAAAAACACAAGAGCATACTATACATATGCATTGTGCATGCATGAATTCCAGCACTCTAGGTAGATGGATACATTCAAACTTGGTAACACACTGCATGTTAGGACAGGGATCAATAGATTCATTTAACCCAAAATAGTTAGACGAAGCATCAGAATGCTTGAAGATCCTGAATTTATACAACAAACCGAAATGATACAGAAAAAGATCCTAAAAATCCAGATCACTGATCTGGTGCAGTTGAGCGAAGAAGAAACTGAAATGGAATATGAAAACAGGTAGCGCCAGATGCGGCTATTGTGATAACAAGATACATAAACACAGTTCACGAAAACTCCACTATGAATTATTTCCAGCGTCTTCAGCCATGCAGGGTGCGTCCTGTACTGATAAATATTTCATAATAAATGCTGAAGCTGCCTGTGAAATTTCATGCTTCTCGCCGGTAGGACCTCCGATTTACATTGAACAGACTACGCTCAAAGACAGTAAACAAACGAAATCGGAGAAATAACGGAGAGAATGAGATGATGCAAATGTCGGTCACAAACACAATTATTCCTCACATGAATCGTTTGAATTCAATACGCAGCAGAACTTCAGAAGCCGTAACTAAATGCATTCACCGTTTAGACGCAGTTACGAGCAACGTACAAAGCCCTTCTAGAATTTCTCGTGACCGTTAAATCATCATTTACTACACTCCATGCCCATGGTGAATAAAATTAAATGGACAGCATGCGGGATAACGAATGATTGACTAAAGCTGATGAAAGATGAGTGATGAGTTTCTACTAGACAAACAATGACGACATTGGTGGCTGGTGATGAACGTCAGTGTCAACGATTAACAGACATGGTTACGTGTTATTCAATATATCAATAAGTATTATGCCCATTATTCAGCATATTATTTTCTATGCCACTGTATTTGTATAGCTCCAGTATCTAATGACAAGAAGACGGCATCAATCGATGGTGTTAAGCTATTGAAATTTGCGCCTGTGAATAAGCTGGTTCCCTCGCCATCGCTTTTGGTGCTGCAGAAATCTCTCGAGATTAGGACAGTCCATTAAAGACTTCCTTATGGTCCGTCGCTTGGAGAGGGGGGAGGCTAAACCCTTCAATGGATTTGTGTACATAAAGAGCTGCATGTATATATTAAATACACTTGCACACAATTATTATTATACTATTATCATTATTATCATTATTATTATTATTATTATTATTATTATTATTATTATTATTATTATTATCACTAATCAGATGCTAGTACTGCACTAAATTCAAAAGTCTGATGTTGGCGAAAGAGGATCCTTCAATAATTTGTTTGTGAAATGTGAGAAGAGAAAGAGAAAGGTCCCTCGTAGCTGGCAGTAGCATCATGCTGCATGGACAAGGACCAGCACCTGAAAAGGTAAGGAAACCAAATGTCTGTTTAGAACAGTTAGAAGAAACAGTTGACCATAGGAAGCTTATCTTCAATACAAAACATATTTCATATTACACAATATATCTTAATTCAATACAAAACATATTTCATATTACACAATATATCTTCAATACAAAACATATTTCATATTACACAATATGAATTTAATCAATTTCTTCATCCTTGATATATACAATAAATCAGAGTTTTACAAAAGATGGACATATACTAAAGATACTATGCATTTAATATGAATTATATACATACAATTAGTAAGCTTATGTAGCACATAATACATAATATTTTCCTATTCATAGAATATGTATAAGAAATGTATAAATGGGTATTAAATGCATACAAGTGCATTAATATAACTTATCCATATCCATAAATACATAGACTATAAGTATATTATGTGTACCATATATATTTGTGTGTATACATATATATATGTGTGTGTATATATATATATGTTTATATATATGTATATATGCAAATATACTGAACAGTTGATGTGTGCACATAGACAAGCGTGTCCGTATGATCCATGAGTCGTCTGGTGGATTACATTACACTGGGAAATATTTGCCTTTGTAGAATTATTGAGCGTGATGTGGGTTGGTCTGTGCGTTCGTCCCAACGTCGTCATCGTCCATTCCGTGTACATAGGCCAGGCACTTAAACAGAAGGTGCTCATGATACCACAAGCAAAAACCGGTAGGACAATTAAAGAAGCCACCGAGGTCAAAAAGCCAGTGAAATAGCTTACTCATCTGTACATAACAAAATACATATATATGCCTTATAAATGTGCACACATACACTATACTCTGCTATAAATTTACACTATGACATCCCGCATAATATATATATATATGCAAATAAATACACTATCAGACTAATGTGCATGTAGGCCTAAATGAACAAGCATATCTGGGTAAGCATGTGAGCATACAATACAAGTGTGTGTATAGGTGGCACCGAAATTAAGACATCATTGCGAAATTAACGGAGAATGATAGTAAACAGTGAGGCAGTTATAGGTCTTGTAATGAAATACTTAGCTAAACAGAAACTGGGAGGGACTGTGGCTTAAGTATGTGTAATTGAACACATAACTGAGCCAGCAGCGGACCGACAGAGAGACAGAGACGGACAGAGTGAGAGAAGCACACAGACAGAGTGGGAGAAACACACGGACAGAGTGGGAGAAACAGGTCCTTCTCGTTGAGCTTATAAGAGGATCAATAAAGATAGACACCGGTGCTGTCAATGAATCCTCCTGCACGGATCTCAACTTTTCTCAAGCGTGACACCCCTCAACATTGTGAAGTTTTATATAACCAAACCTGATCATAACAAGTATGTAGTAACTGCCTATATAACTGAAAAATTAAATATGAAATATTTAATATCAGTACCTCAAATAAATGATAATAATGAACCAAAAATAAAGAATACTTAAATAATATTTTAAATGCTGTAGTCCATAATAAATAAATAATCTACTGGACATTACATAAAATAAATAATAAATAGCCTACATCTAATAATAACTGATGCTTTCATCTAAACCTATAAACATTCATGACTAATACAGATACAAATACATGCAAAAGACTGTTTCTACAGACGAATCTATTGCTTTTAAATTCTATCTCATATTCAATACATGTTTGATTTCTCTAGGCTAGACATATTCAAATGTTTGCATATAATAAAAGATGCATCAATTGTGCCTATAAATGTGAGCATTCATTTACAAGACAGCTAATTATGTATCTATAGGCAAATAAATGCCTTTGAATCACATCTCGATGTCACTAACTTTTATAATTGACTGTCAGATCTTTGTGACTAGAGCAAAGGCTTGAGGAACTAACCTGATTTACTCCCTTTTTTGGAAAGTCTACATTTGTAAGTTACAACACAAAAGTAGTGAAACTAATACTCTAACTTGAAATATCAGCCACCTTCCATGTGACAGTGAAAATCATTCATCCTTAAGAGTCTATTACATTTCAGCATCTCCTATGCGGCAGTAAAATTCATTCATCCTTAGGAGTCTATAAATATTAGTATTACATTTCAGGATACCTCTGACAATAAAGAATGATAAGCCTATAGCTATGAATAAAGACATCAGACTGAGGGAACTGTCAACTGTTGAGAATGACTCATGCAAACCCAAGAACACAGTTCGTCTGCATTGCCATGACAACGATACTCAAATGCATCTCAATGTCTCTGTGCCCGAAAGAAAACCAATAATTAAAACCTATGCAAGAACAATTTTTTTCTGTTAATCATACCATGCCAATCTATCCAGGAACAACTTGTCAAACACAACACTTGTACTCCAAATCTAATTTTGAAATTTGATTATGAATCTTAAACATAAAAGTTCCCAAATATAACTAATCCTCACTCGGCCTCTTTTCATGACTAATTTGTGATTGTGTCAATGTGTCTTCAAAAAAGAAATAGTATTGCTAATCATACTTGTAATCATACATCCAAATTTTTAAAGGACTGCTCGAAAGTGCCACAACAAACTTTGTACACATGTCAATCAACCGTAACCCACAGATATGATCTCTGAAATGCATATAAAAACGGACTCACCTTCTTGCAGCTGTTTATGCACTTTTGATTGATAGAATATTCACAGCACGAGTGGCCCCAGCCATGTGCACCACCACAAGTGCAGTCAAGCAGCAGCAGATGTGTCTGGAGAACACAGACAATCACTTGGACCAAGCGACGGCAATGCATTCTGAAGACAATCAGCAAATGCCAGGATCCGAACGTGTCACACTAAAAGCTCAATATCGTCTAAAAGTTGTCTACTCTACTTAATATATCAAAGTCATAATCTACACAACTCAACGCTGAGTTATGGATTGGCGACATTTAGTCAACAGTAACTGTGGCAGCTGAGTATTGATATCTGCCACTCAAATCAAGCAATGCACGAAGAAGAAGGAGGCTCAAGCATTCCTGCAACCTTTCTTCAAAGAGCATCGCATCGTTAAGAAGCGAGATTGGCGTGTCGCAATGCGAGATATATATCAGGCGCGAAAGACGAATCGTCCTCTGGTCGTCCTTCTGACTGGATTAAAGCGTTGGCTGGCATGCACCACCATCTCTACGACGACGACGACGACGACGACATGCATCAAATAAATCCATGACAGATGACGGACACAACCTTTTAAAAGCCGATAAAATAATCTTAGGTTCAATCAGAGTCAATCCGACGAAGCTACTCGTGTCGCTGATGCTGCTGCTGCTGCTGCTGCTGCTGCTGCTACTGCTGCCGGGGGCGTAGGACCCGGAAGCCTAGGGCTGCAGAGGTCGATGCATTCAGCCGAGGCCGCGAATCATACATCGCATCACCACCAGCAGATGACTGATTGTAAGTATCCCCTATAATACAACTGCAGCCAATAAACCTCTGACCAGGCCACGAGCCCCCGACTGAAAGGCAGGAGTATGGCAAGAGGTTTCTGCAGCTGCCTCTCTCCCTCTCTCTATCTCTCTCCTCAGCAATCACCAGTCGGTTCGAAATTGCCGGTCGCAATACATTGTGCTGTTTGTTCGTTTCTCGCACGATGTATGCGCCGTAGAAACGCTGCAACTTTCGTTCGGCCACACTCGACTGATAATAATGCAACACTGCGCACTAGACAAACAGCATTTTTGCAACAGTCGCTAACCAGCAAACGACGGCGAAACGAAGAGGGACGGTCGAAGGAAGGAAGGCCATAGTCCCGCCCGATGGTCGCTCCTATGATCCGAGGCAGCTGCACACGTATCACGGGCGGCGGTGGTGTTGGTGGCGGTGGTGGTGCTGGTGGTGGGTCGATTCCAACCAGGTCTTCTTGCCCGTCGTCGTCGTCGTCTTATTGACAGCTCTTCTCAAATAATACACACAGACACACGTCCGCCGTTTAGTCGAACGGGAGTTGCTGCTCGTCTAAACGAACGAGAGCGAGAGCGATCGAGAGAGCGAACGGCAGGACTCACTCAATCGCCACGAACGACCCTTAAGCGCTAATTGACATCTCCCGCAAATCTCTGACCCTCTGTGTATCTTGGCGCAGTTCCTACAGAATGTGGCGGCGGGGGTGGGCGTGGGAGTGGGAGGGTGGGCGTGGGGTGGCGATCTGGTCCCTGACGAAGAAGGAGGAGGCACTTTGCCTATTCAGCCACTGCGCCGAACACGGCTTCCAATGGCTTTTACATAATAATCTGTGTTTGCACACGTTTGATAATAATACCCACGGTTAGCCATTGTAAAGCAGTTACGGTAGAGCATTTTCATGCACAAACAGCCAACGAAGACACTAGAGATGGCCGGGTACGTTGACTAGTAATGCGTAAGTTGCTGCTTGAAAATCACTCGAAACCAGTGAAGTATGCCAGTGAAGTAGGAACGACTGTAAAGGAAAGAAAAGCAATGTTCTGACTGACCCATTGGAATTGAAAAGCAGCAGCGTGTATGCTGTTCCAAAGCTACTCGATAGCAGTGAAGCAGAGGAGATGAATGGAAAAGAACTGGTCAGTGAACTATTTCAATTAAACTGTCATGCAGTGTGCAATGAAATATGAAGCAAAGGCACCAATCTGTAACCTGTATGTCAAATTTGCTTCATATGGCAGCCACAGCAGAAGCAGGATGATGTAGGCCTACTCACTTGCATTAGTTGTCATGTAACTACATCCTCCCAATGATGATGAAGTAGGCTACTCGTCAACATATCTGCCTCAAAGATTCAACTCCCAACCCAGACGGCGTAATTATGAATCAGTACTAGAAGTGCATGGCACCAATGGCACTCATAGAATCAGCAGGAACTGCCCCAGTGGCTATAACTGATTGAGCATTACTGCCCAGGAATCAGTTAATTAATTACAAAGGCCTATGGAAAAATAGACCAAAAACCAGAAGAATAGAATTGGCAAAAGCATTGCAGCTTTTAGCATCCCATGAAATGACAAGTAGGACACTGGCATTGTAAAGCACCCCATGGAGCAGCCAGCCTTCCACGTTATTACACTGTACAAATTGTTTTCATAGCAATTACAATCACACTGTAGGGGTAGAAAAGAGCCACTTCTGTCACCAGATGTACTCCCATCAGATGTTAGATCCGGAATTTCAATTAATGGGCAAAGTAATAATAGGTTCTGGCATGGATAGTAATTAAAGGACATCAGTCATCCATGCTTAGCAGTGTGTGTCCAGTGTGTGTCCGACATCGGAACACACCACTAGGCGCTTTGTCAAGCAAGCATTATTTAGACCAAAAACCACTGATATGAAAAAAATGTAACACATTCATACATCAAAATCAATCACGTTTAGAACCACCCACCATTGATGGTCTACCACAAGTATATATGCTATAGCTGCATATAATGTCCGTGCAGGTGAATTGTTCATCCACAGCCATTTCCTTGTTAAGTACAACCCAACAAACAAGGAAGAGCAGTCAGAGAAAATCAATCCTTACAGATTGCTTTCAATAGACAATGGACCATCGCACTGCACTAACCACGCTACAGTGCGTTCGTTGGTCGACGACGAAAGAGTCCAACGTAAAGAAACACACACATATCAATGGACTGCTGCAGTGCAGAGCTTGGCATGCCACGCTTGGATCGCTTACACCGGCAATTCCGCTAATGATTTAATGGATTTCCGAAAGCCAATAACATACAAGTGCAGAGAAAGATGCCTGAACATGACCGTGCAGGCCCCGCATGCAGCAGCAGATCGTCGCTAAAAAGCAGCGTCCATGATAATGGCAACAGATCTGCAACATAGTCACGACATGCAGACGACGCGCTATAGACGATGATATGAGAGCCACATCCAAGTGGCACGTCAAATCTGTCACTGAATTGCACTCGGACGTTGGAAGTGCATTTAGAAACAAGTGCCGAGTGAATATGGCTAGAATGACGTGAATTACTTGAACAAGGACAGCCTGCATGTAAACAACACAATTATACTCGAGTACATGTATTCATAAAACGCATATTAATGCACATTGAAAGGCAGACATGATACCTTTTATGGAGCGATGCTATCTTAAGAAAACTTTGGAGCTCTTGTCTTTGTGATGCAGCAAGTTCAAAGTTATTTCAAAATCAGTCAGTATACACTATCCAGTTTCTTTCTATTCCACCCCACCACCACCACCTCTCTCATCACTTCAAATCTAAACACCATCCACCCACCCACAGCAGCTGCTGTCTGATTGCCTACCTGCCTGACCTTTGGATCTTGACCTTGAACTAAACCTTACTTTAGTTTACTATAACTGATTGCAAGGCCGTAGCCAGGATTTGATTTGATTTGGGGGGGGGGTGTTTCTTCAAGGGAAAATTTCTGACGACTTTTTTTAGTTGTCGGAAATGGCTTTCTTACCATTTCCGCCTAATTTCATGTTTTTTCATTATGTGCTAGTGAATGCATTCTATTTCTTTTACATTTTTCATTTCAGGGTGTTTTCATGACTGATTGGCAGGCTTGAATAAACTAGTTCCAACATTTCATTCGTCTGCGGACACAGTAGAAAATCTCAAGGTTAAAATTATGCTCATATCCTGTTATCTTTAAGCTGTATGTCCACATAACAAGACTACATAATTAAAAACCAAACAAGCTATGAAACAATTAGCAACTGGAACCTTTCACAAACTTTTAATCCTCAACAGTCGGCCTAACACTGGAAATTCAAATCGGTCCATAAGTCTATAAGTCTACGAAACTGAAAAGGCTTGCAGTTGTTCAGATCTCATCAGTCAGCAGAGCTATTCAATCCCTCAATAGGTCAGCTGACTTCCTAGACACATCTCTTTCTAATCAGCAGCAGGTCACAAGATACGAGTATTGTATGTCTAAACTTACACAGCACCAGTGTCTAATTGGTGAAAGGGCACTGCAGAGGGAAAGGAAATCTTTAGAAAAACAATAAATAATTCCATAAAGCACCTGACAAGCGATGAGAGAATGATGATACCGGAGAAACCAGAACAAGCAATTTGAGCCAGAGCAAACAACACTAAGGAAACATGTAAATTCGGTTCACACCACGGGACACTGCGGCACTGTTAGAATAACGCCAGCTTCGCAAGTCAATTCTCAGACGCAAATCTGTAAATGCCAATGCAGTTATTAAGAAACTTGGTAACTGACTTAGCAATTTATCCAAACTATTTTAAATCATTTCAGAGTGGAGAATAAATGGATAGCAAGTTATGAAACAGTTACACACCAACAACTTTAGAGCCTTAGAAACCACAACAAAATGCTGCAACACCATTTTAGAATATTTACTTGCATGTAGTTACACTAGCCAATCTTCTGCATATTACAGAGCTACTCATATATACAGTCCAGGACAAAATGCACGGCCAACATTAATACCGCTTACATTACTGGTAAATATAAGAAGACAATTTTGGCATTAACCAGAAGATCCGATGCCATTTTCTCAGTAGCAGCAATTTAATCTGAAAGTACACAGTGGCAGTTTAACATCAACAACACCAACCAAAGATTTTAAAGCATACCTAAACAAAAGAAAACACCACAAGAAACGCCCTATTGGACTGTAGCGTTCTAAGTACCATGTAGCTTAGTATTAGAAGCAGAAAGGTCTTCCGTTTGGTTGCTAAATGTAACCATGATTCAAAGTTCAGATTCTTGCACTGTTAAAATCACACGCAATGATTCGTTCATTCAGTGATATATCACACATCACACATTGTGGGGGCACGGTGGTGTAGTGGGTATGCTCGTCGCCTTGCAGCTGAAGGGTTGCAGGTTCGAATACATCTCAAGTCGCCGCGTAGGGACCTTGAGCAAGTCCTCACTCGCAATTGCTCAGCGCTTCGGCGTGAAACTCCGATGCAGTGTCCGCTCTGTAGTCAGGAGCGCCTCTGAGTAGAGAGAGAGCTTCAAGGAGTGCTGTGACAAGTGCACAAACAAACAAAAACAAAAACAAATATATCTTGTTCCTGTATCTAGCTTCCACAAAATAATCCAGTAAAATTCTGTTACTATAAATTACACATCCATTCAGAAACTTAACATAAAAGACACATCTTAATATATAACTTGGCAGCACTGTTGGTAACCACAAACTAATTCATTACAACTAAATACAAAACTGATATTTTAATAAAACCTCTTCAAAGCAAGGTGTGCTTCAAAGTGTTGCAACCGATAAGTTCAAGCAGACAATACCTTTATGCAGCCTATGATCATCTATTCTAGCTTGTAGTTCAGCAAAATATAACATACATCTTTCACCAGAATCTTCAAGAAACTTCGTCACTAGGCCTACTCATTCATGTCAAGCATATTATCCAAAACTCGTTTAATGCAGAACAGTAGATGTTCCACGATGGAATCTTGCTTTCTCACCTGTGCCAAGTTTTGCTCTAAAATGAAAACTTTCAGCATTCACCAAGTGTCATAATGTATTTCCGGTTACCTGGTCTGAAAGTGCATTCATGAACAACTGCAATGCATTTTTATTAACACTTTAACTGAATTGCATTGGTTTCCAGGTAACTTTTAGTACCGGTGCTCTTTCGTTGCTTAGTGGTTTAACTTCAGTTGTATTGAACTGCAAGGATAAATTTATCCACGTGACTACACAACGTGTATTGACGTCAGGTCTGCAGCATCTTTACCAGGACACTTGTCAAACGGTATTGCCATCTGAAGTACACTACGGGCCGTATAAGCATAGATCAGCTTTATACGTGGACATAAACGTCTCTTTGGAGAGCAGCCAGTCTCATCCAACGACGCTGTTTAACTGCACCCACAGAATGCCTAGCAGACCTTAAGCACTTCTTAGTTCTTACCCACGCAACATCTAGACAGCATAATCGAGACACACACAATTCCTTCCCAAAACGACCAAAAGTGCACAATTGCTCCAATCTCTGAGAACCAAAGTGCACAATTGTTCCAATCTGAGAACCAGTAAGTGATACAGTATACATATTAGAATGCTCAATTTATGTAGCTGGATAATTACAATAATTATAGCCTCTCTCAATAACCCTTCTGAAGTGTTATAATAAACACATCTAGTCAGAGCATTTATACTTCACAAGGCTTCTTCTATGTTGAGCAGTTTCACTCTAAGTAAAATGAAAATGCATTGTTTACATCTTATAAATCATAAGACACAACATCTCATCTTCTCTGTGACATATATTATACAGGGTGGGCCATAAAAAGTGAGACCGCCTAGCATAATGTCAAATAATAAATTATTTAAACACTTTTTTCCTCAAAAACAAGTAAATTGTTGCCAAATGTTTATTCGTACAGAATCAGAAATAAAATTCAATGTGTCCACCTCGGTTCTTGGCAGTTTTTGTCTAAACGTCGGCATCACTGGTCAATGCTTCTGTTCATAAACCGCCGAGGGATTTTTTTCCACTCTTCAACAATGGCCAGTTTCAAATATCCAGGAGCAATCCTTGTCTTAAGACGTGATCACAATAGGTACCGTTCACTCACTGTTCACCCTAGCTCCAGGTTCAACAATCACTACACTGGTTTTCCTCATCCGAGACACCCCGACCGAAAATATGATGCAACGACTGAAATGTTCACGTGCGGCGTCGTGCGCGCACGAGTAAAGAGTTCGTTGCTGTAACATTTTTCTTGCATCAGAATAAACACAATCATTTTGAGAATTAACTATTGTGACAAGAGTAAATGTCTTTTCGTCTGTAAACAAAATGCTTAGTACACTTTTCTTGTTGGAAATATGCCAACTAACTGTTGACTTCACTGCCTTTGTTTTAATTTGCAGTTTTCGTTTATGATCTGCCATATTACGCGTTGGTATGCTAGTTGCAAACTTTGCACGGTTCTTTAAATTGATATGCTAGTTTTTCCTTAAATTGCCTGTTGACTCTTGTGGCTGTGTGAATCATCATCCTGGCTGAAAATCAGCTCACTTGTACACAGAATATTCCTTACCATTCTAACGAACTTTGGGTAGCCGCTTCCTGATTTAAGTGCTGTCGCAGCCTAAATCGGCATCAATTTGACATAAAATATAAAGATGGCGACCGGAAGTTAACGAAATACTGACGTCACACGCTGAGTTATTGAGCAAGGATAATTTTAAAGTTTAAAAATCACCAAAAAACATAAATTTTATATATAATACAGAAGATTTAACGAGGCGGTCTCACTTTTTATGGCCCACCCTGTACATAAGTTCTACTGAAACATGTCAGGGTATATAAATTCTACAGCGCAAATTGCATGTGAGTCATTCGGTCAACAAAGACCCAGAAATCTGACAGGAAAGAAGTGTCCTACTTTAATCCAGCGTCTGCCTTGGACAGTTCTAGCGTTTTTGGGTTTTACTACCGAAAGCCACTCTAGAATCTTGATTTGCAAGTAGTAAAGATCTTTCAGCAAAGAACGTTCAGGAGATGCAAGTCTCCAAGCAGCGTTGCAATATCTGTACCATCAAGGAACAGTGCGTAATTTATTGCCTGTATATTCCTTTTACTGTTCCGGCAGCAATCACGTATAGCATGGCAACTGTTCGAATCTATTCAAAAGAACACCGTTAGAGTGCTAATTAATTAGCAAATTACAAGCGCATTGTGCAGGTTAGTCAGCAAACATAAGCACAGTGAGTCACGGGTGCTCGAAGGTTTCAATTTAGAGCTAAGAGCAAAAGTGGAAGATACACTTAAACGGAAAATATTGAAAGAAAAATTAGGAAATCATTAGGGATGCTCTCTATAAGTCAGCCAATCTCTAAAAACTGTGGTGTAAACAGATGCATATAAAAATATAGAATAGGTGGTAATGAAATTCAGAAGCTGCCAATTTTAATAAGAAACATTGACCAGTCACTTGTGGTAAGAAAGTTTAACAAAAAAAAACACTTAAGAAATTAGAAAGTTGCTGAACACCAGAGCATAGTTCAGGAAAAACTTCTCTCACACAGGCCTTATTTTTCAGGTCAACACAAACATTGTTCAACACATCAGATAGTGTTTCAGCCACAAGTACCCATTCAATAGTCCTTTATGATCTTGACAGCTGTGTTTGAAAGGATTAGCTAACTCAAGGCTAGGTTCTGACACCTATTAAGTCTATTCAGACCGTAGAGAGGGCGCCAAACTGCAGAGGAATTCAGTTTATTAGTGTGTTTTGCACTGAATAATAGGACACGAACCTGCCGACTACTCTCAGGGGGCATCTAATTCTTTCAGTATGCAATGAAAGAGGATACAAAGGTAAATATAGTTCCCACTCGGCTATGTAAGTTTGTTCACATGCTTCGCCGACGCGGCTCATCATCGTCTGAACCGCGCGGCGGCAATGACATACAGCTCTCTATACGTGCGCTACAATTAGCAACGATTTGCTTAAACGGTTCCTTGGAACACGACGAAGCCCACCTGTGGCTTTCACAAGACCCGACAGTAATTATTGTTAGCCGGACTGGCGGATTAGAAGATAGAGCAGTGCTTGACAAATTAGGGTTTCGCGATTCAGCCAAAGCTTTTGTACATGTAGTTCACAGCAGTAGCGCTAAAATTAATGAACCAAGCGGGTTGCAACTCGGACTCTATTTTCCGACGCAGTAGGCCTATTATATAGGCTTACTCGACTCTACCGGACCCAAAAATAAAATTCACTGATCGTCTAAAACCAAACTGAGATTATGATACAGATCTAACATACGCATGCTTATTTTGAGAATATTAAACTAGGCCAATTGTGACGTCACTTCGATTATGATACATAAACTATTATAGAAGTTCCTTTTGAGAATACAAAACCAGGCCTGTTGTGACGTCACTTCAATTATGATGCAGATATAGGGCCTACTATTATAATTCTAGAAGGTCGTTTTGAGAATAGATAGCCTATGAACTTGGCCTATAGTGACGTCATTTCGTTTATTATACAAATCTACTATTACAGTTCATTTTGAGAATATAAACTAGGCCTAGTGTGACGTCACTTTGATTATGATTCAGAACTACCATATAGATGTTCATTTTGAAAATATTAAAGTAGGCTTATTGTGACGTCACTTCAATTATGACACAGGCCGATTATGATACCAGTGGTCTACTATTGTAGAAATAAATTTTGAGAATAGGCCTATGTGAACTAGTCCTATTTTGACATCACTTCGATTATGATAGGGATCTACCATTATAGAATTTCATTTTGAGAATACAAACTTAGGTTTATAGTCACTTTATTGTGACGTCACCTCAATTCTGACGCAGATATAGCCTACTTTTACGGAAGTGAATTTTGAGAATATAAACTAGGCCTATTTTGACGTCACTTCCATTATTATACAGATATACTATTGTACGTGTTCATTTCGAGAATATAACTTGGCCTATTGTGACGTCACCTCGATTATGATACAAATCTATTTAAAAAAATATACGCTAAACATGATAAGGATCTCAAACACGTCTCACTCCATAAACGTAATTCCTTGGAGAACCTATCTCTGACAATGCTGGGCATAATTTGCATAAATTTCCAAAGACTGCCAACAAAAAATAGTTAATGAGCTCAACTTATTAATCGACTTTCTCAAACGAACTCAAACGAAATCGCTGATGAATTCTGATGAAATTCAAGCGTCTTTTCCAAACCACAGACTAAATATTCAATTGTAGACGCTGCACTAGACAAGATAAGTGATCCCGGCTGCCATAAGTGCCACCATGTGTCTGAGTGAATATGTACAAGTGCTCGAGTGTCTCAAGTATACAGACTTATTTACTACCAAAAGGGTGTGCTTTAGACGCGAGCAGAGACACACAGAGAGAGTTAGAACCAATGGAGTAGACCTACATGGATGGCAGAAAAATGAATGGTAGAATCCGTTCTTATAGTGAATCGCGTATAAGCTTAATCAGTTAGTTAGTTATAACCATGGTCGATTCTACATTAAACGAACAGAAGTCTGATAGCCTGTTGCCCACGGCCCAGTTACAGAGAAACTTATGTCTTGATATTGAAACAGTTCGCTAAAAGTTGATTAGATAATCATACTGAATGCTGCCGGGTCTGGTTTTCTTCTGGTTCTTTAGACTAGAGTCAAGTCTGTCAAGAACTACTTTTGCATTCACAGTTTGGGTCGTGAATGAAACAACATTGGCTTGATTTATAATACATCAACTACGATGTACCGATAAGTCTATATAGGTATACGCCTTTTATGCAAGCTGGTTCATGAAAAATGGTATATTAACTAAAATGATTGCATGAATCAGACACAAGAGCATATAAAACCATGCATGCTGATACGCATAATCTAATGTATCAGCATGTGCATGTTTGAATACAGGAATACACGTATAATATTATGGATGCATGCACGCATTCATTTACAGTAGCATTTTTTGCATGAGAACTTTTTAAAGCAGTATTTACATAATATGCATGCATAATATACAAGCAGACAAGCACACATGCAGATACACACCATATATATATATATATATATATACATTCATGTATGTATGTATGTATGTATGTATGTATGTATGTATGTATGTATTAGGCCGGCCCTTAAAAATGAAAGTTAAAAATAATCAACTGGCACCCCTCCAATCTGTTTCAATTATGAAGAAAATAATTTGTGCAAAAAATCTTTGCAATAGGGCAATATTTAGGTGTGCCCCCCGAGCTCTCAAGTTTCAATAATGTATGAGTAAACTTCCAAATTATCATTGGAATCGCAAACTGACATTTTCAGTGCTTTAATACATTCTGTCGACCTACTAATGTTTGCAATGCATCAACATTTAATATTTAGTACTTACTTACTTATTAAATTTTACTGTACAATTTCAAATATATGTTCGATTAACGTTTGTTGTCTGGTTGAAAAAGGTGGCAATATTTTTTGAAGAGTTATTTAATACAAAGAAAGACATTTGATTTTAGTCTACTATAGGAAACATAGGCCTACATTGTCAGACATACATGTAGTTAATACAAAATATTACAAATAATTATTTATAGTTAATTATGCAAACGCAAGGGAAAACAAGTGTCTATCTACTTGGCTCTTATGAGCCTGAAATTCATGGAGCAAAGTTGCCATCGTTTAGTCAAATTTTTGGATCTACTCAAAGTTGGCAAGCAGACAGTCCGTTATTCCAGTCAACAGGCTATAGAAAAAGTCACTATAATGTTGGAACCGAGCTGGTATACCTGTAAGAGGTAAAAGCATTGTATTGACAAGTTGGAGTCTGTGTTCGTGGAATGGAAAGGACTTCAAAAGCATAGACACCAAACAGCTACAGCTCACAAGATTAAGGAGGAGAAATTTATTGAGAGACGTGATGACCTGTTTGATGTTGCCCATGCAGACGCTCTCACAATGATCTCCATTCTTAGAGACAGAGACTTTCTACTCTCTCAAAGGCAGAAGGGACGTCCAGGTTCAGTTGGTGCAGCTGACATACATGGTGGATATGCGTCGAAGACAGCGTGCACAGAGACGGAAGGAAGTGGAACAGATGCGCAAAAAAGAATGCTTGCTTTGTGCTTTGACACCACAGCCAGCAACACAGGTCATCGCTCAGGTGCATGTTTCCTAATATAGCAAGAATTGAATAAAGATCTCCTTTTCCTGGCATGTCGACACCATGTTATGGAACTAATTGTTGGGGCTGTATTCGAAAAACTTCCATTGGAACTTCTACTGGACATGATGTTCTTCTTTTCGAGAGGTTTCGAGACCATTGGAAATTCATTGAAAGCGACAAATTCCAGGTAGCCTCGTCAGATCATTTGGTGGAATCATTGGTGGACCCACGCCGTTCTGATATCTTGGAGTTTGCTCATAGACATTTAGCAACTGCACAGCTACGAGACGAGTACAGGGAATTTCTCGAGCTCTCAGTTGTCTTTCTTGGAGGTGTTCCTTCTCGTGGAATTCGGTTTCGACCACTTGGCGCTATGCACCGGGCACGATGGATGGCAAAAATCATCTATACCATAAAGATGTGCACGGTCTTTCGTGCTCAGTTCAAGAAGACTGCTGCAGAAGAACGTGATATTGCCATCCTTTCAGTTGTTGTCTACCTGAAAGCATGGATAACTGCGCCAATTGCTGTTGAGGCTCCTCTAAATGACTTCATTCTCATGGCAAACCTTCTCACATATCCACATACTACAATTTCTTTTGCTACAAGCAAGAAGCTAAGGCTTCATCTCTGGTATTTGTCTGAAGAGCTTATTGGGCTTACTCTTTTTTGATTCAAGGGTATCCAATGACTCCAAGAAGCTAATGATCGCTGCCATGGAAGAAGTAGTCCCAGATCATCCGCCTAAACGACTAAGAGTGAAGTCAGATGCATTTCTTGGCACCAGCGGTCTGGAACAATTCTGTACAACCAACTCCAAGAAACTGTTCCAGGTGCTTGGTCTGCATGGACTATCTGAGATGATGCTTTCCAAAGATCCTGCCCTATGGGAAGAGCACGAAGCATGTCGAGAAGCACAAGCAGTACTCAAAGGGTTGGCTGTTGTCAATGATAGAGCTGAACGAGATGTGGCACTCATCCAGGACTTAAATAAAAAAGCTAACAAAAGATGAGGATCAGCTTCATTTTCTCCTGCAGGTTGTCAGTGAACATCGACGACAGTTCCCTGACTGTACGAAAAGATATCTCGTGTCAAATTAGCAGAAAGCAGGGATTCCTGCATTTTATTGTCCTGAACTGATCATTTACTTCTGTGACCAGCTGAACAGTGAACAATAACTGAATTATAATTGAACAGTAAACACTTGTTTCATTGGCATTGTTGCATCACTAGAGTGTATTTTAGTCATCTCTGTAAAATTCTTAGTGACAGTGTGTTGAATATAGTTTGGTTGAAATTGTATGATTCAATTGATCAAATTTGTATCATAGAATAAACTTCGGCGCTCCAGGGGCACCCCTAAATGCTTTGCAATGCCAAAATCCTTTTCAACATAATGTTATTTCTATAATTGGCATGGATTGAAAGGGTGCCAGACAAAATTTTACGATTTTTATTTATTGGCTGTATGCTAAGGGCCGGCCTAGTATGTATGTATGTATGTATGTATGTATGTATGTATGTATGTATGTATGTATGTATGTATGTATGTATGTATGTATGTATGTATGCATGAGCACTTGTTATAGCGTCTCCTCAAGATTACTATTCAGAGGAGCTCCTAAGTTAACCTACAGTGTTGACACTGAATCATAGTTTCATGCCAAAGTGCATGAGCAATTGCGAGTGTGTGTAGGACTTGCTCAGGTCCCTACACAGTGGCTTGAGGTGGAATCGAACCCGCAACCCTCAGCTTCAAGACACCGAACATACCCCTATATGTACAGCTACGGTCATACATTTGCTTACACACTTCAATATAGAAGCTCCTTTGAAGCATAAGAGATGACATACGACAAGCATGGTGTTCAGTTCAACATGTCCTTTGACTGAATACAAGTGGTAGCACCAGCAGCACAGCATTCCAACAAAATTTCCCAACCCTGGCAATCATTAACAATGAAGCTCTTTTTAGATAGTGGACTGGTGAGCTGGCGCCAGCGTCCAAGTGATGGTATGCCACCACAGCTGGTCATCCATGATCCATAAACGAATAGAGGTCGATTAGAGGTCGATGGCACACTTCACTGCACCTGGCAGCAAAGTATCAACAAACCCATGTGGCCAATAACATACATGTACAATAGTACAATAGTACATACCTATATACATACTATGTATATTCCCTATATAAGACTTATATACAGCATCATTGTCTTATAATTATGTCTATACAGTTTTTATACTTCTCACTTTTGCTATCTAAAGAGCGGCTAGAGCCCTTTCTAGATCTCTCCTCAGAGGCGCTCCCAACTACAGCACGGACACTGAATCAGAGTTTCACGCCGAAGTGCATGAGCAATTGCAAGTGAAGGACTTGCTCAAAGTCCCTACATGGCGGATTGGGGTGAATTCGAACCTGGAATCATCTGGGTCCAAGGCACCACACCCAACACTACACCACTGCACCCATATGCTTATACATAGGTATTTATACAGGGTGGTCCAAAATAAACTGCACAATGATAAATTGATAGTACTATATTCAGACCAATTCAAATATAACCGTGAAAATTCACCAAAAACACAGCAATTATTTTTACTGTAACATTATATGGATGGATTTCATTACCGGTACATAAAATGCTCAATTTGTCCTCCTTGCTGCTCAACCACGCATTGAAGCCGACGACGCCATTGATCAATTGCGCGGTCATAGAAACGCTGTGACAGCTTGGTCCACTCTGTGACGATTGTTTCTTTCAGCTGATCCACTGTGGTGAAACTTCTACGACGGTATACCATCTGTTGAAGCGCGCCCCAAACAGCGTAGTCGACTGGATTCATGTCCGGGCTGTTTGGGGCCACATGTCAGGCTCAATGAAAGAAATGTTCTCACGTCGCAGATACTCCATAGTGTTCTTGGCGGTGTGTGATGGAGCGCCGTCCTGCTGTAGGGTTCAAGTGTGGTGTTGGCATGTTGCACGGATGCCATGTAAAAGACCATCACCAAGAACGTGCTGACAATAATATTGACTGTTCACCTTCGCACCTGGCTCAATGACGACAATGCGTGATTTTCCCATTTTTGATATGGCGACCGAAACCATGGCGTTACGGCTGAAGTGCTGGCACTCACGGATAAGTCTCGTTGATGAAACATCACGTTTAGAGTTAGGGTTAGGGTTAGGGTCAGAGAAAATATATAAATAAGAAAAATGGCATTAAACATTGAATTGCTATACATTATATCAAGAAAACTGTCACTGTGCAGTTTATTTTGGACCACCCTGTATATGCATGCAATGCATTTACATGTATGTATGTATGTATGTATGTATGTATGTATGTATGTATGTATGTATGTATGTATGTATGTATGTATGTATGTATGTAATGCACGTTATCATCATCAGTTCCCAATGCCAACCATTTGGCGGTGATAGGTATGAACAAATGACCTATTTATGTATTATGTATTATGTATGTATGTATTATGCATATGTGCAATCTATGCATGCATAATATATCCAATGTATGTATATAAGTACAAACACATGCGCATGTGAATGCAATTGAAGCCTTGATCGGAAGAACCACTAGAGTCCATTTTTACGATTTTGAGATATTCACAAAATAAACTTTGTAAGTCTACAAGTACTTCACCTATGAAAATATGGAAATAATATTTGGCACATGTGTTGATGTGTGTTGTCTCTGTAACATGTTAAAATTATATTGGCTAACCAGCTAGGTGGCGCCACATACAAATTTTTTTAACATGCTGCATATGGCAATTTTTAGGACATTTTTTCCCAAGTTGTCAGTGTGCATACAGGATATTCAAGAATTGTCCTATAAGGATAATTTCAAAGTTGCTTTTCAGTAGCAAAATAATATAACAAATTAAAAATTAATAAAATTTTATAAGGTGAAGCTTTATTTTAGCGGATTGTCCTTGTGTTGTGAGTAACTTAATGTCAATATGTGGTATTTTCATCGTCAGTGTAAAATTTCCGTTTAAAAACAGGATTATTTAGAGTCATGATGGTATAGTGCAGATGCTTCAGCGCCATACATGCATACATGCATGCATACATGCATGCATACATACATACATACATGCCTACATGCATAAATACATACATACATACGTACATGCATGCATGCATACATGCATAGCCTACATCAGTGGTTCCCAACCTTTTTGGACCTTAGGGCCACTTTTTCTAAGTTGGAGGACAAGCGGGCCACTTTTTCTTAGTTAAAGGACATTAAGGGCCACAATGATAAAATTTACTTAACTAAAAGCATATAAAATTGTTATAATTGATTCAAAATAGAATGTTTGTTGTTATTTATGGACGTCAAAATAAAGTAACATGTAATAAAAAAATAATTATGTGTTCTATTTTGTCAAAATTGTCCATTTTTCATACATTTTTGTTTATTCTTCGAGAGATGAGGGCCATTTTTGAGGCCTGGCGGGCCATTTTCTTAGGCCTGGCGGGCCACTTTTGGCCCGCGGGCCACGGGTTGGGAACCGCTGGCCTACATGCATGCATACATACATAGGCGTATACATGTAAATTCATGGAAGAAACACTGAAGTCCATGGACTTCCGTGGTTATTACATGAACACTATATTTTCTTTTCATTATAACTTTGGACTGACGTTAGTTTTCTGAAAAATGAACTTGTCAATACATGCTCTATAGCATTAAGAATGGCAGGACACAGATAACTAAAAAATGTCAAAAATGGACTCTAGTGGTTCTTCCGATGAAGGCTTCAATTGGTTACAAGCATATCCAAACACACACACACACACACATCTTTATCAGTTATCGGGTCACTGGCCGATATAATAACCATTATTCATGGCTTAAAAACATAAAAACCATTAATAAAGGTCTGAGGTGAAAAGCACAAAAGTTCTAATCTGACATTGACAAAATGCAGAACCTTCTTGTTCCATAAAAGCAAAGCAGAGCCTAGATTTTGAGGCCAGAGGGTTCAAGATTGAAAATTCTCCAAAGATCTTATAGGCGTACAGTTCAAGTTAGCAGCTGCAAACACAGATTAGACGTGAAAGTGATATTCAGTTTGACTCACCTGGGCTCAGCAGTCAGCATGTGACTAAGTTTACCGATGATTGTAAATTACTGATGATCGCACTTTGTGACTTAAACACTGATGTCCTACAAAGATATCTAGAAGACATTTAAAATACGCTACATAAATGGCATATGCACACATTTTCTGACGCCAGACATTTGGCAGTGATGGTTACGACTTACGAATAACTGCTCTCCAGTTAGACAGAGGGCCAACAGGACCACCCTGCCTCACGCCTGACTCGGAGGGGGGGGAGTGAGGGCATAACCCGAAATTTCCCAAGCAACACCAGGTAACCCAGCTAGTGTACTGATAAATACATGCATTCATGAATAAGAACACAGTATTTCAAATAAGCATTTTATTGCACATATCACTTTTCACTTGACGAATCACTAAGCCGTAAACAATGAAAAACCGAGAGAATGTTTTATCAAAACTAGAAAAGAAACATGTAACCGTAAAAAATTCAGGCGATCTAAACCACCAGAGTGTTAATTAATCTACGACGAATTGCATTTAGTCGCAATGTTCAGCTGACTTGACAGTACGGTTCAATTTCCTTCCACTAGGTGGCTGCACACAATAATTCTATTCAGCCTAAGCAAACGCTAAACATTACTAATAAGTGCAGAAACCGTAAGGCTCCACTGTGATCTGTCAATGTGCTCTGCACTCACTGTGAAAGAAACGCATACTGTGCATGGGGTACTTATAATTAATTGTTGCATTTTGTATTGTATAAAAACATATGCATGTGTATTGTGTAAGTGCATGTATCATGCATGTATGTATGTATGAAATTTGTATGTATTTAAATAGGTGGGTTAAGCATGACATTGCAATTATTCATGAGTGCATGTGTGTACTGGTCATTTATGCATCAGGCCACAGGAACTGTGCAATTCTTCGGACAGCTGCAATATTCCCTTTTCTGCAACTGCCTGGCCACAAGAATCAGGTGGGTAATTAATTGTTCAACAGAAAAAGAATATGCTCAGGATAATCAAGTATCAAGTGCAGCACGAAATATAAGCAGAGCACAAGTTTTCAAATATTTATCATACAAAAAGTTTCTTAACCAATCTCAAGTGCATGATCTTGGTTTAAAGGATCTACCAGACAATTCAAAAAACACATTACCATTTAAAAAATGCAATAACAATCACTACTTTTTGTAATCCCAGCCATTGTTGCAGGGCCACAATTTGAACCATAGATGACCAATTGTCGCCAACAGTGGAATCAAGATGGTCACTGCATGCCGCCTGATGCATGCATCTGATTCTTACTGCTCACACAAATAAAAGCAATACACAGGGATATGAATCCAAAACAGATATGCATACTGAGCACTGTATCAAGAAGCAAGTTCCAGCAATTCAATAAGACGATTTTCCACGATGCAGAATAACAACAACGTAATAATATACCAAATTAAGACAATGCAAAATTATCAAGACCAAACTCTAAAGATGGATAAAAACACTCAGGGCACGAACTGCGGTTGGAAGCAGTGGAGGGCAAAGAACAGAAGTAACGATTGGGGGGGAAAATGTATCGTAGCGGTTTCTCCTTCTCCTCAAAAGTCACATCCTGGGACCAAAAAGTCTGCAAAGACATTAGCCACATAACATACCAGTAGTCTTCGATGCAATCACTCAATCATTCAACTTATTGTAGCAATCAATATGCACCGATGTCAATCAAACATGAACTAGAACCAGTGCATCAACTCCATCAACATACATGTACGACGTTGTACGTGTATTGTACAGTTTCCCTGTGACAATAATCACCCCCAATAAGCTTGCATGACATCAACAAATAATTCAACCATATTTGCAGTGGACCGGAGTCATGTAACAGCTAACAGTTCAAGTCTTCTCAGGTGACAACATACGATCAACTGTCTTTCTATTGCTAGTAGGTAATTAATTAGCCATATCCTTACAACTGCAAATGAAGATGAACAGACCAGTCTAAAAGCCATTACGTTGCGTGACAAGATCCCTAACGCTGCTGCTATGCTTTTAAGAACATGAAAAGCCGCAGACAGACAGCAAAACACCAACACAAGCACTGACGAAAGCACACCGCAATACGTTAATTACATTGATAGAATAACATCAATGTATTATGACATACAGTCATACACTAATTACCGCTGATCACACAGTGGCTCGTGCAATTTGATTTATCCTGATACACACTACATAACAGCGTGGACGGACAAAATGTCCCCAGACAAAATGTCCCGGACAAAATGTCCCTGGACAAAAAGTCTCCAGACAAAATGTCCCCGGATAAAATGTCCCCGGACAAAATGTCCCCGGACAAAATGTCCCCGGATAAAATGTCCCCGGACAAAATGTCCCCGGATCAAATGTCCCCGGACAAAAAGTCCCCGGATAAAATGTCCCTGGACAAAAAGTCCCCGGGTAAAATGTCCCGGACAAAATGTCCCCGGAAAAGTGATCCATAGTGGAGAACCCCCTCATCAATTCACGAAAGCCGATCAAAGACACACGACGCCCCGGGATAGACATTAGCCCCCCAGTCAATGACATCAAGTCTAGAATAACAGCAGCCTTTATGCTCATGTGGACAGCAGTATAGTACAGACCCATCGGATACCCAGGAGCTTACGTGGGATTTGGTTCTACTGTCATAAACCGATGTGTGGAGCTAGATCGCCAACAAGTCACTGGCATCTTTGCCGCTGCTCAACAAACGACCTACCGCCTTTGGCGTTTTGTCGCACTTTCCCCTTATCCCAGAAAGAATAGACTTGTTGTCACGCTCTGCCTACTCGATCACCACGAAAAAGGCAGAGTCGGACTCCGACAACGAGTTCAATAGGGTTTTCTTTCTTGCAGAAGCGATTGACCTCTGACTTTTCTAGACAGGGACTGCGATTATGGGTACGGTGAACAACCGTTGTGCACTGAAGCCTGAAGGTAGACAGAGCCGTGACTCAGGAGGCTTCAGACGGAAAAGTGGGCTGGCGTCCATTCCGACCCGTGAACAAGTAGCGTCCGGGCCGTGGAAGCTACATTATCACGCAGGATTACCGTGTTCACAACCCTGAGAGTCCTGACACTTTGCAAAGATTTACTAAGCTTCTTTTCAGTTGCCTACAAATGTTTGCTTGGTTGTACTAAAGTGGTTAATTTTTTACGTTTTATAATTCTTATTATTGTATAGGCTATATTTTGACATTTATTTTCTTTTATTATGTATTCGCTATTTTTGCAAGTTTCCAATCATGCCATTTGTTTTATCGGAATTTCTTTACATTAAAACATTAATTATTTAGAAAAGCACAGGGTCTAAATAGAAGGTTTATATATCTAATAATACTGACAATAAGTCTTTCTGGCACAAATAACTGTTGTCAAAATACAGAGGGACTCGTAAAAGAACGTGCGATTTTATGTTCTTTAAAGGGACTATTTGTCCCGGGACATTTTGTCCGGGAACATCTTTATCCGGGGACTTTTTGTCCGAAGACTTTTTGTCCCGGGACATATTATCCGGGGACATTTTATCCGGGGACTTTTTGTCCAGGAACATTTTGTCCGAGGACTTTTTGTCCGGGGACATTTTATCCGGGGACTTTTTGTCCAGGGACATTTTATCCGGGGACTTTTTGTCCGGGGACATTTTGTCCGGAGACTTTTTGTCCAGGGACATTTTGTCCGAGACATTTTGTCCGGAACATTTTGTCCGGGGACATTTTGTCCTAGCACCCATAACAGTATGTGTTTGTGTATCTACATCAACTAGCATACTCTGGTGTGAATATTATATGCAAATATATGTGTATACATATAATTATATCCATATATATATATAAATATATATACATAGTCCAAAGTATATGAATGCTTTTGAGGGTCCATAAGGGCACTATATAAATGGTTTACCATACAAAAATTCCCAGATACACACACAAACACACACATTATCATGCTTTGTAAAGGAATCTATATCTACTGGTCCCACTCTGTGTAAGCCAGTGGTTCCCAACCTTTTTCGACCTTAGGGCCACTTTTTCTAAGTTGGAGGACACGAGGGCCACTTTTTCTTAGTTAAAGGACATTAGGGGGCCACAATGATAAAATTTAATTAACTTAAAGCATATAAAATTGTTATAATTGACTCAAAATAAAATATTTGATGTTATTTATGGACGTAAAAAAAAAATAATTTGTAATATAAAATAATTATGAGTTTTATCCTGTCAAAATTGTCAATTTTTCATATACTTTTATTAATTCTTTGAGATATTAGGGCCATTTTTGAAGCCTGGCGGGCCATTTTCTGAGGCCTGGCGGGCCACTTTTGGCCCGCGGGCCACGGGTTGGGAACCGCTGGTGTAAGCATATCTTCACTCAACCAACGGGCAAATCATTTCCTGTGGTTTCATATTCAATCCAGTATTAAAGTAAAACAAGGCGATTGAATCCTTTGGGGCGCTCGCTCCACATGCCTGGAGCAATCATCCGGAACTTATTCAGGAAAACAAAAGCTCTATTGTTTAAACAAAAGTTAAAAACGCACTTGCAATGCATCTCTGAATTCTTGTGCTGAAAGCTGACTCGTGCCTATTACAGAAGTTGTTGTAATGTTAGAAAATTGGACAACTGAATTTCTATCGACCAATAGCAGCAGATGTACTGAAATCTTGTTTCAAAATATGTACTGAAACCAAATATCACAGTTTTCAACCCAATCGCCAATTGATCGATGCCTTCCTTGCATGGCTGCCGACAGACAAATTTAACCGCAATAACTTCGGATCAATTGTCCAAACTATAAGTGTAATCATACTTCGTTGTGTCATTTTGAAAGTAAACAAAGATTATTATTACTATTAATTGCATCTAAAACTCGCATAGCATCAATTTTATAACAGATAAGGCATCACAATTTTTTTCTAAACCAGTATGTGATCACAGAAAATGCACACAATGCGCAACAATTTACAACTGGTGCATGAAAACAATTAAAAAATACCTATGCACGATTTACCAGACCATCAAGTCGAACCATAAAGCATCATCTATTGAAAAGCTGTTAGCATTAGCAGCTGAAAAGCATTATAACACCCACATATTCTTAATTAAAACACAAGAAATTCATTAGAATGCTGCCGCTGTAAGCCACATCAAGAGCTGCCTTACGATAAGGTCATGTTGTAACTCATTATAATCCAAACTAGTTCTTTGAATAGACTAGAATGAGTTTATGCAATATTGTATTGTATGTATGGCTCGCTGTATAACCCCTTGTTATAGTGCCCCTTCAAGATTCTACTCAGAGGCACTCTTGATTACAGCGTGGACACTGAATCGGAGTTTCACACTGAAGTACATGAACATTTGCGAGTGAAGGACTTGCTCAGGGTCCCTTTGTGATGGCTTGAGAACCAGATTCAAATCTGCAACTTTCCGGCTCCAAGGCAAAGAACGTACATCTACACAGCCACGCTCCACAAGTTTTATCTTCCATCTATAGGCATCTTTTTTATCCATGTTCCCTACCATAATTATATAAGAGTATGTCTTACACAAAAGTCAGCTACAACAAGTCACTGATGCAACATTCATAATGTTCTTTACTCACAACCCCCGTCCAATGTTTATCTAAAAGCATAGACTTTATTGATACCGGTACGTCTTTACATAAGCAATTCACTGTTCCACCAGTCATTCTTACGAGTCATCAGTGTTTTAAGAAAATTCACCAGATATGTATTTTATTTTTATATGAAATAAAAAAGTTCAAGCTAAATACAAATAATTTCATAACTGCTTCAATCAAGCCAAACCATCATGATCTAAACGAATTTTTAATTGTACAACATGGCATTTGACGACCAGCAAATCGTTTTTCTCAAATCTCTTTAAATTAATACACATTAAATAGTAATAATTATCTAGTCAACACAACCATAAAAATGCATTCAAGTCACCAATAGATATAACAACCATACATGTTTCTAAAAAAACATTTTTGTTATTTGTACATAGAAATTAAATAAAAAATGACAGCGGTGTTTCACAAGTATCCTTCCAATAGTATGCTACAAGCAGGCCAACAAGAATCAAGCCACAGCAGCTTCACATCTTCAACAAGTACTCCACCTACTTACCGGCACTCATCTTGCACTATTTAAGCCATTCATCAAGTGCCATTCATCAAGTACTCTGGCAACATAAAGACCATCTCATTATGAAATTCTGTTACAAACGCCTGTATTTCTGAAGCAACACCAGAATCCCTGAGCAGTTCCAAGTATATTAAATATAATACACTGGAACTAAGTAATGCCAAGGCCATTTCAAACACACCAGAACGTGTCTATGCTACAAAGATTAATTATTGATATCCATGACATGTCAAGATGTGCAAAAAAATGTATCTAAAAAAGTCCTGATGCATTAAATTTTATAATGCACATCTTACTTGAGCAGTGGTCTTGCTGGTTGCCCAACTTACACTTTTCAGTGATGTCTAAAAGAATCGATAGAAATAGACAGCTAATATATTGACACATAATGTCAATCAACATACAACACAACAACTACCCTGCACGAATTTGCTTCGGTGTTATGACAAGTCATTGTATATAATTAATTCACACATTCTTCTGTGTAAAGAAACTTTTAAAACCTTAGTAGCCTGAGCACGTAAAATTAACCACACAAGAAGAATGAAATAAATTTGTGCCACATACAAAACAGCATGATGGGGTCTTTTACAATCCTCATCGTTTAAACAGTTGTGCGTTTGTACAGTACATGACGGTCACGGTGCGTCTATGAACAAAACATGATATGTGACATTTGGTTTCGAGTATAGACTTGCTGCACGCCGCAGCAAGAAGTTCACTTTCGCAATGTTCTGCACACAACACAACAAACTAAGTCTAATCAGTGCTAAATAATCATATTAAAAAAACAACAGTACATTGTCACTGCACGGAATGATGCTCAGCTCACGAATATGCATCGAATATGCATAGCACTGTGCTGCTTATACATATTTATGGCTTAGAAGCTAATATGACAACATAATTATCTGAAGCAATTCTTTAGTACAGTTTACAAATGTGAAGACTTTTATCATACTTCAGTCACTCAGATCAGATGCTGACCATGCGCATTCATCTGTCTAGGAGTGTAGCAAAACTCACGTTAAATAACACATATAAAAAAATATGCAGTCAAGAATTTTAATTGTCTTCCTGCTTGCAACAAAAATGAAATCAAAGGCTGCAAAAGTCATTGTTGATCACATGAATTTTAAATCAGTAACTGGGATAGAAGAGAATCAAGTCTCATTCCATTGCATTCTTAAACTCTACAATAAATGCAAGCACCGGTTAGTGTGTACCACGATTCACATGTCAATGAGATTTGGTAAATTATATAATTTTTTAAATACACTGAATTATCTTTTAAAGTTATTTGCCACAATTAAGCGTCAATAAAATCCATCTCACTTGTTTTTGTCATGGATGTCATCTGAGCTTCACAAGGAAAGGTGCAAAGACTTTAACATTCTTTTTAGCAACAATATATACATGAATTTACTTATTTTTCATGAATTTACTTAATAATTTTTTCAATAACTCGGGTCATGGCAAGAGCAGCTGAAAACACCATCATTAATCCTAAAACATTGGCAAATCTGTAAGAAAAATTCTGAGTATATGCATTTGTGCCTATCATATAACACTACAGCTTGGATGATCAAGTAAAATACCAAAATTAATGAGATCAGACTTGAGAAGCCAGGAAATTTATTTGCAAGAAACAACGTAGAAGCTCTGGTTCAGAAGCACAACAGACAACGCTAACAACAGACAACGTTATGTTGGCTTCCTCAATTACCATCACACTATTTCCTGGCAACTTAACATCACACAATTTCCTGACAACTTAATGGTAATTTCAAACCTAAATGTCAGGTCATAAATATCTAAGAAAATAAAAAGTTTTTCCTAGGTGCACATTGTTGCGTAAAAATGTAACAATTATTTATCTGTGTTTATGAAAGTGCTTAAATAACCAAACAAGGTGTCTATTTCTGTCTCCTCCTTCCTCCACTGCACGACACTTTCACTGAACGGTGCAGGCACTGTTGCCTCCTCCTCCGTTCTGCTCCACCTCTTCCTCCGCCATTCGCTTCAGAGCGGCGCTCACCTTCACGCTCAGTCGTGGCTCAAAGTCGTAGTTCTTGTAATGAGTCTAAAAAACATTTGCTCTTCTAACCATATCAAAGACTATAACAGCATAGAGACTTGCCCAAAATGTCCTAGTACCAAGCTTGATCATAACGCAACCTTAGATAAAATGAAGTCAGGTGCACAGCTATATGTGCATTGTGCTGTTACAAATGTAGCACAAAATGTTTGCAATAATAATAATCATATTTAGTTCGGTTGGAGGAAGCGATGATGTCCAAATGCGGCTCATTGTGACAAGGGTTTCATCATTGCACACAACAACATAGTTATAAGCAGCACCAAAAGATTTTTTAAATTTGAATTTACTAGCAGGTATTTAGCATTTACTTTGGTAAAGCCAGAAACTTGTAAATACATTTTATGCGCTATAGAAGAAATATTCTGTAATGATATAATGATACAGTGTTATAATAAGGTGAACAATGGCTGAACAAAGTTTGGTATCATTGTCACAATTGAACATAATAAATTTCGTGCAATAACAAGTTGCTAATGTACGATGAGATTGATGATATTTAAATTTTAGAACCTTTCGAAACTATCCTTTCCATCTACCTGTTTAATATGCAGAAAATGTTTAGCATTTTACCTTAAAATTAAAGCAACTTAAAATTTAAACACTAAATCTGTAGCAATTGTTTTAATATGAAAGAAACGTTAAAGGCATAAAAAATGTAAGCACTTACCTTAATATGCAAGAAATATTGTCTGCTCTCATGAAACTATAAACAAAAAATAGATGTATAAAAAATTATGCAACCATTACTTTGCATACATAAATCACATCTTCTATTTTGGATATCTAAAATATACACAAATATAATCATTTTGCATATTCGAATTGTATATAAAAATAAATCTATTATCCTGCAAATCTAAATTATATACAAATCCATTATTTTCAACATTCAAATAATATATATATATATATTTGCATATTTAAATAATATTTAATTTTTATTTGCAGTAAAAGTGACTGGGAAACCAATGCTTTGTAAATGTCAAGGAATAAAAACAATTTAACACATAATTCAATAAAGTAATTGGTCTCAGAGTGCAGTCATCACATCTCAGCAATCTCAAGAGATCAGCACCAAAAGTTCTGCTTCGTCTGCAATACCTTTTTCATTTAGAGTCAAACACTCCAACACCATTAAAAGATCTATAAAAGGTGTACTACCCAGTACATAAATAAGAGACACACCAGGAACATATATTCAAACGCAATGACATACAGACACACCGGGTACATGCATCACAATGTCAATACCTTCTATAGCTATTTTCCATGAAACTTGATTTGCAACAGACCAGCACCACAAAAGCTACAGCTCTAATTTTATTTCCTCGGCGACCATTATGTCTTGGACAAAAACCAAATTAAACAATTGAATAACAAACTTTGGAGAGTTGACAAAAAATTTCACATGCTTTACTTAAGCACATGATAATTAAGACATAACCAGGAATATCAATCTACCACTTCTACCAGCCCCCAGCACCACACCTTCACCCAAATGCCAAACAAAGCAGGTACATGCAGCTGAAAAATTATTCTTACCTTTCTCTTCAGAATTCTAACCATAGGTAAGAACAAGCAGCTCCTTACATAACCATAAGGTCCTTACACACCACAAAGTCCTCAAAGCCCAAACCCCCTATAAGGTCCTTTTATAACCACAAAGTCCTTACCTACATAATTCAACTTCAAATAACCACAACAGATTAGTCTATAAATAGAATGTCCTTACATAAACAAGCAATTCTTCTATAACCACTAGGTCCTTGCCCAACAACATCGTCCTTACATAATGCCAAGTTCTTTGCATAATCACAAAAAGGTCGTTACTTATATAACCACAAGGACTTACATAACCACAAGTCCTCACATAGACATCTTCACATGACCACAAGATCCCTACACGTTGCCGCATGGTAACAACGAGAACTGCTATTTAAAACCCCTACCTCTAAGCGTTCTTGGCTTTGACAGGACCAGTAACTAAGTTTTTTGTGTGTCCAAATTAACACCAGACACTGCTGATAATTACTACGATTACTTGCTGCTTAAACACAGCAGAGTGAGTCTTACTTACACTGCCCATCTGGCTTAAACACAGCAAATTGAGTCTTACTTACACTGCCCATCTGGCTTAAACACAGCAAATTGAGTCTTACTTACACTGCCCATCTGGCTTAAACACAGCAAATTGAGTCTTACTTACACTGCCCATCTGGATTAAACACAGCAAATTGAGTCTGACTTACACTGCCCATCTGGCTTAAACACAGCAAATTGAGTCTTACTTACACTGCCCATCTGGATTAAACACAGCAAATTGAGTCTGACTTACACTGCCCATCTGGATTAAACACAGCAAATTGAGTCTGACTTACACTGCCCATCTGGCTTAAACACAGCAAATTGAGTCTTACTTACACTGCCCATCTGGATTAAACACAGCAAATTGAGTCTTACTTACACTGCCCATCTGGCTTAAACACAGCAAATTGAGTCTTACTTACACTGCCCATCTGGATTAAACACAGCAAATTGAGTCTGACTTACACTGCCCATCTGGATTAAACACAGCAAATTGAGTCTGACTTACACTGCCCATCTGGATTAAACACAGCAAATTGAGTCTGACTTACACTGCCCATCTGGCCCTTCAGCATTCCCAGTTCAAAGCAGGCAAAGGCAGCAATGTGCGTGTCAACACTACGGTCGTAGTCGTACAGGTCCATGGCTTTCTTGAGGCTCTGTTCGAAACACAAATTGAAAGCAGATCAACATCAGAAGTTCTTCAATTTACAAGCATCTTAATGCGTCGACCGCCTGGCCCTTGAAGAGCTAAACCGTTTATACATTGGAGAAAAATTAACAAACAGAAATAAGAAGAGAAAGAAAAAAGTCTGTTCTTGCAATATCAGGAATAATATACACCGTGATTCAATAAAAACTGAGCCAAATTGTTTTTCATATATCACCTAGGAACTTTTTATTTTCTTAGATATTTATGACCTGACATTTAGGTTTGTCCAGTCCCTTCATCGCCCAAGAATCCCCCACTGACCCTAATCCAACAAATCACTCCTTACCAATGTTGTTAACTAGAGAACCTATAGAGTATAGATGCTACTCCCCCTGAAAAGCTTAAAATCATGAACGCTAAGTGGGCAATCGGGTACACTAAAAACTATACTCAAATGTGAATAATTGGTCAAATTGTATTTGCAAATTAAACAGCCATTTTAAGTTTAAGCAATCTAAAAGCTTTAGGTGATTAATGCAAGTTGAGCAGCGTGTGTAAATGCTTATGACGTATTGTTTACCTTCTCAGCTGAATAGAAGTCATTGAGCTCCTTGTAGATGACACCTTCAATCATACAACACAGTGGACGGAATGTTGTACAGCGCTCCTCTCGGCACACTACAAACACATGAAGCCCAGATCATCATCATCATCATCATCATCATCATCATCATCATCATCATCATCACCAGGTGATGAGAAAATAAAATTGCACATTATAAGAGGAATTGGTGTAGCATCCTATCAGCAACACCAAAATAATAATAGAATATTGATGATGATGATGATGATTATGATGATGACGATGATAACAGACATTCACGATAGTATTGTTAACAATGATTGCAATAGATGATGATGATGATGATGATGATGATGATGATGATGACGACGACAACGACGACGACAATGATGATGATGACCACTCAAATAAATTTGCACATCCAGTAATTATGAATTCACATATCTAGCTATATATATCCACTAAAGCTATTGTCCTTTCTAATAACAAAAGTGTCTCCTAGGTAGCAAACATCAGAGACTGACTGACCTTTCAGCATTGTCTGCAGGTCATTCTTCAAACAGTTTGGCACCATTGTCCAAATATAGAGCATCTCAAGTGACAAGATCAGCATCTGATTCTTAGTCGGAATGCTTACGAGAAAGCGTGACGCCTGAACAACAACAACAACAACAACACCAGCACACAATCACACATCAGCGAATCTCAGCAGCCAATAATAAGACTCCTAGCTTAACCTTTCGTCTCTGAGGTCCAAATCTGAGCAACATAGTGCCAGCAGTATAACGTTTTCTTGGACGCAAACCTCAATTTCTTGCTGCACTTTATATTTGGTCCTCCTATAAACAGCGTCCATGAATGAAAGTATGTATGTAAGTACTAGTATTGGTTACGTGATAAGCTGAGTTTTGTCCATGACATTTTATCAGGTGACATTTTGTCATTATGACACTTTGTCTGTGCCATTTCGTCAATTACATTTTCTCGCATGACATTTTGTCAGGGCACAGTAGCATGTATGCACTTATACACAACATTATGTATAAATGTGTGCATAACTATGTGTACTGTGTACACTGTATGTGTGTGTGTATATATGTATGTAAGTTTTCGGAATCAATATGATAGAACATGTAATGTTGCGTACGTATGTGCATGTGTGCATGTGTAACAAATGTCAATGTACCATGCATACTATTACACCAGAACAATCCATTGTTATGCATACAATCCATTGTTATGCATACCCTCTTGCTGACAAATAATTCCAGTTGATTGTTTTTCAGTTTCACCAACTTTGGTACATCGGTAAACAGCTGCGACGTCTTCTCCGTATCTTCCAGCGAACCATAGCACACTATCAAACATAATTGATAATAATATTGATATTCTTTTTATTTCAAACACTATAAAACATAATTGATAATAATAAAAATATTGATATTCTTTTTATTTCAAACACTATTAAACATAATTAGTAATCATAATAATAATTAATAATAAAAATATTTATATTCTTTTCATTTCAAACACTGTTAAACATATGAATTCATGAGACTGACGATCTTCATGGACTTCACGCAGTCAACAGACGCTGAATATGGAGAGACTGCAGGAATAAAAGAGAAATTGATCAAACTTGTGCAAAAGCTACCATTGCAAACTATGACGCATGCTAGAGCCAGACAATATGTACAGAATGCTTTGAAGTGAAAACAGATTTATACAGAAAATCCTGATTATCACCATATCACCATACTCGCTTAGACGTTTCTTATCACCATACTTGATTCACCTAGAATTAGAAGCAGTAATGACACCTGGCACAAAAGTGCATCGAAACTCTGTGAAATGCCTGCCTCTCATCTTCACGTGTTTCCATTCTTTCTGGATCCGTCCCTACATCTCTGATCCCCTCCCTACCTCTCTCTCTTACGCTCACTCACTCTGTCTCTCTCTGTCTCCTCAAAAACCTACATCTTCTCTCATAGTACTCATACATAGAGTCCTACTAAATAGCCACTACTGTGAACATCACTACACCAGTTACATCACATAACTGAGTGAGTGACCATCGGTCAAATGGAGGTGACCGCTATCTACTCAATTTACTCACATGCTGCAAGGTAGGCATAGTAAGAGCGAGCCCATCTCGATTCCTTTCGCAACCTAAAAGCCAATCAGCACAGCATCAGTTCAATTGCACTCATCGCTTATACAAATACACACTCTCAAATCAAACTATAAGCAAGTCAAAGTAACTACATTCATGAGAAAACTCTAGAATTTATTCATTTTCTTCTGATTCTATTCTTCTATTTCCGTTCAAAGAAACATATTATGCGCTGTGTTGTCAGAACGGTGTGTCTGTATCCTGCTTTGGATGTCTATGAATTTCAAATGCAAAATATGGCAGCACGATCAATGTTTAGCCACTTAAAAAAAGTCACCTGTGTTATTGAATGGATATGGCCGTGAGCAGTTCAAAAGAATTTACTAATTACATCACAATATAATTTTGCAATCAAAGCTAAACAATGGGTTTAACTCACATCACAGTTGCTCATCTTTGTTATACTTGATGATTAATTATATCTGTTATCCTTCTTTGACTTTTATGAAAGGTGAACTTGATAAACTCATCTGAGTTTTGCCTTTCCAGAATCCATCTTGTAATAACTCATCCACTAGTTTGTGTACTACAGATAAGTGAACTACTATGTATCACTGTGGAATAAACTTAACCCTTTACCGACCATGTGCATAGGATTTCCCATAACATTAGAACTGAAGTAGAAAAAAACATTGTTTTGTTTACTTTAACTTGATTTAGATTGACTGATGAAAAATGATGATGATGATGACGACAACAACGACAATGATGACGATGATGATGATACCTGTGGAAAGAGCCAGCTGCCTCTAGCCACTGAAGCTTCATCATACTTAATCGACCTAAAAAAACACACAGAGCAAAACCATAAACAACAGGTGAAGAAAACAATCATATACAGTACAGGTTGATTTGCAAGTTACAGGACTCTAATAACTAACTATGCGGTCGTCAATAGAGAATGTCTGCATAGATTGATGGAGGGGTCACTTAACTAAAGACAGCAGAATGGAATTAGTTTTTATACATATAAATTATAATTATCTGAACAGAGAATGTGCCATAAATACGTCAACTTGAGTCAGGTAGCAGACAGTGTGTATTGGGCTGGCTCAAACTAGAGACCTTTGGTCAACATATAGCAGCATCAAAGTACTCCACACTTCAGTACACTCAGACCTGCAGATTCAAAACAGTAGAATGTAGTCAAGGTATGTTTCAACATCTACAAGGCAGACTCATGAGTTTCTCTACATGGAAGATTTGACAGAGACACAAAATTTCTCTCATCATTCATTCATTCATTCTATGGACTTAAATATCGCCCGTTCAAAAGAAAAAGACTTGAAAGATTTACGAAACAGAGTCTGATTATAAGATAAGTAGTGTAGACGAACCTATTTCATAGAGACAGACATGTTGGGTCTCTCGTTGACGAGTGGACATTGCCAGAGCCCAGCGACACGTGTCAAGCGCTTCGTCCGTCTTCCCCTATTTATAATTCAAATCATAACAAAACATACATCAAAACATGAAGCAAAGTTAATGTACTGTAATTTGAAAGCTATGTAGTGCTGCTCACAGCAATGTCATAGCAGGTCAATAACAGATCAACAATGCTATCCAAGTCTATTTCACCACCTCACATTCTGAGGTTATATGACTGTATAACAACTCACTTTCCGGGCGGAATGCCCATCATACATGAGGCCGATGAGGCTGCTGTTGAGTGGCTCTGCTTGAACTGCAAAAGCTAAATAAAAAAATAAATTCTGAGCAAGTGCATAAACAAGTTCATATACTGACCTCAAGTATTTGAACTCTTGATCTGAAGTAGAGGAACAAAGCTGAGTCTGGATAATCGACGCTGGCTCTCTCAAGAATCCGATTCGCTTCCAAAATGCCTTTGAACACAACAGGTATTCAGATACCAGATAGACAATGAGACAATGACAAACCTTAATCTCAACTGCTGCAACAATAAGCATTACATCTCCCCCCAAATAAAGGAGCACCATAAACTAAACAAACACACTTATACCCATAGCATCTCTTCCATAAAAACCAATCTAGATAATATACTAGATCAAACACTTGATCTGTTCACTGAGAACAAAATCATATTTATAACAAGACATGGGTATTGGGTAATGTAACGTTACATCTACCATCTCTTTCCTGCAATTAGTTTGTTCTCACGGCAACCTTTAAGCTCATAGTCAGTACAAATGCATGAATCAAGTCTTATAATTTTCAAAAAATGATTTTTAAAAAATGAATTCGTTTGTAAACACCTAAAACCGACAATCGCTTTCGACCAATAATAATTGGATTTTCAATTTTCACTTAACATTCCTATGCACAGCATTGCACAGTATAATGCACTCAAGAGCCACATAAATAGCTCAACTAAATACTCTGCCTCAAGTGATTAATCTCTGAAGCACTTGCCATCAACAACTGCAAAATAAATCCATAAACAACTCAATCAAATATGTGAAGCCTGCACTGATACATGTGTGTCTGTATATAACAGACATGTTGACTTAATGAGGTTACGTAAGAAACAAACCTGCGCACAGATTGGATCCATCGAGAGAGAAGAATGGTCGAACGACAGAGTGATAGTAAACCAAAACAAGACTAAATAGAACACAAAACAATTATTACTATATAACATGCCACAAGCATTCAACAGAACATCATCTGTTCACACAACTTACAATGCAACTGAACACTAGTAGTTAGATTCAGACCACATCTAAAGCCATTAAAAGTGATAATCATAATGCACCAGGTGAGACATGTCAGTAAGAGAGGGACACCTGGCTGCCCAACTGAAAGATGATATTGAGGTGCGAATTGTAGATCCCATATGCAGCCACAGCAACACAATAATTATCTCAAGCAGATTGTGGTACCAGAAATGGGCTTATGGCTAAATAATGCACAGCCATCTGTGGTTTCTGAAAACATAGCATGGTAGGCATCCAGTGTTATCTCTTCAGCACCTGCATTACATAACATTACTCAGCCTCCAAGCAAGTTGTAAGACAACATGCTTACGTGGCTAATGGAGCCATCATGCCATCCGTCTGGCTCGTGAAATCCAGGCACTTGAGACCGAGATCTTTGTCCCCTTCGAAGCCGAGGAAATGGATGAGCCGAAGCACTTTAGGCGGACACAGCGAAATAAAGAGCTGGAAAGATCCGTAGCCGAAACAAACGGCCGCCAGCAGACGATCCTTCGAACTCCGACTCAGGTCGGAAAGATTGCTCAGCGAATTGCGCCAACCAAATTCCAGCTCCATGTCGCGCATATCTTCCGGCGTTGACGGCACGGATTCGGCCGCTGACGGAGACTCCATTACCGGGTCGGTAGAAGACTCGCGCTCCATAACGAAGGGGTCGTTCTCATCTCGGAAAGACAGGATCTCGTTGTAGAGGCGCTTGTAGGACCGCCAGGCCTGGCGCAGGTACCATCCGCCCTTGATGTAGCTTGTGATGTCTTGATTTATGATGACCAATCCAGCCTGATAGAGGAGGCAGTCAGTGGCTATCACCTCACGCATTATACGCTCCTCACCCGACAAATGCTAAACACGCAATTTAAACAACAACAACAACGCAAGTATCAAGACACATGATACACCACAGTTTCTCCTTATAATATGCTTCATTATAACAAGAATTTTGATATGCTGGAGTGAGCAACATGGATCCCAAATGTAGTAGAACATGCCATCCTAACAACACAAGGCATTTCTTCAACTTGCTTCCCCAAAACAGCGCTGTTTCATACAATGAAAATGTGTTGTTTGTGTTTGTACAAATCTCACAAGACATTTTATTAATAGATCCATGCATAAAATAAGATAACCATCACCATTATTATAATACTACCTTGCAGAGATTCATATACTGGTAAGGGGTGCCACACGAATTTGAGTTACACTGCAATCTTTAAAAGCAACCTAAATTGTGAATTCTTGTGACGAAAACAGTTATATTTTTCTGACAAATTTGCGGAGTGTGGTCATTCATAACTACAATGAGTCTCAATAAAAATGTTGAGGAACCTTTACCTTTGAATAAAGAGATTTTTTAAAATACATAATTACCTCTTAACATAATATAGCTGTAAGTTTTTATATCTGCATTGTTCAGTTACCCATTACAAATTGTAAAACATTTATGGCAAGCAACTCACTAACTTAAACACACAATAATACTTACCGTCCTCTTATCTATTTACTTTACATACACACTCTACTCAGATAGCTATTCTCCATTACTTATAAAAGACAGTGCAGGCTATAAAACGCAGCTTATGTCAAATCAGACCTCTTTGCTGGACATTCTACGGACTTTCAAGTTACTGCTGGTGCTCTTACAGTGAGCTAATGTTTCTGCCAGAGCTGCTTTTGCCACTTCCATCTTGTCATCTTCAAATGTCATCAGGGCTTGCTGAAAAAAAACAAATCAACTAAAAAGCTCAATTTAAGTTGGCATGTACAAAAATTCATATTCCTTTCAACGTCACAAGTGCAAGTGCACCAAAACCTAAAGACGGCAATTTTTATCGAACTGTGGAAAATTTACAAAAGACCAGTACAACTTTAGATACTAATTATACTTGCATAACAATTGAAAACTTCAATCTGAATATTTTTATTATATAACTAGTGCCTTAATCATGTTCTAAAAGTGCCATATGAATACAAGGGTAGATACACCAAAGCAGGACATGGCCACACATAATTCATACCCAGGAATGTATTTCAACTTAACATGGTCCGTACCACATTGTACAACTTTAACATAAAATTAAATGTTAGTACCCTACCACGCCTTCTTTATAACATCTTGTTTTGTTGAGAGTCAAAAGATAGCATGTTATACACTGTGTCCGGGAAAAAAGGGACCCATTTTGTAAATATGAAAATAAATAGTAAACATTCATCGATTTTTACAATTCAAGCAGCATTTTAATCCTGACATATTTGTCTAATATTGGAGAAAATATAAAATTTCCAGTCACAATGATGACGTCACAATGACGTCATTTGCATTAAAGTTCATTTAGCCGGCCAGTCATGCATGGTTTTGGTTGGTATATTGGCTCTTGGTAAAACGAAGATCCATATCATCCATTCAATAGAACCAGAAGTTAAAATAATTGCAGCTTATTGCAGGATTATTGTCTGCTACATGTAAAATTGATGCCTGATATCCGGGAATACTTGGATTAATCAACATTTCAACAAGATGGCGTTCCAGGCTCCAGCTCACTGAGCTCGTTAAACTGTTGAACTGCACATGTTGACTAAGGAGACTTCGGATTTCATTCCTCCTATAATCTTTGGACGCCAAGCGACCCGAGTTTAAATCCAGTTGAGTATAAAATTACGAGACTATTGCAGGAGATGGTGTACAAGACAAGGAAAAGAGACATCGACGAACTCAGTGAGCGAATTGTTAATGCCTGGGAGGATTTTGATAACCTGGTTATTGATGCTGCTGTTGGCTATTAGCGCGACCGTTTTGAAGCTTACGTTGAGGCCAAAGGTGTACACTTTGACCACAAATTGCAGTCGGACATAATTCAGATATAAAAATAAAATTAAACTTACATTTATTATTGATAAATTACATCATAAAAATATTGAAATTTTGGATGATTTTGCACATTTATCTCTTAAATTTGACTTTTTGTGCAAATGACGTCATTATGACGTCATTATTTGTACTGGAACTTTCATATTTTCACAATTGTTAGATAAATATGTTAGGATAAGAATGGTCTTTGAATTGTTAAAATCGATGAATATTTACTATTTATTTTGATATTTACAAAATGGGTCCCTTTTTTTCCGGACACAGTGTATAATATATACTTGCATCCAGATACTTGTATCGGGGAATATACAGATACAAATATCTGGACAAACACCTACACAATCGATTTTGACAGCTCCTACTGATCTGAACTACTCTTTAGCCACAGCAAGGAACATGCATGAATGTAAAGCAAACATTCGTCTAAGTTTCCAGTACTGACCAGAAAGCACACAAAGCTGTTGCCTGCAGACATCTGAACACTGAGATCCCTAAAAACATCACACAAATCTATTACTGCAATATAAAACAATAAATCCAAGTAAATGGGAATTATCAAACTATAGCTGGTTTGTGTTATTGCATTGTTCTTACTGCACGATTCACGTTTATCACTCTGATTTGTTTTGTTGCATTCAAATGTACTGTGTGGAATTTGCATGTGTAAATGAAACCCAATTGATTAGAGTGTAGCACAAAACAATCGAGTTTCACCCCAAACAGTTTCAATGCATGTTATCCAGAGAAACGTCAAATGCGAATGACAGTTCCGATTCTCTTATATCTAGGAGAATATATGTACAATTAAAAACCGTCATTATTAAACTTCCATCATAATTATTTTCATAATTATTAATATTTGGCAACCGAACATCGTTGGATTTTAATATACAAGTCATCAACTGTGGCGCATCAAAACCTAACCATAGTTAAGTCAAATCAAATCAAATCAAGTTTATTGCTCCCATAAAAGTCATCTCCTAGATTAGAAGATCAGTCCTCCTAGGGTGCAATGTCATACTCTGGCTGATATCCAACTTCAAATTTTGAATTTCAAAAGAAAAGTACTTGATAGAAGACGAAACATCACGAATGACAGAATTCATATAATATATAGAAACACAGGTGGAATTAAATGTCTAGTTCCAGGAAGCGAAAATTATCATTCTCCAATAAACGGTTCTAGTTGTTACAGGTACGATCTGAGAGTTTTCGTGTTTTTACTTGTGCGCACTAAAGAGCTCTTCTGCCTTCTGCCAGTCGTTATTCAACACCATCTTAATGCCTTCTGTTGACAGCTTAACGTAGTCCAAATTAGGTTCAGCCATGTTGACGACCGAAAAAGCGTTAAGCTAACGATCGACACTATTTAGTTCATGTTTTATATATAAATTTTCTGAGCAAACACTGTTGTTTGTAATCGCTCTAGCGATGTTGATTGTTGTCGACAGCCATCTTGGTGATAAGCACAGATAGGAACAGGGATGCCACTCTGGATTTTTAAAAAAAGTCAGATTTGGTTTTTAAAAAAGGTTAGAAAGGCTAGATTGACAATTTCTGTAAAAATACATAGATTTTTCCATTTTTCAGGCTTGAAATTTCTGACGACTTTTTAAAAGTCGTCCGATGATTAAAATTTGCTCTCTTTTCCTTCCCGATACAATTTCTGATGACATTCGCGTTTAGCCTTTTGATCTAAAATTTACAATTTTTTATCCAAAGGGGCCGTCCATAATGTACGTCACGCTATTTTTGACCAGTTTTAACACCCCCTCCCCCTGTCACAAACTGTCACACTTTCTCGGACCCCCCCTCTTAAAGTACGTCACACTTTCTCGAACCACCCCCCCCCTAAAGTACGTCACACTTTCGAATTTTAAAAAAATTAACACATTCAAATTTAATCTAAAACACACTTCACTATTAGGCCTAAACTGTAAAGTTTCCACTTAAAAGAACTATCACATTATTAAAATGACTTTAATAGTAGATTAGTTAATTGTCAACAGTTGTCACATTTATTCATTGAAGCAGTAGGCCTAACTCAGTGTAGATTGAATTTGAAAAGAAATTGCAAAAATTAGACTAGACAATTATATAATGCACATCATTAAAAAAATGTGTGACGTCACACATGGCCTGACCCCTCTCCCTCTGTCACAAACTGTCACACTTTCTTACACCCCTCCCCCTTGGAGCGTGACGTACTTTATGGACGGCCCCAAATTCACAAAATTTTCAATTTTTTCACGTGTTTTGTGCATTTTCACTTTAAAAACTAAATTTGTACGTAAAAAAGTCGGAAAAACCGGCGTGAGAAAAAAAGTTAGATCCTATATACAATATCGAAAAACCTAGATCTATGTGGAAAAAGCTATGAGTGGCATCCCTGGATAAGAACCTCGCTGCAAAGGATAGTATACGTTTTTCGATCTACCGAATATTCAAATAAGAATGCTTCCGATAAAAGAAGACAGTAGAAGCATGAGAAAAAATGATAATTTATACCCCAGCATATTTTATAGGTCTACCAGAGTTATTAGTCTTATACTCTTATATCGTTGTTTAAACTTTAAACTGTGTTTACACGAAGAATAGAAACAAGGGAAGGAGAAAAAATGGACAATGCTCTAGCTTCCATAAGACTAAGTTAGGCTAATCATGAAAGGCAACCATTGCTATGAAGTTTAGCAGCTTCAATTTTCTTAACCTTGACCAAAGCCGTAGCTAGGGGGTGTTTTGGGTGTTTGAACACCTCCGAAATGAACTAATTTAGAATGAAATAATTCATTTAGGCTACATTGTGTAATGTAGCGTCTGTAACCCGTCCAGATCCGCTGTTAGAGCTCACGACGCTTCTCTAAACCATTGATTCGGTCACTTGTGGCTTAATTGCTCACGGTCGAGTAAATACTTCCTCCCCCCCCCCCACGTACCAGATAAAATCATGCAAACTAGGCCTATAGGCCTATATATATATAAGCCTACGGCCTTGGGTTCAGAAGCATTTGATAAAGCGGAAAGAAATCAGACAAAATGGGTCCAGCTGTGTAAAAAAATTTGTTTAGAAATTTCGTGAAAACAACAATTTAAGTGACGTCTATAGTCCCTAAATGATTTTTTTTTAAAGTCTGATCAGTGATGCATGATAATTAAATTGAAAGTAAGCCTAAAATGAATCAGGCGATAGCGGCGTTCGTGAATAAGTTGCATGGTGCCAAAACCAGCGTTTCAATGTGAAAATTAATGGATTGCCAATGCTAGTCACTAGGGTACTCGGAAGGATGCGTTGCAAAAATAATTCTGCAATTTTTGCCTATAAACTTTGCATTCCCTAGGCCTATACTATATTATATACGTTTTATCGACCTAAAGAGATCTCTTAAGGCGGTATACTTAAACACACAGAAGTTATAGAACGTGTTGATAAATTACAGAGGCTATAGAGACTTGTCCGGCAGTTTTGGCACCGTCTGTCCTGGCGGTCAGAGACTTGTCCGGCAGTTTTGGCACCGTCCATCATGACGGTCAGCTCTGGCATGTGACATGGCAATGGCGCTGGCTGTTGACTGGTGCGAGGTTCCGACAGCAATGGACCGTTTATTCGAAGGATGACTGTAATTCCGGACATGAGCGACAATTAAGGACGATCCAGTTGATCTACTCTCGTGGCAGCACCTAGGTTTGCTTGAGTTTCTCTTGAATGTCAGGCGTTTCCTATGCCTATTGGTTGCAGTTGATCAAATCGCCATGACGTGTGAAGATGTTAAGTATTGGAATGCAGAATTGTGCAGATCATGATATCGATGAATGCTTCAGCTGCTCTTACATTTTCTCCTTCTCTTCTACTAGTTCTGTTTGCCTAACTGTTTTATCTATTAATTTTACTGACACACGATGTAAGACTTTAATTAATTGTGAGTTTTGGACAAGTTATAAGCGTTTGCGTTTGTGTAGAATCAATAGCCTATTGTTAGACTATTTGATTACTGTAGACTAATGAGGGCTAACTTGTAAAGTAACATACAGTAGTCAATGTGTTTGCCTGTGGTGCTAAATTTAGCGTCTCAGGCCATGCCATTTAGATGAGCCATCATCCATGATGAGCTCAGGCCCGGCCTTAGGGCAAGGCGAGCGAGGCAGCCGCCTTGGGCCCCGCGCTTCCGAGGCCCCGCGCTGCTGACTATAATTTTTTGTATTGACCATGGTTACAATCGGCCTTGGTCAACTTCACGAAATGCACACTAACTTAGCTACTTTTGGTAAGAATGCTCTTGCTACATGTAACTACCTAGACCATTGTGATATCACTGTGGATTTAGCAGCCATCAAGCTGGGAAGATTTGCGAAACATTAAAAAAGACCCTCGACTTGGTCTATTGGCCCAGCCGCCCAGAGACAAACAAAACTCCAATTAGGCCTTGAAAGCTTCAAAATTATTTCGTTTTCGTTTAATATTTCGTTTAATTCAGTCCATTTTACCATTTTTGCACATGGACATTTTCGTAGAAGGAAGCAAAATACAATTATTGAATATTGATCGCGGTGAAATTTTAACAAGAGTAGCCTACAAACTACAAAGCAAGAAAGTAAGAACACGGATATTTTTCATAGAGGTTTCTGACTATGAATTCTCTGCTTCACTTTGTGAATTATTTGCATCATTTGTTTCTGATAATCTTTGTGTTTCTGTGTTTGTATGAACTATTAGGCCCTATAGCTGTCATGCGCTATTGTGCTTTATTTTACATGATTAGGCTACCAGGAGGCCCTATTAGCGGGAGTGTCCATCCCCTAAGTGTCTCCCTTGTCCACCACAGATGTCAACCTTTTTGTTCACTGCTATAATCGTATTTTATTGGTTTCCGAAAATAAATTAAATTTGATTAATTTAATTTGACTAAAGCAATCTGTCAAAAATCAAAACGTGGTTAAAACAGGTGTCAGTTTTCCAGCGAGGTAGGCCTAAGTAAACTCCCTCTTGCCCCTAAAAGCGGCGCCCGTGATATTGTAGCCTATTACTTAAATAGCAATACATATGCCTAATATCAATGCCGCATTGACAGGAAATCAACTCTGTAAATTTTTGCTTGGAAACCCGCAGCTGCCTTGGGCCCCGCAAACCCTAGGGCCGGGCCTGGATGAGCTACCATGGATGTATGGGTAGGCCTTGATCTAAATGTGCCATGCATTCACAAGCGTGTAATGCGTGGTATGCCACCAACATTTACATTATAGGTCTAGGCCTACATGCCTACATGCCTGCATAGCACAGTATCATCATGTCAGTATGCCACAGGATACATATTAATAGCCTCCATGTTGTAAGACTAGATCTAGCACACAGGGCGCGCTGTAGGCTACGCGTGTAGGCTTATCATGGGCGGAGTTTGGTTTCCGTTCTTGGAGGGGCTAATGCCTTCTTAGGGGGGCTAAGCCCGGAAAAAGATACAATTTACATGGTAAAAAAGCTGAATCTGGGCCTTCTTGGGGGGGGGGCTTAGCTTCCCCCTAGCCCCTGATAAACTCCGCCCATGAGGCTTATTTATCACTATAGGTTCTTTTAGGTCAAACACATTAATGAATTCACGCGAAACTTATTACAGGCAAGCAGAAGCGTAGGCTGTGCGGACATTAGACGCCAAATAATATCGATCGATTCCAATAAATGGAGTAGTTGCACTCACACACATCGAGTAGGCCTGTAGACTATAGAGCCATGCACAGCCGACTCCCACGTGTGCCACAGTAGTAGGCCTGTACACTGTGTACAGCGTATAGGAATCAGAGCGAGTCCAGTGCAGTCCACGCCTCCCTCCGCCGGTCAGACACCCTAGAGAATCTGAACCAGCACCGAAACTGACCCAAGAACTGGCCATGACAGACGCGATCTGATAAAAATCAGTTCAGAATGCAAACAGTCTGAAGACGGCTTTATGTAGGCTAACAATAGGCTCTGAACGGAGTGAACGCAGAACACACACACAAACACACACACACACACACACACACACACACACATTCTTTTATAGGCCTATTCAGTTTAATCGTCCAGTCAAAAACCGACGCAACCTTACTGTCTAAGAAAAATTAACGTGAGCTACCAATCATCGGTTCAATCGGTTGATGTTTTGTGCATTAGACACCTGAGCGATTTCTACAACAACAACAACAACAACAACAACAACAACAACAACAACAACAACAACAACAACAAAATCATTTAACTTTCCAAACAAGGCTGAATTAAGAAGCAAGGTTTAGCACAAGTCTAATGAATTTCTATGCCTGCAGGACTTCGATCGTTATTCCCACTAGACGTTGATGCCAAGGTTCGGTGTCCGATTTCACAAGAAGACCTATTATTGGAATAATTTAGTCACACTTCGGTGTTGACACGTTATAGGCTCGTCAACGTTTGCAGCCTTGGCTTTTTCTGACTAAAGAGCACGCGCGTGTAGCAGGCTCTGTGCAAGAGAGTTTACAGCTAAACTGCTTGTGCTATCACCAAACTGCGACAGTCCTCAATTTTTTGTATGTGCACTTGTTATAGCGCCCCTTAAACCTCCTACTCTAGGCGCTCCAGACTACAGCACGGACACTGCATCGGAGTTTCACGTCGAAGCGCAGAGCAATTGCGAGTGAAGGACTTGCCCAAGGTCCCTACGCGACAACTTTGAGGTGGATTCGAACCTGCAACCCTCCAGCTGCAGGACAACGAACATATCCACTACACCACCGCGCCCGATGTTATTCTGTCGGATGGCCTGCATGGTGTATTTGTGAAAAAATCCAACATTAGGCCAGTACGACGCCCTTTTGACAGGCCCACTGAAGAGTGAAGACAATATAAATCAAAGCATATAAAACTATGAGCCTTTAATTTCGGCTTGGTCGGAACAGCAGGCCAATAATTATTTGAACATTCCTACATTCTCGTGTACGTGTAACAGGCCAATGATTGGCTGAATTATATAATGATTTCAAATTTAATATACAAACGTTTTCGAGAACTTTGTCGGCATTGAGCAAATTAATTTATTAGCAAATTAATTATATAGGCTGACCTGCTAAGAATATTACATGACATTTGTAGGCCCTATGATGTATATTTGTATCATAGGATTGTGTGCGCGCAGATAATATAGGTATATAATTTGTATAGCAAGCATTCATGTAAACTTGTATGTATGTAGGGCCTGTAGGTCTATTCAGGTAGGCCTAAGCAAGCAATTGATGCATGCACAAATTTGCATGTATACAGTAAAGCATGTTCACAAAACTTCGTAATTGTACATAAGCCCATGCTCTAGGGTCTACATGTTTGAAACAACTAGAGAAATATGTTTAGAGGTGTGTTAATTTAAATGCATCTAGTGCAAGTAGTGGTGGCCCCATTGCCTTATAAGTCCCGAAGTCTTAATGAGACTTTGATGACTCATGACCAAGCCTCTTCCACAGGTCTTCGCAACGTCCGTTGTTTGATTTGTCTCACCCGCCCGCCAGCATGGCCAGCCGCTCTTCCCTCCAACAACCGTCCAGCCATCAATTTAGACGCCTCTTGGGACCCCCCTCCTGCTCGCATGGGCACCGCCGTTTAGCCCTAGGCCTATCAGAAACGAAGGCAGCCTTTTACTTTCCGCTTGATACTTGTTTTAGCCTAGGCCTACACTTGTACACATCTATCTAAATTTCATATAATTATACATGCGCACCCAATCACACACTTGTGTTTCTGTTTGTGGGTACATTATTATGTACGCAGTCTGTTGTATGCATGCATCATACTAAAGTATTTATTTGGGTCTCAGCCTAGTTAGGCAAGAAACGATAGCACAGGCCGCATATTCATGCGTGACTAGAGGACTGTTGCATGTCATCCAAGTGGGCGATAGAGAGTACAGCTCTTTGATATTATAGACTGCATGCTGGTCTTTTATTATAGCGAATCAACATCTAGCGACAGTAGGCCTATAAGTTATCTATAGTGCGATTTTTTCTTTATATATTTATTTAATATAATTTTATGTCATTTCGATTCACTCGATTGGAAATACTAAAAGCGTAAAGTTTTATAATAATTGTCCTAATTTATTTCTCCAAGTAGGCCTGTGACTACAATCAGTAGGCCTAATGAATGGATGATCACAATAATTTTTATTAGGTTATTACATGATTCGAATTTAACTGTCGGCAGTCATGCAAGGCTCCATCACGTCGTACTACACTGCCAAATGTTTTGATTGGACCTATAATATATTTTTATGCCTAAAGCGAATAGCGGCGCCATAGATCGTTCCTCTGAGCTCAGTTAGACAGCAATAGACCGTCGCTCACCGATCAATATTATCTCTGACTCCTCAAGTATTACCCCACAGGCTTTCTACTCACAACTCTCCAAGAATTCCTTCCTAGGCATATACATTATATATATTCTAGAGAAACAATATTTAAAACTTGAAGCTTGCTTACTAAATCGTCTAAAGATCAATGACATAGCGTAATTTTAGTAATAACACAGTATAAATAACAAACAGTACGTCGACTTCCGGCCTCTGGTTAAGTCAGAATGGTTAACTGATTTGCGGTTAGCCCGGGCGCCATTTTCTCTGAACAGGACATAGACATTTTACATTTACTTGACCTATTCTATGGTTTAGGCCAGCACAAACCCGGAAGCACCTATTCTTAGGCCGGAAGTTATCCGTTCTTTCAAAATGGATGTTAGTCACGTGACCAATGAAAGTGGAAATAGGCAGTAATGCGAGTAGACTTACTGTTTGTTATTTATACTGTGGTAATAATTATAAACTAAGAAAATAGTAGGCCTAAATGCGCGTTTAGTAGGTCAGAATTAAAATCAAAATTACAAAAGCTGTACTTAATTCGCGACAAGCGATATTTTGGCAATGTGTTAGGTAGGCTTTAGTTTCACTTTCACTTCTTGTTGGTGACAGTTTGAGTAAAGACCTTCCAAATCTTTGGTTTGTGTTTTTGACTTGTCGAGAGGCTTCAAATGCCACTAGATGGCAGACGTGTCGATAAACTTTGCTGTGCTGTCTAGCTCTGTGCAAGGGTGACGTACGGTGTCGCGCGGCAGTGCAGGTGTAAACTCCGGAAGAGTTTGACGGATTTGAGCTCACATAGTTCTGTTATTCAGCGGCGGTGTATTGTAGTGCGAATACTGATCGACTGCAGTTCTGAATAACGCTTGAATGTTTATACGGAATTAAAATTTTGGAACGACAAAACTATTTTGCCATTTGTAGAAGAATCCAACCAACTCCTGCGCGCTCAAGATACACGCCTCTTCCGTTTTTCGAGCGCGGTTACTACTAAGTAAGTAAGATGGCAGATTACGGCATTACCGGACCCGAAATGCAGTATCTCGTCGTTGACAAGGGGCTCGTCAATGATCCAGCGTCACAGGCGGCATGGGCATCAAAGAAACTTGTCTGGGTGCCCCAGGAGCAACATGGTTTCGTGGCGGCCGCGGTTATACAAGAGAAGGGAGACGAGGTTACCGTGGAGATCCAAGATACAGGGAAACGCGTGAACTTGAACAAGGATGATGTCCAGAAAATGAATCCACCCAAGTTCAATAAGGTGGAGGATATGGCTGAACTGACGTGCCTTAATGAGGCTTCTGTGCTGTTCAACCTCAAGGAAAGATATTATTCCAGCCTCATATACGTAAGTGTCTGGCGTTGTTCTCAGTATCAGTCTAAATTGTAGAAGATAACTGAGATGTCAGACGTTGATTTATGTGGGGTTGGGTGTGCAGTGAAGACTTTACTATGGGGTCATTAGAAGGACTCAGGGGATCCCCCCATCAATTCTCCTCTGGTTACTCTTATTGGTAAACTAATGTCTAATAAGACAAGTGAGAATTACACAGGTAAAATACTCGTTGATTCAGCAGTATAGGCTAACACCTTAGTAGAAATGTCAAAGGTAATATGTGCCTCTGAGTAGACTTCTTGAAGGGGTGCTATATAAGTTTTCGGAATGAATGAATGAATGATCGGTATAGTTTGAGAACTATTATTGAGTGTCGCCAAATTCACCGTATGGTGCCAGAACCGTAAAGTCCCAAAATGCACATATTTCTTTATTTTGGAAATGATCCCATGATTTTCTGCAATTGTATGTTTAAGTTTTGAACTAGACCGAAGTGTGTAAAACTCGGATATTTAGTAGACATCACCCAATAAACTGCCTCCACTGCCCTCCAGGCTATTCAGAATCGCCTGTGCTGTCACCAGAACCCCAAGCACACCACATTCATCAGTCCTGTCTTCAAATCACTACACTAGGTACAATCCTCCCAGCCATTCTATCCGCACAGTTGTGCAGTGAAGACTTTACTATGGCCTCTTTAGAAGGACTTAGGGGATCCCCCATCAATTCTCCTCTGGTTACTCTTATTGGTAAACTAATGTCCGCATCTAGTTGTCCCTATGACTCAAACTTCCACAGTTCTACATCAAAGCTTCACTATTTTCGGTCCATCTTTCTGGAAGAAGTCTCTGTATGAACTTCTTGTTCTTTCTTTGCCCCTTTTCCGCAGACATTTGAAAACCATTCTCTTTTATTGTGGTTTGGTGCTGTCGGGTCAGGAGCGCCTCTGAAGAGTCTCTTGAAGTGGCACTATTTAAATTCGCAATTACTGAACATTGTTCTCCATCCAGCCACTTCGTTCAACACGCTCCTCATCCTCCATTACACTGCTTAAATGCCATTTCATCACCTCATCACTAAAATTCTGCTCTATGGCCGACGATTGGCCGTTGCTGCTGCACACTTCCACAAACATCTGACCCATCATACGAAATCAACAAAGCTCCTCCTCTCGCTACATACTCACACAGTCTCGCAGGTCTTTCACTCGAAACTGAAACATTGCTTTTTCACAAATTCTATCCCAATTCTTTTACTGAACCCCACTCTCCCACGTAGTTTGAACTCTAAACATCATCCGCCCTAGCCGTCTGACTCTCCGGATCTTGACCCCTGCCTACCAACTTTGTTTTGATTGAGCACATGTGAGCAAGTGGGTTCCTGCATCTTATATTTTGTGGATGCTGTAGAAGCTCCAAGTTTACGATTATGATTTAAGCAAAGATGTGGCTGAAGGAATTTTGTGAGGTATTGAATTTTTTCATTTTTTGCATTTGTTTTGTTGTAAGTAATACATTTAGCCCAGGACTTTGCATAATGGTTTTGCCCTCTGGTAGATATCTGAATTTATAGTTCTGAGATCTGTAGTTCTGTATGAGACTTGTTTTTTGCATGGAGCTGGTATGCAAAACATTTTCAGACATTGACATTGATTGGTAATGCAGGTTTTTTTATATTTTTAAACATGAACATTTTTTGGGTGTCAAATTCCAGTTCGCATTTAAATTATGTTTCAACCTTGACAAAGTTGACATAGCCATATGTTTTCAGATTCTTTTAATTATTTCGGTTCACAGAAGAATTATGAAGTATTTAACAGTCAAGTTTAATTAGAAATATATGGAATGTGTCATGTCCTTGACAAATGCATGAACATTGTCCTAGATATAATTTACATAATAAAATAATACATACATGTTAGCAAAAGGACCATTTTGTCAGTGGTCCCTGTCTTGTAGTTTGTCTCCAGGGTGTGTGAAGCCCCAGTTCCACTGACTGCCTGGATACATGTGTGACTTGATTTGTCCAGCTCTGGTCTTTTCCAGGCCGAAATCTGTCTTCATTTATGTTCATATCCCATGCAGTCTTGGTCCACCACTATTACTGTTCTTACTAAATACTAGTTGTGTTGACCAGTATTAAAATAAGTGTTGTTTTATACCTGTGGAAATATTGTTCTTTTCAGACATATTCCGGTTTGTTCTGCGTCGTTGTTAATCCGTACAAACGCCTTCCAATCTACACAGATAAGGTGATAGAGCTTTATAAGGGCAAGAAACGCCATGAGATGCCACCACATGTCTATGCAATCGCCGACATGGCATACAGAAGTATGCTACAAGGTGGGTGACAGATCTTCAAAACTAATTATCATTGCACTGTTCAAAAAGCTTTGGTTGTGGCATTTCTGACTGCAGTTTCATGTTTGCAGTTTCATTTGATTCTTAAATTCATTGATTAATTTTATTAGATTTATTATTTCCTGCAGCTTTTAGTATTATTTTGAGGCAGAGGAATGAGTTTCCAATGTAAAGTAATATATACGTCTTGAAGTTGTGACTTTGGATTTAAAAGATTTTCTTTATATATGAAACAGTGTTTGCAAGGTGTTATGAATCTATCTAAGTTACATATATTCAGTGTACATAACAACTTTATTGACAAGTCAAAGCGTAGAAGGGTTAAGCACCTGTTGCAAATATAAACCCAACAGGATACAAACCGTCAGCAACATTTGGCCTCTGGTTTTTCAGTTGATAATATTCTAAATTGCTGATTTATCTTCTGTAGCATTGATGATTATTTTACTGTTCAGTAGCCGAATTACTGACTAATTGCCTACTTTAATTGCTGACCATTTGCTGTGGTCAAATGAGGGTATATTAAACAATTGTGCTGCTTGGGTATGTCAGACTGGGTAATTAGTCTGCACTAGTTAGCAAATTGTGTAGGTTGGCTAAGTGTTTCTGTGGAAGCAAGGATGTGAGATGACCACATGTGGATTCCTGTGATGCCTGCATGCTGTAGCCTTGTCCTACTAGACAGTGGATGAGTCATAGACTTTCTAAGATTCTTTTGTCTGCCTACGTGTGTGTGTGTGTGTGTGTGTGTGTGTGTGTGTGTGTGTGTGTGTGTGTGTGTGTGTGTGTGTGTGTTGAAGCGTAGAAGATCATCTAAAAAAAAGCAAATTATGATCAATGCTGAAATGATAAGCTTTGTCTCTGTGAGTTGAACTATTTAGTCTTAGTACATCTCTTTTATGTTGAACGCACCTTTCATGCTCAACAGAAAGTTTTGCAAGTCTTTATTTAGCTGGTGTTTAAAGCAGTATGTAGCCATGAATGCAGTTCTATGGAAATAGTTGGCTTTGTGTTGTGGTGTAGTTTAAATACCTATGCTGTAAGCATGTGTCATAACATGACTTACATGTTTACCCCTTCATGGCCTTTAATGTATAAATGCATGTTTGCATAAAGCCTAAGACGTCTGCCTATATTAGAAGCTTGCTGGGTAACAATGATTGTCTGGTGTTGGCTGCCCTTGGGTCTGTGTTTCTGCCCTCTGCAAGTGTGTTCTCATGCATGTCTGTGTGTGCACATGTATGTGTTTGTTTGTGTGTATGCATGTGTATGCATGTGTGTGTGTCTGCGATCGTATCTTGGCTGTTACTCATACGTCTGTTTTCTTCGCTTGCTTTTAAATTGTTGTCTGGGGTTTGTCAGTTTGAAATGTTTCACAGCATTGTGGGATTTTTTCTCCACTTTTCTTGTCACCACTGTTCATTGTGTCACATGAAACCCATGGCATTTGGTTCAGTGGCAGCATACAGGGTGTTTCCTGCTCCAGTTTTTACTACTTAAAAATCATTTATCTATAGATTACCTGGTAAAACTATGCTAAAGAATATCTGTGGGCATGCTTGTCTAATGCTGGATGGTGACCATCATCATGATATTTTTGAACAAACTCTCCACTCCTCATTTTTGATCTAAATTGGAAATAATTTGCCTCAACAAGTGTTTAAGATAATGGATAGAATATTAATCATTTGTAGAAATTGGTTTATAAGAAAAGCACCTATAGATAGTTTTAATGATGATGTCATGCTGCATTCATTAATCTTTGCGAATTTGCAAAATGACGAGGTTGTTTGAGTTTGATGTATATGCCCACATTAGATAACATTAATAACAATGATTATAATTATTAATGATAGGCCATCTATTATAAAAAAAAGGTGATTATTTCATTGGTGCAGGCTGTTAGATGCATAATATTATCTGGGCTAATGCAATGCTGTAAGAAATGAAAGTAACGCTAAGCCATCAAGTTTGCTTCATGTGGGCCAAGTAGCAATGACAACCCACGCCTGCTGGACACCAGTGTTATTTCAGTTATGGTTTTTCAGTTACAGTTTCACTTACAGTTATCTATTATTTTATTTTTCAGTTACAGTTTCAGTTAAAGTTAACTGCAATGAGATTTTTCAGTTTCAGTTACATTAATTTTTATTTTTCAGTTACAGTTTCAGTTACAGTTATTACGTGTATTTTCAAACGTCACAGCTACTAAAACACTGATCACAGTCACACATATTGCGCAAAGTTCCCAGAAAGTTGAATAGGAGATCAATCTGATTTTACATGTTGTCGGTTGACTTTAAGGAACACACGACGTTCCTGGTTTACACTTAATCTGTTTCGCTTTCTTGCACACAAGTCCCCACAAACTGAGAAGACGCGCTCAACGTATGCTTGTGAAGCAGGCGCGGATACGAAGTCTTCTGCAATCAGGGCCAGAGATGGATAGGAGCTCTGTCGATCGACCCAGGACAGTCCATTATCTAGGTCACCGTTGAAGATGGTTGCTTCCGCCAAGTATCGACATAGGCGTAGGAGACTGGGGTCCAGGGGGGGCAAATGCCCCCCAAATTTCGGGCAAGTCGAATTTTTCGGGCAGGCAGACCCGGAAAAATAAAAAAAGTTTTAGAAAATTTTTACTTTTCTTATTTTTCCGGGTCTTCTTGCCCGAAAAATCAGACTTGCCCGAACAAAAATGGAGATTTTGCCCGAATGACTAAAAAAAGGTCGTCAGAATTTTCGGGCAAACGTAACGGAAATTTTTCTTAAGATTTCAGCCGGACGAAAATTTTTTTCGGGCAAAAGTCTCATTTTTGCCCCCCCAACGTTGAAATGTTCCCTACGCCTATGAGTATCGATCAAGCTCCCCATCGATACCGGACGTCCTTAATGCTGAACTGAAGGAGCTTCTGGTCCGGTTATCCTGCGATAGGAGCTTGATGCGCTTCAATGGCGGTGGCTGGTCTTCTCTCGAATAGGAAAGGGACAGGAACCGGAAGTGAAATGAACATAGAGAACTTAACGTGTAGTAGAGTAGAATTTCCATTCAATAAGTAAGTAAGAAAAAAGCACTTGTTTTATTTTCAAGTTAACTCCTTTTGATTCTTCAGTTATACAGTTATTGTTTTTCAGTTACAGTTTCAGTTACAGTTATCTATTTTTTTATTTTTCAGTTTCAGTTACAGTTAACTGACAAAGATTTTTCAGTTATTCTGCTATTTCAGTTACAGTTTCAGTTAATAGAAATAACACTGCTGGACACCAATAATAATTTATAATGGGTCAATGTATATTTAATCCGTTCAGAGCAGTATATGGCTTAGTATTTGTTTCAGCATGTGCTTTACTGGATCCCTCATGCATATTCCGGAAAGCCTGGTGCTGTTTGACATCTATCTTTAGTTTTATTCGACCCCTGGAATAGGATATTTAAACAAGTTGAGTGAACCTTGCCAGCTGCTTTTGGGGATTTAAGCACACGCTTAGAGATTGAATGGTTTAGGTGTCTCTAACCTGGAGAGTGGGCATGGAATGTTTTACCCCTGTAGCCGCCTACCTCCCCTCGGTCTGATATATGTCTTTTAGCCATTTAGGACAATGATGTGTGCTTAGGCTTATTTTGTTTGACACTTGCTGTAAGTACTGTGTAGCACTGCATTCCACTGCCACTTAAGATAGCCATGCAACTGCTGTCACCAAGCATCCGGCTGATTCTAGGGTTGTGCCAACACTGTAACACTAATAATTATTGTTTGGTGATGTAGAAAACTACTGCCATCATCTCCTAGTAGCAGGATTCAAACAGAGCCTAGGCCAGACTACTGACCTCGTCTGGGTTACTTGGCCTCAAGTGTAGGCTAACCACCTGTAACCCCTTTCTCAGAGGAGGCTTAAGAAATGCTAACACTCAATATCTCTGGCTACCTTTAAACCAGTTATCCTCATCATGTTCTCATCTTGAACTTTTAACGCAGACCATGTGTGTGGCTGACTTTCCAGCCTCTCGGGTTCCATGCTAAGTGGGAAATGCTGTCTCTATATTTACTTCCATACATTTGGAACATTCACATTCTTTGTTCATATAGGAAATGCTTCTTCTGTGAGTTCCTACTTTCACATATCCTATTTTCTTTCTTATCCAAGGCCAGGATGTTGGCTTCCACCATGTGGAATAAGCTGGGACGTTGTTCTTCCTTTTTTTACACTTTGCTTCTAATTATTTGTTTCTTGTGGTAGATGTCTGCTAATTGGCAGGCTGTTCTGTGTTGTAATTTCTCTTTGGTCAACATTCCAGTATGAATCTCTTGTTTAGCCCACATATAATTGTTATTCCTCTAAGTATTGTAGTAAAGTACTGCATTGATGTCTAATATGCTGCAAACTTTAATCATTAATTAGAGTATATTGAAACTGAACATTTTAGAAGTTAAATCAGTTATACAGTCCTGCATGCAGCTTCTTTGTAAGATTCTTTGACATGCAATAATTGAATGTGACGATACATACATATTTAAACTGTAAATACATGGGAAGTCGCTTAAATTAAAAAATGCTGTATATTCAGAAAAAGCAAAACTTTACTATTGATATCGGTATTCTTAAACAACTTATTGCTGATAAAAAATCATGGTTTCTTATTAGTGTATGGTTTAGTAAACTTTAATATCACTCTTCAGAATAAAGCTATGTTAAGTTTGAGAACTTGCCATTTTTTATTATTAGGTTCAAGAAATTTAGTTATATTATTTTCCATTTTTGCACAATTGTAGCTAATAAGGAGTGAAGAATGAATTTAGTAAATTGGGAGTAGCTAGTATTAAAGATAAATGTTGTGGCAATATAGCATATAATCATAGATTGACAGGATTTTTTGTTGAAAGCACTGTGATTAAAAATATTTCAGTTACAAGAATTTTGTTGTTATGTCTGCATTACATACAATATATATAATTATATATATATATATATTATGTATATTTCTGGTCTAAGTAAGAAGATATTATTTGATTTTCTAGATCGAGAAGATCAGTCTATTCTCTGCACGTAAGTATTTAATACTTTTTATTTAACCTGTGATGTCCACAATTACCACATGTTTGTCGATGTTGCATGAGTTATGAATTGCTGTGAATGAGTGTTGTTTATTCTTTCAAATAAATTTTAAATAGATGACCAATTTTTGGTGTAATTTGTCTCTGCACGATTGTCAAACTGAGCATTCACTTTTTTATTGTGTGACAAACTGTTTCATTTTTTATATTGTGCTCTCCTTTTATCATTTTTAACGTCTGTTGATTGTCATTAGAAGTGCATTCTGATCATGCCAATCAATCATATGTACTGATCAATCATGCATAGTACTGCAATTGATAAGGTCCAGACATGTGATGTATGCCCATGACACAGTCCACTTTCACACCTGTTTCATTAACCTCTTTCTGTGTTTCCTTTATGTGTTTCCTTTTTTTATTTTGGGTGGAAGGGTTGAATGCAGTTCAACAGACCTTTTTCTATTACATACATAATTGTGTATGCTTCATACTCTGCAAGGCTAATGGGATTAAATAAGTGTTAAAGAAGAGCTATGGTGTTAAATGTGAATCATTGGTGTTAAATGTGAATCATTTGTGTTAAATGTGAATCATTGGTGTTAAATGTGAATCATTTGTGTTAAATGTGAATCATTGGTGTTAAATGTGAATCATTTGTGTTAAATGTGAATCATTGGTGTTAAATGTGAATCGTTGGTGTTAAATGTGAATCGTTGGTGTTAAATGTGAATCGTTGGTGTTAAGTGTGAATCATTGGTGTTAAATGTGAATCGTTATGATGGTGTAATGATGTTGTGATGCTGCAGAGGAGAATCCGGTGCTGGAAAGACGGAGAATACGAAGAAGGTGATCCAGTACCTCGCGTTTGTTGCTGCGTCCCTGAAGTCGCAGAAGCAGTCCACTGCAAATGTTCTGGCCAACATGCAGGTGAGAGCGGTTGATGAGTTTGGGTTCTGATGACCAGATCAACTTTGTCTTGAAATGCGAGGGGGAAATTGGGTCAAGAAGTAAATTTACTGTGTCTCTAAGAAGTTCTTTCTTACCTGTAGATGGTGGTTAGGATAGTCATTGGTCCTGATGAAATTGTTATTTAAGGCAGCTTATTGAAACATATTATATTTTCCAGTTTAACTTAGCTTACTGCTCTGCATTGAAATGCTGTATCCAAGTTTCTATGGAGTGCTGTGGGTTTCTGTTATTAGATGGGGTGGTTCTATTCTTCTTCTGGTTCTCTGCATCTAGGCTGTCCAATGTCGCCACTCTTCCCTCTGCTGGGCCTTCTCCTTTAGTTTGGGTTTTCCTTTAGATGGTTCAATGGAAAATACAATGATTCTGATTCCATATCCGGTGTTAATAAAAGGTTTTGTTATGGTTTTAGCATTAGGTGCCTTGAATGTCTTTCTCAGTCATTCCATTTGAGAGGATGTGGGAGGCTGTAGAAATAAACACGCCTTATCTATAGCGGAGTGTTGAGACTCGGAAATTCCTGTGCCATTGGAGTCACATGCATGACCCTGGCAGTATGGTTATTTACACCAGAAGGTCGTAGTTTAAGTCCAGGTATCCACTGAGCAGAATGGGTGGTAGATGGATAGTGCAGAGGACTGGAATCCCTGTGTACTGGTATGTCCCCGAATTTCTGTGTTGTGTCACATGTTCCGATTGTTGGCAAACTGATTTTTTCTCTCCATTAATGTGCACTGAACATGGTGAAATAATGTTTCGGTTGAAATGATTTACGGCCAATTTTCTCTGATTCGTTTTCTAGTGAGCACTGTAAACTTGTTATATAATGATGATAATTTTGTTGTTGTTGTTGGTTATCTGTAGGCAATGATGGTAAGACTAGTTAAGGGAGTCTGATGGTTTTGCATGGGGGCATGTCATTTTGCTGTGTGGGTGAGGAGGGGCTGGTCATGCTGAAGCTATCACATAGTGTAAGATGTATGGGTGTAGAGGAGTGCGCGTGTGTGTAGTGCATGGCTGTTGTTGGATTACAGGACAAGTTAAGAGCTCTGATTGTTGCTGCTTGTAACTGAAATGCTGTAACTTTAGTTGTTTCGATGAAATCTAAAAGTAATTAAGATGTTTATTTTCCTGTTGCATCCGTGGAAAGTATTACCAAGACAATGCGCAGCTTGGCATTATTTTTGCGTGTTTGTTAAGCAAAGTATTAAGGGAATAAAGTGAAGAATTTGCTTGTTTCTTGCCACATTTCCCTTCGTTTTATTATGTCTTTTTTGATGAAGGCTCCCATGATGGCAATTTATTTTATTCTCCACCTAAGCTGTTGAGGTTTTGTTTCTTCTCCGGACCTATTCTGTCGCCAGGATGATTCATGTACGAGGCTTCAACCTGGTTCTGCAATGGATGATGATTTCTCGTTATGATTAAATCATGGATTTCAAGTGAAGCGGCGACCATCAATTGCTGTCTGTGGCATTATGATTGTGATTCCTATGGAAATCCTTTCGATTAGATTAGATGTTTGGTCCAAACATCTTGTTTGTAACTTCCTGTAGCTGATTCAAATCAAACTGAGTTGGGCAAAGAGATTGTAAAGGCCGTTTTGCTTGACGAGAGTTTTAATTTGTGTTTACTATAGGTTTCTATCTGATTGTTGAAAATGCCTAGGGCCACGTCCGGGAGAGATAAAAAAAACACACTTGGCCTAGCAGGAAGTTGAGGAGAGCATTTACTGAGTTGATCATTAATATACTTCATTGGCTTAAGTATTTGCTATATTTTCTGCCTCTGAGATGGGTGCATGACTTTTGAAAAGATATGAAGATTATTAAGGATCAAAATTATGAAGCAGTGATGATACCTCCAAGTTCGGTGTTCTTTTGATTTAGTTGGCTACTTTCAAAACTTCATCCACTAAGACCAAAGCCACGGTTTTTGATCAGTTCTCTGGTTTTAATCCTGGTTGCTTGGGAACACAGTGATGGTCATCTTGTGATATCTGTGTACGAAAAATTATAAATGTTAATGATGGAGAATGACACCAAAAGACTACATGGATATTTAGTTATCATTATTATAATAATATATTTCATTGTGCACAAACTCAAATAGAAAGTGAAATGACCACACCAACTTAAAGCCATATTGAAACATTCATTTAGTTTCTCTTTTCACATATGGAATTTAACCCAGAATGTGGTTGTGCTATCAAAATTATGCATGATGAGATATTTCTAGGGATGGAATTTAAATCAAGAGATGACGTGGAGTTGTGGTGTGGCAGAAAAATGTGCTTACATGTTGATAAGACGAGCATACAACAGAGAATATGAGAATCTGCCATTGGTATTTAGTTAGGCGGTGGATGTTTGGAGGGTGAGTGGATCTGGCCAGAGCACAGTCATCTGGTGTTGTGAAGATCTGATGCATAGCTTCAAGTCCGCTTGAGTTTTATTGGTTACTCTCACCTGTTATCTGGCCATTGCGCCTACCTATCCATAACCTTTGATCCAGCCCGCCCTTCATTTGCCTGTATATTCATGACTTCACATATGCTTCATGTGACTCAGTCTGCATTTAACGTGCAGATTATTTTGCTATTGGAGTTGCATTGTAAATGTTTTCCTTTGTTTGTCCAGTCCACGTTTATTTAAACAAACCACGACATTTAATTAAATTCGTCTCTGCTGTTTTTGGCTCCAGCAGAGTCTTTATTTAAGTTGTTTCTGATGTCTAGTTCTTCTCATAGTCAGGTTTCTTAGCTTTTTAGTTCCGTTTCTTGTGTTAATCCACACACACTGCATTTGGGTCTGCACATGCTCTGCTCATTTGTTGATGTTGAGGGGGTGGGGTTTGATTTTTAGACTAGAACTGTTTTGTTAATAAGAGCATGACTGCTTTTCTTTTCAATGATGAATGCAATTGTAATCAATTCGTTTCTGTTTTCGTAAATTGCTGTAACAGAAGGATCTAAACTTGGTAAGTTGCTCATTCTGTGCTAACGGTGTTGCGACTGACTTTGCTTGCTTGGCTTTCATAAGAAATTGTCACAAAATCACAGTCTTCTGGGATAAAAGACATAAAGACTATCTAATGGGGTATAAATGTCCGTGCATTAATTAATGCTGACAGCTGCGATGTACTGAATAATAGTACTGGTTCATGTTAAATTGTTGATATAGTATATACTTCGTTAGATAAATGCTTCATATTTGATGTCTTGAGGGGAATGCTAATTTGAAGTCTTTGTTTTTCTGTCATCAGAAGGCTGTTGTGATATAAAATTTATATTACCCAGATACCTCTGGTGCTTACGTGGGTTTTATACTTGATAGGTGTATGTTGAATGTACTTAACTTATTACTGCAGGTTAATTATCAGCTTGTAACAGAGGCTAGAGGTCATTCAGTTGGAAAATTGAAATACAACAGAACTTTGCGATCAGCAATAAACGTGTAGAGAATATTTTCGATTTGACCTTCTAAAAGGATCTGCTGAATAGTTCCGTCTGTGCTCCCTTAAAGAATGCTGGAATCTGGCAAACTGTCCATGAATGTCAAATATTTTCATTCAAACTAAAAGTCCAACTTGTGTGCCTTTGTGAACTTGTTACCAATCAGTCATCTGCTTTACCCAATCTTCTCTTGCATATCAACCAGCAGCTACTTGTCTTATTAAAGTTTTCTAAGATGGTTGTTTCCAAATTTTATTGTGATTGTAACGCAAAATAAAAAAACAATCGAATGGTGGCATACTGGTCAGCAAACTCCTGTTTCCTAATCTCTCTCATCTTCATTTTTTCCTTTATGCGGCATTTTTTTACAACCCCTCTGAACTTGCCACTTCTCGTACCCTGAGCGTAGTTTAAAATTGGTCTGTAGCAATTTTTTGTGATTGTCCCTACTTAAAAATTAGATTTTTTACCACACGACCAGTTGCTGTGCGTTCAAGTATCTATATATGTATTCGCAAAATGTGACCAATTTTACAACTAACATTGGCAAAGGACAATTTTCCAACTGAGTAACTTTGCTGTCGTGTTGTTTTCGCTGTTTTTGGCAAAGGCCTTGGGGTCTACAGCTGTTACTATTTTGGCTCATTGTCAGACAGGATAACCCCTGGTGAACAATGAAAACTGTAGCTAGTTATACTTGCTGCTGTAGAGTTGCCAATACTGTATTTTTCTTTGGTTACATACTTGGATTCTTTGCTAGCAATATTTCAGTTGTGGTAATATGTCTGTACACTGCTTGTATTTCGTGTGCTTCTATGTTTTCGTGTATGCTTGTTAATATTTTCTGCTTCTATGTATGTCTCTATGCTTGTTATATTTCATGTGCTTGGCTGTTTATTGTCCGCGTGTTTGCCTGACAATTTATTACTTCAGTCTAGTGGTTCGGCTTGCCTTAGTATAGGGATGGTGTATAGGTGGGGTTGGAATTCAGATTGGAATTTTTACAGCTGCTCAAAAGATTGGTGTCGTGGTGATGATAATGATGTCTTTGGCTGAATGGTTGAATTGAACGGAGGCTTTCTTCAGCTGAGGATATGAACAGTATTGAACACGTCATTGGCCTTTTATAGCAGTCACCGTAGGCAGCAGTTGAAGACAGCCGAATGCATCAAATCATGTTTCTTTTATGGGTCTTTGAAGTGCTGAGAGGTATGGGCATATATGGTTGTTGTGCTTTGACCCTGGGCCTACAATGAGATGTTTTTGTATCAATGCTGGCAAGGGCATAATACTGTGGGCTGGTGAGACTAATGGCCTCGCTAAAAGTTCAGTAACTGGATGGATTTGATTCAATGTTTAGTTCAGTGGGTAGCAAGGCTTAGAGTGTGACTGGATGGTCATGGATGGTGTCCACACACTTATTTTCATATCTCAATGTAGTTAGATTTGTACAACCCCTGGAAAGGTAAGGTGTGGCATCCAGTCTTTTCCTTTTTCTCCACTTTAATAAGCACTGTGGATATTACTTTTCTTATAACACTGAAAGCATTGCTTATCAACCAAAATGCTCATTCCATTCTGGACCCCCTATGAAGTGCTAAAGTTCTATATTTTGTGATTTTTTATAAACATTGCTCTTAATTATTAATGATGGATAGATTTTGAAAGTATGTCCGAATATGACCTTTTTTCTGATGAGTCAACAATTGGATCCATGAGAATACACAAAACATGTAAAATAAGTAAACTGGAGTGGCTGGTTTCTCATGCTGAATAGTTTTAAGAGTGGAAATTATGAAATTCTGGTCATACGAGCGAATGAAAATTTAATTGTGTCCTGGTGTTCCTTGGACTGGGGGGAGGGCTCCTCTTGTGTTGCACATCTTCTAAGGCAATTATCACCATCAATTAATGGAGCTGGCTTTTGGTCTGTAGTAATAGTTATGTTTGCTTAAGTTCCGTAATATTGTCCACATCGCACACCTGCTCTTGAAATTATCTGCTACAACAGAAGCATATAATTATATTATCTGCATTTGTGCTTATCTTTTTCAAATCAGCAAATATAGTTGTGGGTTCTTGGCCTTATGTTTGAGTCAGAAATGCATCAATTGCTTTAGGACCTTTGTGTAGAAGAGCAGTCAATTTTGCAAACCCCCAAGAGGCAGCAATGAGCATGAAGTTTTAATGAGACTGCAGTGTGTTTGAGTCTGCAGGTCTACAGCATATGATTGATGACTGTACTGTTGTATGAGTATGCTACTGGTGATTGATGTACTGTTGTATGAGTATGCTACTGGTGATTGATGTACTGTTGTACGAGTATGCTACTGGTGATTGATGTACTGTTGTATGAGTATGCTACTAGTGATTGATGTACTGTTGTATGAGTATGCTACTAGTGATTGATGTACTGTTGTATGAGTATGCTACTGGTGATTGATGTACTGTTGTATGAGTAGGCATGATGTGGCAGTGCAACAGAAATAATGAATTATTGTGTCTGTGTGTGAATTTTGAACTCTGACCTCAGGGTTAACAGTATATCCTGCAAGTCACAAGACTAAATAGCACAGCAACTATTGTAGACTAGCAATGTTTCTGTGTCTACCCTACTATACCACTATATGAATAATGTAATCATTCTTGTGAATCTGTTTTATACTTCCACAGTTCTGCTAACTCCCTAAAGGAGTTGCACCCAGCTACTTCTGTGCCCCCCCCTGTTTGCCTTATAGTCTAGTGTAGATGTTGAAACCTTCCAATTACAAACTACTTCTATATAGGGTTATCACTGGTGCAAGTTTAACACCAGACTCAATTTCACCCCACTCCGGTGATAATGATAGCATAGCCACCAAAAATATAAAGACACCTGGGTCTAATACCATAAATTAAGACTCCAGACCCGCATTAAAATAAAACAGAATTGAAAGGCCATATGAACAGTCTTTTTAATTTGCCATGTCTGTCACCTGTTGATACAGTTATGTGAAACTAGTATTTTATTTTGATTAGCATTATTTAATTAATACTCAGCAGCTGATTTTTATAAGAATTTAAGAACACAGAACCAGTGTCTCAACAATATTGTGGTTGTCTAACAGGGTCGCAGCAGGTTACGATACACTCGTTACATTACGTGGCAAGTGGTGCGTCTTTTTAGAAGCCAACCATTTAACATTTGCACGGATGTTCACACAAATTGCTTTAACTATGTCCTGCTATATCAGGATCTAATTAATATTCACCATACTTGCCTTGGAGGGCTAGCCAGATAAGGCAAGCTATGCTAATTAATGCAACAGGTTATGCTGGAATTCCTCAGTGTGAATTTTAGGGTACCTGAGCATAAGATGGCCCTCTCAGATACCTTGATTACATATTCATTTGGCCGAGTTCTACTGGTATCTCATTAAGTCCCAGTGGTGGACTATGGCTGTGGTAGATGCTATTGATCTGTAGGTCGTATAATTTATATAATTTATGCAGACCGCGAGTATAAATACTTATTCATCTGAATTGGTCTTCCGCATTCATTATTTACAATCTCACATGATACACCTGAAATACGGATCTTTGGACCCCAATACTTCCTGGCCTCAATTGACAATTGATACGGCTGGCTTTGACAGAATGAATATTTCTTACCTGGTCAGAGCAATATGCTGCTTTAACACTAACTACGGGCGTGTGCTAAAGTGACTAGGAAACTAGAAATAACTAGTGAATAGAAATAATATAAAAAATTGTGTTGATCCTTAAAAGAATCAACACGATTATTACCAGATGAATTTTAAAAAGTCTTTCTGTTGATTAATTGTTGATCACATTGTTTTAGCTACTGTCAAAATGCTGATTGACAGATAGAATAGCTAGCATAAGGCCTTAAAAAAATATGCTGTGTTTCCGGTAACAGAGCTAAAAAAAAATGGGTAGGTAGGTCGGAAAATATTTTTATTTTGTAAAATATTTTTATGCAGTGACTATCCAAAAAAGTATTCCCCACTAGTCTTTTTGCACGCTGAAACAAAGTACGTGTTCTAAGCGAGTATAAACAGCCTATTTCCCGACTGTCTGCACCTAAAACTGCTCTAGAAACAGTCCTATTAATTTCATTTTGTTGACGTCTCTTATGTTATGTCAATATAAATGCTAAAAAAATATTTTTTAAAAAAAATTTTAAAAAAATTTTGGAAAATTTTTTTTTTACTAAAATTTTTTTACAAAAATATTTGGGTCGCGGCCGTAAAAATGGGTCGGTCGGGTTACCGGAAACACAACAATTTTTTTTTACGCCTAAGACTGGACACTGAGCACTATGCCCTCAGAAATTTGCAATAAATCCATCTGCCTTGCTGTAACTGGCCCTTCATTTACACATACCATAGTAAATTCGTGACCTTAGGCATTTCCCTTCTTCGATAAGTAAGGCATCACTTAGCATAGCTTGTACATATACAGAACGGCAATGATGGTTGAAAATCCGGTTGCTGGCATGTGTCCGTTTTAATTAATTTGTTGTCTGGTATTATCTGTTGCTACTTGGTAATTAGCTGTTGTGTGTTGCATGTAATGTCTGCTGGTATGCCACTCGTTACCGGAATACCGGATTTTGTGTTTCGAACAGTATTTCCTTTGCAGCTTCTCTGAATTATTATTTAGCACTTGGTTTTACTCTTAGCACTTTGAAATTCTACTCAAGTTTACAATTATGATTATGACTCTTTGCTACAGAAGAGTTGTAATCCTCTCAAGGTTGTGCGCGTGATATATCAGTTGCATGATTTCTGAATATTAGTGAAATCTTTGGGAAATTTTTACTTGTTTTCAAATGCTTAAAAGCTTCTTTTGTCAATTCTCCAGTATTCATTTCATGATCTGGCTTTAGAGGCTTTGTGTTTTGAACTATGTAGGCTATTCGTTGGTGCACAGTGTTTTTGATAAATTGCACTGATGTCATGCCTTGCAGTCAACATAAGGCAGACTTCAGGTAAATACAAATGTAGGTCATATACGCTTGATTTCTTTTTAATGCTAATGTGGTGTCTGGTATTGAGTGAGACGTTTTGTTAACACCAGTGTAGTTGTCGTGTTTGGTGTTTGCTAACAGTGCATTTCATTGACATTCATTTTTTAATGCATGCATGTATGTATGTATGTTATGATGAGTTTTTGAACTGTTTTCTCAAAGGGTGAACTCGAACAGCAGCTCCTCCAGGCCAATCCGATCCTTGAAGCATTTGGAAACGCAAAGACCGTGAAAAACGACAACTCATCTCGATTTGTGAGTTGCACTCCGTCTTTTTCCGACGCACAAAATGATTCAGACCAAATTTAATTATTTCCACTTTTTAAGCTGACTGTTGTTTAATTAAGAGCATTAATAAGGGCAGTGATCTTGAGTTCACCGGCTGGTTTGTGTTGATGTCATGATGTGCAACTGTGCATGCAGAGCCAAGCGGACTTTTGATCAGCATGAGGTTTAGCTTAGACTCAAATCTCACTCAAGATTAAGGACTTGAGTTTTTGCTGGTTTTAATTATTTACTTCGTTGAATTAATTCAGGATAAAATTAGAATTTCTTTGATTGTTGTGCAGCATTGTTTGGAATACATTTCCAGCAATTTGTTTTGCTTTGATGGACCAGACAAGCAAGAAAGAGAACAACAGTCTTTGAACATGGGACACAATTGAAAATTGGCACCAGCCTCCGCACTAGTTAATTATTCAATGTTGGCACACATTGATTGAAACTGAATAATGGCTTTAAACAAAAACATTTCTGTTGTGTAAACTTTTGCCAAGCGGCATGTATAAGTGAGGCCTAATTGGAGGGGAACAACGTGTATGGTGGTGGACTGTGTATAATGGCATCTGTTTTTTTAGCCATATTGGTCCTGTCAATTGGGCTGGCTGGCTTTTTGACCTATGTCACCCAGACAGTTTGTACAGAGAGTTGAAATTCTTATCTAATCAGCAAGACTCTGATTCAGGTCTTGCTTCACTAAGATGATAATTATGCGCACACAGTATTGGCCATGGGTACTTGCAGTATGGCGGCAGGCTTTTATGAGATTCTTAAAAGGTGCTACATTGTCTAGATACATTCATGCATATTGATGCATACATTCATGCATAAATACATACTCATTAACATACATACATGTGCATATTGATGCATACATAGTATTACTTACATACATACATACATAGTATTACATAAATGCATACAATGTACAACCACAATAATGTTAATCATTGTGTTCACTGCCATAATTGTATTAAAATTTTCGGATTCAATACATACCATGCTATAAGTACATATAAATACATGTATACTTTCAGATATTTACATACCTGTATATGGTAACATTTTGTTATGATCTTTTGAAGTAGTCGTTACCGCTTCGCTTTCGGTTGTCAAGAGAGTTGGGCTTCTTAGATTTATGTATTCAAATAATATTCTGTTTACCTGCCATCAAGTGACAGCTGTTTAGATGAATTTTGAGAGAGCTGTGTGTGTGTGTGTGCTTGTGTGTGCGCACGTGTGTGTGTGCACGCGCGTGTGTGTGTGTGTGCGTGCGCATGTGTGTGTGTGTGCTGCTGTTTTGAGAGGTATTGAAAAGAAAGTGCTACAGTTAAGCGTATGTATGTGTATACACATGTGCTAGCATATAGACATACACCTACAAATAATGCATGTATGCGCACATACTTGTGTGACAGTGGTAATGAGCTATATTTATGTTACATTAAGTACCTATCTGTCACTTTATGGAACAAGTCTATCTAATGAACAGTCTTGCACATATATACAAACATAGATCCATACATGATATGTCTACATACATCATCATCAATAACAATCATGGGCTCCATGCCTGTAGGTGTCCATGCCTTCTTCTCAATGTCTTTCCACTCGAGTCTGTCTTGGGCCGCATGTCTGAGCTTATGTATACATACAAGCCAATTTATAATATATGCATACATTTGGACATGCATCCTAATTTAATACTCTTTCTGCAAAGTCAGTTGGGTGTATGTATAAGTGTGGGTGGATTAAGTCCACATGGCAATAGTAATTAAATGCACACTGCATTATTATTTGAAATCCGGATACTGAACTGGTGATTAATTGTTGAGCCACGAGATGCTCTTATCTGATTGTTGGTGGTTGGTGTTTTATACACCGTGGTTCAATAAAAACGTAAGCCAAACTGTTTTTCATATATCCCAATGCCTGATGTCGATTAATCATAGTGAAATTTTATCAATATTTAGATAATTGAACCAACATTATGTTTCAAACATATCACATGTGTCATAAATTTAACGGATAGAAAGATATGAATCTTTCAATTTCATCTGCCGAAGTTTAATTTGTCTTACTTTTTATTGAACCACGGTGTATTTGCCCTCAGCCAAAATACACTTAACCATTGAAATTGCAAAGTGAAACAACTAAGCTACCTTTACCTTCTAAACTAACCTTTAGCTTGAAAGTCGAGAGTTTGTGGACCTCCTATTCTCTGCACAGCTGATAAGTGTTTTATTGAGCTGCATGTAACTGCATTTGAGACATCCTGGTTATTGTTTGATTTGATGATTGATATTTAACTTTGGGTTTTTTTCAGGGTAAATTCATTCGAATCAACTTTGATACGTCTGGCTACATCTCAGGGGCCAACATCGAAACATGTATCCTTTATGCTGCTACATAAAAAAAATATTATGGCCCATCATGAATGATGCATCATTTGAAGTTGCCGACGTTGTGAAAAATTAAATATGACAATTTAACGTGTGATGTACTCATAGTAAACTGTGAGAAAATTTTCCTCAGATATTGCACAGTTACTAAGTTCTTTGAAGAAACAATTAATTGATAGGTTTTGTATTGGTTGAGTGATAGTCTAATGGCATCAGAAAGGTCAGGAGTTTAAATCCCAGCAGGTCAAAGATTTGTTTTTTATCTGATGCCGAATATATCCCTTTATTGCCCAGTAAAATGGTAGAATAATTATGATTTCTAAGGACTTTGATGACTTGAATTTTCTTAAACTTTTGCTCATATGTAGTAATAGAATGACTGTTCATGATGATTGATTCTAACATTCAATGTCTCGAGTTGGGGCTTGATTCATGTAACTAGTGTTGTCCTTAAGATTTTTGTAAGATCTTCTGGAGAAGTCTCGAGCCGTGAGACAAGCCGCGGACGAAAGATGTTTCCACTTCTTCTACCAGATGGTCAACTGTTCCGGTGCTCCAGCGATCAGTTAGTCGATCAGATTTCTTTCTCAACTCTCATTTTTCACACACACACTCTGCAACTTCACAATTCCAAGACGCATTAACGTCACAAATTTTCCAGCACTAGTTAACATCATAATTCCATCTGCAGAATCATTAATTAAAGCTTACTTTTGACTGTTGCTTAAGATATGACTGTTTCTTTGCTCGTTTTACATCAGTGCTGAACATGTTTAGGGTTTAATTATGATTGTTTTAAGTGAGGATAAGGACTATTGTTAATTGGTTATGGACCATAATTCTTCAATGCCAGTCAATCAATGTTTGTGCGTGTGTCTAATATGTGCTAATTTGTGTGAACAGAGGAATATCTGTTGGAGGACATCAAGAACTACCGCTACCTGACGTTTGGAAATGTCCCGGTGCCTGGAATAGACGACAAGGAGGTCTACGCACAATTGGTGGAAGCCATGGACATCATGGGATTCTCGAAAGACGAACAGGCGTGTATGTAGCCACCTTCAAATTTTTATCCAGTGGTCTTTGTGAGAATTCTACTATTCAAAAGTCTGTTTTTCCTTACTATTAGATAAATTTTTAATGCACACTGTGTTGCACAGTTAGCTTTATTTATATAGATTTTTGGTGAGAGATGAATTTTATGTCTGGCATTGCTTCACTGGAATTTGCACTCTTAAAATCTTTCTAATACCCACTGAGTCAGATTTTTGACGATCTGTAGGAGGCTGTGATCGAAAGCTCATCTCTGTAGTATTGAAGGTTGCCTGTGAAGTCATTTGCAGGTTTTTGGACCATAATTTTATGTAAGCTGGTAATTTTTCAGGTTATGTACTATTCATTTTTTACAGAAACTGTATCCTTGGCAGCATCTGATATCCATTAGTTCTTTATAAAACCTGTTAATGTGGATTTTTTTACATATATTCAATTTCCATCTTTTTCCTAGGTTCATTTCAGCTGTATGAGTTGAAAACAGATTTTTTATTTACTTTAAAACTGCCATGCTTACATGCTGTGTGCTTATTTATGACACTGTTTTGAAGTCAGCATAAGTGATAATGGATGCATATTGCACAAGGATGAGGTTGTCACCGATTACTTGATGGTGGCTGTTTGAGACTCGTACTTTCATACAGATGTTTAATTTGCTGTGACCATAATGGTGGTAGTTATGAGCAATTCAGACTTGTTGAGAAGCAGCCACTTGTTAAGCTTGTGAGTAAGTAAGTTTGTTAAATAAATTTTTTTCGTTAATGATAGAGTTACTTTCAATGCTTGAATAACGCTCCCACAGAGATGATTAATACGTACAACCTGTGTAAGTTGGTCCTTTATGTTCCATTGTTCAATGCTACTGACTGGTGCTTGTTCAACTGATACTGGTTCTTAACAAAAGTGTAATTATAGTAATGGTAATAATAATAATAATAATAATAACATGAGTTCAGATATGTCCGTCTTGTATTGAAATATGCTTGCGTATTAAATGCACCTTCACCATCAATTGTTTCCAACTTAGTTTTGCATTTTCCACAAGATTGAGCAACTTCATGGTCAGTTCAGAGGTTTATGATTTTAGGTTCTGTAGAACTTGTGTTGATTGACATGTGTTGATTGACATGTTGTAACGCTGGACGATTTTATTTCAGCCATTCACAAGACGACGTCGGCTGTGTTGCTGTTGGGCAACATGCAATTCAAACAAGAAAGAAACACAGATCAGGCCACACTTCCAGACAACACAGGTAGCCATTGATATAACACGTGAATGTAACCAATAACAACATACGTAACCAGTAGCAACACAGGCAACCAATAGCACCACTTGTCAGCAAGAAACTGCAGATTGCAGCTGAACATCTTTTAACAGCTTTATATATGGCACAATCTACTCTTTGAAAATAAATGGGAATTTAGAAATTTTCTGTTTTCTTAAAGAAAAGTGGATATGATGGTATGCTGGATGAATAACAGGCTGGATTATCAAACGTTGGACCAGCCTTGAACTCCTGTGTTATACGGGTCATTAAACAGAGATCCTTGGACCAGTCTACAAGCCAATGTTGACTAACGTGAATTAGACCTTGGTGCAATGACTTCTTATATATAAATAGACAGGACTGTCTACGTTCAGCTCATTGACCTCTTATATATTACTTATGTTATATATTACTTAGTTATATATTACTTAGTTATATATTACTTAGTTATATATTACTTAGCGCATATATATATATATATTCAAGCACAACATGATTTTCAACATAATTTTCAGTTCTAAGATTGCTTATTTATTGACTCGGTCTCTCAAGGCGCTAAACGAATGATTTACCGCAATCTGCCATTGCTGTAGTTTTCATTTAAAAAGTTTATCAGAATCTTTTCCTTTGTTTTGTGTATTTAACTCTCTAATCATGTCTGTGCATGTAACGTTTAAATATCAAAAACATAAAATCTAGCAGTAACAGGCAATTTAAATGAATTATGACAATTAGCAATTAGCGTGCTATCAGCCACCATTTTAGGGGCTGTGTATGGTGACACAATTGTTTTAGGCTTTCCTCAAGTGTTTTTTTCAATGATGAGTCTTTGGATACCCACTGGAAAGGAACATAGGCACACCATCCACATTTTTATACAATTTTGACTGCCCTATGTGTTGCATAGATTCTTGCATACCAATGCAAAAAACAGACGTATTTGTACTGAAAAACTTGGAAAATGATGTATGGTGACATCCTAGCCAGCACTTTAATAGCACATTGACGTATCAGATTTCACAGATGGTGCATTAACTGCATTTGTCAGATGGGAGTTGTTACAGTACACTATGAACATTAATCAATACTTAGCTTAAGGATTAGTAGTCTGATAGTGCCAGCTGGTAACTGAGCTCGTAAAAATATGATGTGTGGTTTTGTTTGCAGTTGCTCAGAAGGCGTGCCATCTGCTGGGATTACCGGTGACCGAAATGACGAAGGCATTCTTAAAACCTCGCATCAAGGTTGGCAAGGAGTTCGTCAACAAAGCGCAGACCAAGGAACAGGTTGGTGAAGCAGGTCTTTTCATTAAAAAAACTTTCTCAAGTCAACACATACTCCCAGACTTTTATGTGTGTTATTTGTAACTTGTGTAAGCGTAATGCTCTAAGGCAAATGCATGTACGTGCTGATATCAGGAATTATTTATGTGACAAACCATTAAGGAACGAACAATGCAGTTCTTTAGTGGGGAGCTGCAATGAATCATGACTGGGAGAGGTTGCTGTGCAATCTACTGTCTACATATCTCGAATGTCCACTGCTAATTATTTAGAGCCGTTTAAGAGATGTTGCAGTGTTTTGTAAAATGTAGACTTGAGGCGTATACATGAAACTAAACAGACTACATGCAATAATTGTAATCTGTGTTCACTAGGTTGAGTATGCTGTGATTACATGCAATAGAATTTATAATTCGTGTTCAATAGGTTGAGTATGCTGTTGAGGCGATCAGTAAGACGATTTACGAGAGGATGTTCAAGTGGTTGGTGCAGCGTATCAACAAATCTTTGGATCGTACCAAACGCCAGGGTGCTTCATTCATTGGAATCCTCGACATTGCAGGATTCGAAATCTTCCAGGCAAGTGTCTCCCTCCTTCTCTCTCATGTCTCTTTCTATGTGTCTGCCACTGTCTTTCTCTTAATCTTTCTCTTGCTGTGTCTTAACTCTAATTTTTTTAAAGTTCTGAGCACTGTCTTCTAACGTTGGTTTTCTATCTACACAGTCTGATTTTCTTTCAGACATGTATACGTGCAATTTAGTGCAATTTGTCCATCTCCGCATCGTTACAAACACCCATTAACTGACTTTCTGCATGGTGACACAGTTTATTGAGTCCTGCTCATATTGACGGAACATGGTAGTGTGTTGTTTAATGGATATTTTGCATTTGTGGTTTCTGGTGGCTGATTGTTTAATTGGAGAGATGCTTTTTGCTTTTTTCTCGTTGCAGAGTAACTCTTTTGAGCAGCTGTGCATCAACTACACGAACGAAAAGCTTCAGCAGTTGTTCAACCACACGATGTTCATTCTCGAGCAGGAAGAGTACAAACGCGAAGGCATCGACTGGACCTTCATCGACTTTGGCCTTGACCTTCAGCCAACCATCGAACTCATCGAGAAGGTGATTAGATGCAAACCATGTACTGTCTATGCCGTACTAGTACTATTTGAAGTTTGACGATGGTTTCCATTTGACAATAGTTTTGGGATGACAGTCGAAGAATTAAGGTTGTCAATAATGATGTAAATTCAAACGGTGTTGATCACTGTATGTTTATTCACAGTTTTATATGATTATTATTTTTCATTTGATTATTTCAGTGCCGCGTTGGTTAATTTAACGATAATTGTGGTTTCGTAGCTTTTGCTCAATAACAACATTTGTAATCATACAGCCTTTAGAAGTATACTAGATTAGCGTTACAAGGCTCTAGGAGTCTAGGTCTTTAGAGGTATATTTTGACCAGCCATACAAAGAAGCCTTTCATGAATATACACTGATTAATTACACAAAGAGGTCTAAAACGTTCATTTCTGTTTCGTTTTTCTCTAGCCAACTGGTATCCTGGCTCTGGTCGATGAGGAATGTTGGTTCCCTAAGGCGACTGACAAGACCCTCGTTGACAAACTTGTCGCACAGCACGCTTTACATCCGAAGTTCCAGAAGCCAGACCTGCTTAAGGACAAGGCGAGCTTCAGTCTCATCCATTACGCTGGAAAGGTGGATTACAACGCATCGCAATGGCTGCTGAAGAACATGGATCCACTCAACGAGAACATCGTCACTCTGCTCCAGGACTCGTCCAGCGAATTCATCCGAACGATCTGGAAGGATGGTCAGTTTTTCCGTCTGGATTTAGGATTTATTTTGCATCTAAATTTTAGGATTGGAATGGAGTGTCGAGTTGAAGAGCTGTGACTCTGTAGATTATTTATGTTATATGGCATGTAGGTTTTACTGTTTTAACAAGGAATACAGGTTTCAGTGAAGTATTGAGATTCTGAAAGATGACAGTTTTCTGTTATGGTGAGCTTTGAAAACCTAAGAGGTGCCACATTAATGACCTGTTGCATTTATCTCATGATTCAGTAATTAATCTTACTTGATGCTACTGTTACTTGCAAGTTATTAGTTGAACTTGTTATTCTGTTACAGCTTTTGGTGTGTATTAATGATTAAGTTATTTTTAGCAAAATAAATGTTGCTACCATTCTATATTCAAGCGACAATTTAATTTGTTTAAAGTTTTTGTATTTCTTTAGTCTGTTGTTTTACTGATAAAAAAAATTTCAGTTGAGTAATTGTTACTTTTAATCATAAATTTCAAGTGGCATTTTAAAGTCTTTGTTTAGAAGTTTTTAAATGTTGCCTAACTGATTAAAAACTTGTTTTCCAGCGGAGATCGTTGGCATGGCAGCCACTGAGAGCAGCGGTGGCGCTGGTGCCACGTTTGGTATTGCTAAGACAAGGAAAGGAATGTTCCGCACTGTCGGCCAACTCTACAAGGAGCAGCTCTACAAACTGATGCAGACGCTGAACAACACAAGCCCAAATTTCGTGCGCTGTATCATTCCAAACCACGAAAAGAAGGTCAGTGCCTTCGCTTCGGTTGGCTGGTAATCAATATTTTGTATCAATGCCTGAAGGTTGTTCTGTTTCTTTTAGACTGTGTTGGGAGCACTGCTCTATTGAAATATTAACCGATGATATCTGATATCAAGCAAGTCAGAGCAAGACGGACTTGCTTTTTCTCAAGGAAGGATGAATACTATATAGGTTTAGTCAAATGTGACCATAAGTTAATACCTCCACTGTCCTCCAGATTAAATCAGAGTTGGAATACTTGCATCCAGCATGTAGATATGTTTGACTTCAAGACTTTTGTTGTTATTCAGCAGAGCAAAAAAATGAAATATGCTTTTTCTGATTCATATATATATAAATATATATAGAGAGAATTATTGATGTTTTAAAATTTATTTTTCTGTTTTTATTTATTTCAGGGTGGTAAGATCGACTCGTTGCTCGTTCTCGATCAGCTGCGTTGCAACGGTGTGCTCGAGGGAATTCGAATCTGTCGACAGGGATTTCCAAATCGAATTCTTTTCCAGGAATTCAAGCAGCGCTATGAACTGCTCACACCAAACGTCATTCCAAAGGGATTCATGGATGGAAAGAAAGCCTGTGATAAGATGGTATGTTATCACGCTGTCTTCTCGTTCTTTCGCATTTTAATTGTTTACATGTCAGATTTAACATAATTTGGTAACAGGGAAGTGTAGCAGGATGAATGAAGTCCAGCAAGAAAATGTTTATGCTGTCAATGGATTTATATGTTTTTGAGAGTTGTTTAAAATTTTTTTTGTCCTTTGAGTGATAAACAAACCATTGCATTAATTTGAGATCCTGCTCGGTTTGTTAAGTTGTTGATATTTGTTAATTTTGCATTGAATGTTTCAGATCCAAGCGTTGGAGTTGGATCAGAACCTGTACCGGATTGGTCAGAGCAAGATCTTCTTCCGAGCAGGTGTGCTTGCTCATCTGGAGGAGGAGCGTGACCTCAAACTGACGGACATCATCATTCAATTCCAGGCCTATGCTCGAGGATGCGCCGCAAGAAGGTTAATTTATAACTTAAGACTTTTTCCAATTTTGTTTTCCTAAATTGTGAAGTTTGATGAGTTAGTGAAAATATGAACTACAAGTGTTATAAATGTTATATTTTTTAGCTTAGGAATTCTAGGCTTTCAGTCATTTAGTAATACTTGCTTTGTATTAAGGATTTTACTTCATAGTTTTAAAATGTTCTTTGTGTTTTGATGTGCTAGAGCCTTGCTTGATATACTGGCATCATTGGCATGTTAAGCAAAACATTTTTTCAGATCATCAATTATAAAGATTACATTTCAGTTTCTCGTTTTCTCATGTTCTGAAAATTGGAGGTGACCTTCAGTTGAATAAATATATTATGTGCATAGAAAAATGTGTTGCAACTACAAGGCATGTCCTTCGCATTGTACCACCGGTATTCAAATTTAGTTATTGTGATCTCCATTTCTGGTGTGTTATTGGTTACGTTAAACATACCACAAAAGAATGCTGAGCCCTGCCTTTCAAGTAATTAAAAAGATCTTTTTGACATTGCTAACCTTGTGGGGTCTCTGTGATTTTTCAGAAACTTCCAGAAGCGTTGCCAGCATCTGAACGCCATTCGTATTATTCAGCGTAACTGCTCTTCATACTTGAAGCTGCGCAACTGGGCGTGGTGGCGACTCTTCACAAAGGTACGTCTATTGTCTCGAAATGTCTTTGAGTATCATCTGATGCCGAGAGATTACTTGTTGAAGACAATCAGAAGTTTTTTGATTACTATTTCTGCTGTTCAGTAGTTTCATGTAATTGTCTCGTATCACGCTGGATTATATGAAAGCTTAGTTTAGTTGAGTGTCTACTATGCAGTGCATGGCCCAAGAATAGTCTTTGTATAGTAACATTGGGCGTGTGCCTCCAACAACTGCACAGTAATATCAGTTGATGATGAAAGCAGTGTTGTTGACGTGGTTCAACAGTGACCCTGTGCTGGGTTATCATTCCTCCACTATCTGTTCTTAACAGAAACTATTAACAGACATGACTCAGATATCAAGAATGCTGTGTAGGAATTCTTTGATGCTATGGCAAGAGTTTTATCCCCTAATTGTAACATAGCAAAAAACTGGAAATTTAAGAAAAATCCATCCTAGTCTTTTTAAAGCTGTGAAACAGTATCCAAACCATTTCACATGTCTGCAATGTTTGCACTGAAGAGTTTCTACTACATATAATTTCCTTTGACTTTCATGATTCATGATAATTAGTATCTGTTGCCTTCTAATTGTCTGCACTGAAGGAGAAGAATTAATAAATTTGTGCTTTGTCATACGATGCTTTATTTATATGAATGGAAAAGTCATGGCCCAATGTTGATGTCACAAAAAATATGTGAATGCCATACAGTGCCATTGCGGACCAACTGCAGACTGCCTGTCATGAGTATACATCATTATTGTTATCTGTATCGTCACTCTTCAAGGGTAAAATGTGTAGAGGTGTTCACTGCCTGTTTGACTTGACTCCACTCATCTCTATCTTGCACTGCCAGAGTCTCGCTATTTATGTTTCTTTATTACCGGTCTTCTGTATCATGAAGCTGTTTATCCTCTGCAAAATTCTCTTTCTTGTTGTACCTTCCTTAATAATGAGCAGATATTTTAATCTTTTGATCGTGATTCATCTTGAACTTGCGACAACAACATGCATTGCAATGCGATGTTGTGCTTGCGTTGTTGATCAGGTGAAGCCGCTGCTGCAAGTGACGAACACAGAAGAGAAGCTGAACGTCAAAGAGCAAGAACTGAAGCAAGTGGCCGATCGTTTTGATAAACTGCGTTTCGAGCACGAAGACCTGCAGAAGAAACAGCAGCAGATGTTTGAAGAGAAGAACGCGCTGGCGGAACAGCTGCAGGCTGAGGCGGAACTTGCTGCTGAAGCGGAAGAGGTATGTTCAATTGCTCATCCATCTGCCGTTTGATTTGGAGACTAGAAAATCTTGTAACTGTCTTAGATTACTTCAGTTGGTTTTAAAAATTTAATTTTGACATACACAAGAGTTTTGACATTTTTGAGAATTAATGTCGGCTCAGTGTGCTTTTTTTGTTCTTGCGTTAGTTATTCTTGCATTATGCAGATTCACGTGCTGGTGTTTTGTGTCGACAAAACATTTGGCGTAGTATGAATATTGTAATTTTTGACAGGTTGATTATTGTTAGTCTTTAGCTGTAAGAAAGGAATATTAATTATTTGTCTTGTGACAATGGCAGTAGACAGTAGACAGCCATCAACTAAGATATTTTCCATACAATTTGGATATAATTTACTTCCGATTATATTTAACACTATGTCTGCCCTGGTGTTTTTTTATGAATTTGACATACATACATGTGTGAGTTTATATGAAAGCAAACACTGTAGTTGATGGGTCTCTGTTGGCGTGTAGGCTCGTCAGCGGCTGGCAGCTCGCAAGCAAGAATTGGAAGACATCCTGCAGGACCTGGAGAGGCGTGTGGAAGAGGAAGAGGAAAGAGTTCAGGGGACACTGAACGAAAAGAAGAAGTTGGCGGGAACCGTTCAGGATCTGGAAGAACAGTGAGTATTTTACGTTAGAATAACGGGTATTTGGTACGTTTGGATGGCGCCATGCATGTGACAAAGTTCTGGTTATCTACGATGGTTATCTCTGATTTAAGTTTTTTTAGTGCTGTTGAGTGTATATTGATATAATATTGCACTATAACAATGCACTTAATTGTTATTTAAATTGCAATCTTCATTGTTCCGATTAAAATGACTTCTCATATTCTGAATGATATTTTGTGCCAATAAGTTGCATTGCAAATTGCAAAGGGAAGTTCTGGAGTTTGGAGTTTAGGTGTGAATCTCATGATCAAGCAGTTACGTTTTAGGTTGTCTTGTTCAATTGAATAAATAAATGACACCATGACACCAAAGTAATTGATTGTTTACTTGTTACCTTCATATCATGATTATAGCTGTCTGTTATCATCAGGGTTGTTATTGACATTGTCAACATGTTTTAGTGTTGCGATGTTGTATTAGAATATATTTTGGATACTGTAGCGGCAGGGGAGTGACAATGATGCCCATTTGATTGCAGGTTGGAGCAGGAGGAGCAGGCGAGGCAGAAACTGCAGTTGGAGAAGGTGACGTCGGAGGCTAAGATCAAGAAAATGGAAGAGACGTTGTCCGTCCTGGATGACACCAACAACAAGGTTGGCAACCATGCTTCTCCCTTAGGTTATCTGTCTTGATGCGAGTCTGTTAGATGAATCTTTTGTTAATTATCTGTGCCATGATCTGTCGTGAGCTGTTCGCGTAAGTCATTGCACTTGGACGACAAAAGATGAGCTCACAGTTGTGGATCTGGATTGCTTTTTGCTGTTTCATTCCAACAGGCAACAAACTTCTTTAATAGCTTTTAAAGTGACACCAACTGTGCACGTTGGAAATGTTAACATTGTGGTTGTTGTACGATGCATTTCCATAATCTTGTTTCTGAACAGATTTTTGCAGATATATTTCTTGTCTGTTGTTTGGATTCTTTTGAAGCATGACTCATCCATCTTACAACCTTACATGCATGCAGTTATTGCAGTATCAGAGACATAGTAATAATAATCCAGAACTTCTTCAGCAGATTTTAGTAATGCTTGAGGTTTCAGTCAATGGCTGCTACTATGCGAAGTCATCGTCAATACCAAAATAATTTCTGATCATGAAACCAAGATGGAAATCCGAGTATGGAATCTGTCCATGACTACTTGTATTTTGAATTGGTTGAATAAATTAATTTCACCATGCTTATAATTTGGTAAATATTTTGTTTCTGCCTGCAGATTTTAATGTTAAGAATTGGATGTGGTAGAGCTGTGTCAGTTAACGATGGTTTCTGTAGTTCAGTATAACATTTACATTTCAAGTGTTTCATTCTCACTTACCTCCACGTTTGGTGCAAACTACATTCTTCTATGTTTCTTGCATATCTTTCTTCATTTTTCACTAGTGTGATCCATTTGCTGTTGATGTAAAGTCTCTCATTGTGTTATGGATTCTTATGAATTTTGTGGAGTGAACTGACCTGATTGTTTGTTTGTAGTTGTCGAAAGAGAAGAAAAGTCTGGAGGAACGATTGAATGAGATGGTTGGTCAGCTGGGAAGTGAGGAGGAGAGAAGCAAACAGCTTGCCAAGATCAAGAGCAAGTATGAGGCGATCATTGCTGAACTGGAGGAACGACTTAAGAAAGAACAGGAGGTAATTCAAACTTCTTGTCACCCGCTTACACTACTCATTGTTTTTCTTCACACAGTAGGATAAACGTTGTACTTACAAAAGGTCAAAAACTCAACGTCCTTTTGCATGGGCAACCAGTACATATCCTTCAAGAGTGAATCTGGATTATAAGACCAACCCTAAGTATGCCACTGATCACCTGAGGCGCAGTACTAACAAACTAGCCACACTGTCAATTGTGTTAATGTACACCTACAGCGTTTTGCCGGTCATTTTTTTAATAAACAAATATATTTACATAGTATATAACCTGAATGAACAGAAGAAAATGATAAACAATTAATCAAATGACAGTTATTGCCTATTAAAAAATATTTATTCTGCTATAAAGTTTGAAAATTGAACAACTCCGTAAAACTTTTATGAATTTTCCATTTTGTGATATCGTTGTGCAGATGCGACAGGAGCTGGAGAAGATTCGAAGGCGACTTGAGACGGAATTGGCCGACCTTCGCGATCAAGTTGGTGAGAAGAGCGGTCACATGGAAGACCTCCAAGCTCAGATGAACAAACGCGAGGAAGAACTCCAGCAGGCTCTTAACAAGTAAATTATCATTTTATAAAGATGCCATTTCAATATACTTATTCACAAAAGCTAGGTGAATAACAAGTGATATGAAAATAGTGATTACTATTTACATTATGTATATATATTTATTTATTTTGGATACCTCTGAACAGTATATGTTACAAGAAGGCACCTTGTAAATTTCTAGATATCATGCGATTTTTTACAGAAAAATGCAAGCCCGTACAGAACTGCTTGCTCACTAATGTGAACAAACATGTTTTTTTTAAAATGGCTTTAAGTTCTGCGTGTCAGGGCCAGGGGAAATGCAATGACAGGGCGCTTTTAATTTGTGACAGCCATAAATTGTATGTAGTTGACCAATGAATAGTTTGAAGTTGAGTTGTAGTAACACTGTAAATGTTTTTGTTTATCTGCTTCTAGAGTTGAAGAGGAAGTGACAGCAAAGACGTCTTCGACGAAACAGGTCCGAGAACTCGAACTTCAAGTTCAGGAAATGCAAGAGGATTTGGAAGCAGAGAAGGAAGCGAGAAGCAAAGCGGAGAAACAGAAGCGAGATCTTGGAGAGGTAATTGGTACAAGTTGATTCTTCATAGCATGCAAGCTTATGATTAATTAATGTAAGGTGTTACGTCTGCAAGTAAGCAAGGTCGTCTGTAGTAATACTCCACTATCATTTTGAATTGCTTTTCTGGTTTTGTATATATATCTTGAAAATCTTAATTAGACGCTTTTCGGAAACTGCGATGATTGCTCTATAAATCTTTAATTGCATTACATCGTGGACATGGTATGTGGAGCCTTGTTGATGATTCTTTGTTTACTTGTTGACTTGCGATAGGAATTAGAATCTTGTTGATGAGTCTTTGTTTACTTGTTGACTTGCGATAGGAATTAGAAGCGTTGAAGAGTGAACTTGAAGACTCGTTGGACACAACCGCTGCCGTTCAGGACGTGCGAAACAAGCGAGAACAGGAAGTGCTTCAGCTGAAGAAGACGATTGAGAACGAAGTGAAGAACTACGAAGGACAGGTTCAAGATATGCGACACAAACATGGTCAGCAGGTTGAACAGCTCAACGAACAGCTTGATCAGGCGAAGAAGGTAAGCCAAACGCAACATGGTCTACATGTTATGTTGGCAAGAAAAGTTTTAAGTTAAGCAGCATATTTAGTAAGTGCTCTGAATTGGATGTAAACCATTCTTGTAGCGCCAAAGCTTCTTATGCCAACTGAGGCTTCAATAAGTTTAGTGTTGGTAAATTGTTGTAAACTCAAGGATAAGACTAAAAAATATCTTGTTGGATTTTTGTGATACGTTTGCGTTCTGCATTTCATGTGATCCTTAAAACCTGGAATTTCTTTAGAAGACGTTTATGGAATCACAGAAAACACTTTGCCCGCTCACTGATATTTTTCAGTTAAACCTACTAAACTCAGACAGTAGCAGGTCTTGGTCATGGCTATTAGCGAGCATACATCTACAGTTCTGTTTCAGATCTACTGATTTTGCTTAAATTATACTTGCTTTAAATAAACAAATAATTAAAACAAATAGATTGAAATAGTTAAATATAATTTATTTATAATGAATAACATCTCAAACAAATAATAAATTATCTAAATAATTAATGTATTTAAATTTTGTGGTTTGTAGGCAAAAGCTGCGTTTGAAAAGTCGAAGCAGACGTTGGAATCTGAGAACGCAGACTTAGCGAACGAGATCAAGCAGCTGAGCACGGCTCGTCAGGAGGCAGAGCGCAAGAGGAAGCAGACGGAGCAGCAGTTGTTGGATTTGACGGCACGCTTGACTGACGTGGAGCGAACCAAAGGCGATGTGACTGAAAAGACTTCAAAGCTCCAGGTCTTTGCTCTTCTTCGTCTTTTTTGCTTTCATAAATCAGGAGATGTGTCAATTTTAGTGTGATGTCATCTCAGCGTAAACTATTTCTACAGGCTTGTTGCTTCATTTTTTATTCTCAGTTTTATTGTAATAATCAGATATGTTTGTTTATTTTAAAATGGATAAATCTCGAAGCACATAAATGGAAACAAAAATGAAACCAATGTGAGCAGAGCTTTGTCATTGATGGCTGGTAAAGACGACCCTGAGAATAAAGTGTTTAACATCTTTCACTGATAAAACAAATTTACTTGATTTGTGGTATATTTGAATCATTTGTCTTTGCACTAATCGTGAGTGCAAGTAATTATTATTTTTGTAAATAATGTTTTGTGTTGTTAGGTCGAGTTGGAGTCGATCCTTGGTCAGTGTGAAAAGGCCGAAGCGAGAGCCGCTGCTCTTGACAAGGCAAAGGCAGCACTGGATCAGAGTGTGGCTGAGCTGCAGGATAACCTGAAGGAGGAGACAAAGCAGAAGTTGGCAGCGCAGACGAGACTGCGGCAGGCCGAGGAACAGGCAAACAATGCCACTGATCGAGCAGAGGAAGAGGAGGAAGCACGCAAGGCTCTGGAGTTGAAGATTGTCACTATGGCAGCACAGGTTAGTTTTACTCTGTTTCTCTTGAAAGGTTCTTTTAAGAATTGTCTGCATTTCTTCTGTCATTTTTTATGTTTAAGAGCCATTCAATCGTGCTGGAAGTGTGCTGCTTTAGTTGATGGTGTGATATTTTCCCTTCAGTAAACTTTAATTTTTTGGTCGGACTTCTCAGACTGTGGTCTTCGCAGATTTAACAAAATCTCCTAGGTCTGGTCAAGAACTATACCTTTACATCTCATCAGTTTACGTCCTCAACAAAGTGTATGTTTCAGTATTTGTGTGCCTTGTGATTATTATATTTGTTTAATAGACGAATGTTTCCCACAACAGACATAGGAAAATGATTTATCCATAGCTGACATTAGCTGTTTATCCATAACTGAAGAATTAATGATGTCTGTTTTGTTTCTTAGCTTGCTGACCACAAGAAGAGGTTAGAAGAAAGTGCTGGATTGTCAGAGAGCTTTGACGATACTAGGAAGAAGATGGCACGAGATATTGAAGCCTTGCAAGAAAGAATTCGTGCTCTGACAGACGATAACGACAAATTGAACAAATCAAAAAAGAAGCTCCAGTCAGAGGTTGGTGAAAAACATCTTGAAAGGAATCAGTTTGATTCACATTTTCTTGTTTTCTATCTTCTTTCGGTCTTCTCTGAACATTCTCCTCATTTCTTTTATTTATTACATCAAGTCTTTTAATTTTAATTAGCCTGTCATTTTTGTATTAGGTGCTGTGCATTTTTTTTATTAGGAGCTGTGGCACATTCATGGAGTTGTCCACTTTTCCATTATTGGTTACGATTTTTCTCTGCGTATTCCATGCTATGGTTGATATCAGTGTGTTTTTATCACCACGTAACTATGTGTGTGTTCCTTATATAATGTTTCATCTATGAAATGATAAAAGTCTATGACGAATACTGATTGTGTGTATGTGTGTGTGTTGGATTAGGTGGATGATGCGATTGTGGCTTTGGAGAACGAGCGAACGAAATTCCAGGCCATCGATAAGAAGCAGAAGAAGTTCGACCAAAGTCTCGCTGAAGAGAAAGCTATCTCAGAAAGGTAACAAGCTGCTACTCGATGACTGATGTTTGAGTTTTCTTTTTGAGATCTTGTTTTCTGGAGTTTGATCTTTGTGATTTTGTTTCTCAGTGATTGATGATACAGCATTTTACGATTAAGGGTGAAATGGACCAAAATATGAGAAGTATTTGACATACCCAAACAAGGAATGTAAGATTCTGGCGTGCAAAGGAATAAATTAACCAGCATAGCGTTCCTCCTTGTGCATCGAAATTCAAAGAGGTTACATAGACGTCAAGGAACTAAACCTGTTTTGTTTTGTTGTCAGATTGCAGGCGGAGAAAGACCTGATTGAGCGTGAGGGTCGTGAAAGGGAGACGAAGATTCTGAGCTTGACTCGTGGCATGGATGAACTTCAGGATCGTCTGAAGGAGTCGGAACGAGTTCGAACGCAGAACATGCGTGAACTTGATGACCTCATGTCGTCGAAGGATGATGTCGGCAAAAGCGTACGTTCATTTGCTACTGTTTCTTCGTTTCAAGATATTTTGTTGACTTCCATAGTCGTTCTTTTAAAATTCTGTTTATTTTGAGTAACACGAGTTTTTATGAGTATCTTCATCTTTGCTATGTTGTTTTATGTTGACCAAAAAAATAAAATAAATAAATTAGTTGTCTGTAAGGTTTTTAAGGTGTCTTCATATTTTCTGCCTTGTATTAGTAATTTGAGCGATTTTTAATCAGTTGTGTTGTTTAACCTGAACCTGAATATAATTGCCTTAATGGCTTAGGATGGACTCCTTTTAACTGTTGGACGTGCTACTTGCAATGAATTTCCACTTTCAAGATGTAGTTTGTAGAACTTGAGTATTGAGAGTGTTCTATGTGAAAATCAATGCCATTAAAAGCCGTTACGAATGACTTGTATCAGTTTGCGAACAGAGTTGAAATCTGTGAAGTTTTATGACATGACAGATTTAATGAAACAATTGAATCTGTTTTGAATTGCCAGATATTTGATTGGCCTCTGTTTGATTTTCTGTAGGTTCATGAGCTGGAGAAAGCTAAGCGTATGCTTGAGGGACAGGTGGAGGCCCAGCGGACACAGATTGAAGAATTGGAAGATGAACTTCAGGTGTCAGAGGATGCAAGGCTGAGACTTGAGGTGAACATGCAGGCTCTCAAAACCCAAATGGAGCGAGACCTTCTGTCGAAAGAAGAACAGGGAGAGGAAGGAAAGCGATCTCTCATCCGCCAGGTAAAAACCAAGAACTTGCGGAAACTATACTATGAAATTTCATTCACTCTTTGTCAAAATATTACCCATTGTTTATTGACATTTACGGACGTAAGAAGTGAGGTTTTCACAAATACAGTTTTACACACGGTTTACTTTGTTAGTTGATGCAATGCAGAAACTAATATGAACATTTATTCTGTCAGCATTTCATGTTGCTTCTGTTGTGGTATTCAAACTTTTATTTTGCTGAATTTCAGTTACGTGACATGGAGCAGGAGTTGGAGGAGGAGCGAAGGCAGCGTGCTGCGGCCGTTGCTGCTCGAAAGAAGATCGAGGGAGACTTCGCTGCGATGCAGCAACAGGTGGATCTGGCAAACAAGTTGAAAGATGATGCTCTGAAGCAGGCCAAGAAACTTCAGGTACTGTCTCCCTGTTCTCTTGCTTTACAAGAGCTTTCTAAAGATCTTGAGAGCACAGTTGGTAAAATATTATCGATCTAAGCAAGTGCTTTCTAGAAATTGGGCTGTATCTCGACTCTCCAAAGAATTACATAGCAAGTGAAAAAGACTGGAGGACAGGAAAAGGAACGAAAGACCAGGTGACGAAATATATATAGCAAACTGAAGGTGGATAAGTGGTACCACTGGATTGATAATTTGAGTGGTACCAATCCTCGGAATGTTGTACCCGAGATCAGAGAATCTGAATAGGAGATGCTGTGGGTCAACATTGAAGAAATCCATGGCTGTGCTGCGAACAAATTGATGACTGACACACTGGGTGTATTCTATGATGGACATGGAATTGAATAAAGTTGAATGAGGGAACTGAATGCCATCGTCATCTGATCAGGCTGAGATAGCATTGAAAACAACAGCCATTCAGTCGTAAGTGCTTTTGTGGGCTATGCAAAGAGATGCTATGCTATTTCAAGTGCCATGAGACAAGATACCTATTTGACAGTTGGCACCACATGGCATACTGTGAATCTGGTTTTACCAGGCTATTTTATATAAATTACATAACAATGTTTGCTTACTGTTTTGTTTCTTTAGGCTCAGATGAAGGATATGCAGCATGAATTGGAGGCAGCGCTCGCCGCTAGAGACGAGGCCATCAACGCCAATAAGGAGAAGGACAGAAGATGCAAGTCACTGGAAGCGGAGGTTATGCAACTGCAGGAGGACCTCGCTGCTTCGGAGAGAGCCAGGAAAGCGATCCAGGCCGAGAAGGATGAACTGCTGGAGGAAATGAACAGTGGATCAGCGTACAAGTACGTTCATCACTTGATCTGACATTGCGCCCTATAACAGTTCACTCTAGTTTTTTTAGTTTATCAGCAAGATTACCTAATGACAGGGCAGGGCCTCTGACTACACCCAGTCAATTAAAATTAATTTAAATGCCAATGTGTTATTTCTGTGTTAAACGGTAGAATGGAAACATCAGGGTTATGTCGTATAAATTTATACAGCACTTCTTGCAGAGAGATTATTCAAGAACTGTTCTTCAACTGTTGGACCATCTCTGAATCTGCTTGTCCCTTTGGCTTAAGATGCTACGCGATGCGCCTTCTGTTTGCAAGTGAATATTATTCACTTTTGCCGGAGAGTTCTCTGGCTATTATATCTTGAAGTGATACTGCATCAATGTTGTGAAGGAATGATGGAAGGCCAAGTGTAGTTCTTTATTTTTAAAAATTAATTAATTTGCTATTTCATCGATTTCTTTGGTGCTGCATTCTTATTTGAAGAATCAATCAATTCGTTAATGTGAAGTTGTTAAACTGACACAGACGCAATTTAAACAGATAATATTGTTTCTAAGGGCATTATGGAGATAGGCACAACTTGAAAATAAAATATATTGGTCGATGTGTATTTGAATGTTAAGAAAGTCTTAATTATCGCATGCTTGGTTTCATGTAGTTTAAGTTTTTTTGAAATACGGATAAATAATAATTTTTTAAAATTTTTATAATAGGCAGGCTTGGTTGGATGAGAAGCGTCGTCTGGAGTCTCGTATTTCACAGCTGGAAGAAGACCTCGATGAAGAGACGAACAATCTGGAATTGGCCAACGATCGATACAAGAAAAGTATCCTTCAGGTGACGAATACTTTGTCCAATTTGAAGTATTGTAAATATTTAAAGTAGTAGACTTCATTGTCATCTTGACATGAATCAAGCCTTGTCTGTGGTTGGCCCAGTGGTCTGGAATGTCTTTTCTTTAGAGCTAAGCCTATGCCTTGGCACTCTCCAGAATCCTTCCTCACTAAAATTAAGACTCTTCATTTTAGGCATGCTGAAGTCAGGATCATCTCTTGAATAGTTCCTTAAATTAGTGCTATATAACTTCACAAATGAATGCGGTGTAGGACACTGTAGGTGTCTCTACAGTGCAGAACTGACTTATATAGTACATAAAGATGTAATAGATGTTTGACCAATTGGTAAGTTATCAAAGAATTCCGTTTTGCTTTCAGGTGGAACAAACAAATGCTGAGCTGATTTCGGAACGCTCCATCTCGCAGAAATTGGAAACTGAGAAGTCACAGCTTGACCGTCAGAACAAGGAACTGCGAGCAAAACTGACTGAAATTGAAACCGAAATGAAGATTCGGTCGAAGGCAGCCCTTCAGGCAATGGAAAGCAAGATTGCTAATCTGGAGGAGCAGCTGGATATTGAAATTAGGTGCGAACTCTTAGGCCATTAGTGCTTAGATGATAATTCTTGTATGTTGTTAGTTTCCCATATCAAAGCGAAAACAAGCTTCTACGCACTGCAACTAAGCACAGCAGATTCCAGAATCATATGCAACTTCGGGGCCTGAAACCTGTCGTTTGTTGCTTCCTTGGCTATTAATTCGCCATAATTTGCAAAGTAGTAAACCGATTTTGATGCTGTTTGCATTATTTCATTCAGGATATAATTCCTTCATTGTTCAGCAAAATTGCAGAATAATCCTTTAGTGGTTTCTGAGGCCTTTGATGACACGAATTCTTATCTTTTCGTTCCATGTACAAATCTTCTTAAAAAGTGAGAGAATCATTTGAGTATTTATAACTTTAGTTAGTTAAAAAATATTTTCATTCTGTAAAAAGTATAAATTTTGAAAGCAGAGTCATTGTGGCATATGATTGAATAAAAAAAGGCCAGAAACTGAAATATGACAGGTTTTGAGCCCTGTGTCACATATAAACTTCTGTGCTGATAATGCTTATGAAAATGATAACAGCACTTGACTATTAGTTCATTATGTTTTCTCTGCTAAGAAGTTTTGTAAATATTATTTTATTGTTTGCCTTTCTTTAACTGCTGTGTAGAAAGCAGAGTTTGGGTGTTGAGTACAGTCTATAATTTTCATTGTTTTTCAGAGAGAGACAGAACCAAGGTAAAGTCAACAGAAAGCTGGACAAACGACTCAAGGAGCTGTTGCTGCAGATTGAAGATGAACGCAGAAATGCTGACCAGTTCAAGGATCAGGTAGCCATTGCAGAACCTTTCATTTCCTTTGTCTGTTTTGCACTTTAATGACAAGATGATTGAGAGCCCAGGCTGCTCATCATTGAAATGTTAACTATGTGTTGTCTTACCATTTTAATTGTCGTATCAGCATTTCCCTCTAAGTTGCCATTTTTTGTGTTGCTGTACTGTTAGATGGTTTGTGCATCTGAGTTTATGAACCTTGATATTTAAACTTTTTATTTGCCAAGTTATTACACTATGAATTGCAGTAAACATATATTATGTGGGAACACCGCTGCTCTAATAATAATTTATTGCTGCTGCTGTCTGGTATCTGCAATGATTTTTTAAATTATGGGTTGGTATTTGGATTCATTTGCCAATTTTTTAAATGTTAGCTGGTGTTGTCTCATCTTGCTGTCATGACAAGAATGTCTTCTCGGATGTTTAGGTGGACAAGGCAAATGCTCGAGTGAAGCAATTGAAACGTCAGCTTGAGGAGTCCGAGGAGGAAGTTGCTCGTGCCAACGCCCAGAAGCGCAAGGTCTTGCGTGATCTCGATGAGCAGACTGAGACTGCGGAGCAGGCAAAGAGGGATGCTGATACGCTGAGGACCAAGATACGCCTTGGTGGAGCAGCCAGTGACAAGTTCAGGTGAGACAGGCTTCAGAGTTGCATGATCTATGTCTAATGGACGCTTGATCTTGTTGGATAGTTAGGGTCTGTATGGTTCCGCGTCAAACACAGTGAATCCTTCAGTGTTTCAGAGGTTAGTGCTGAATAAAACAGTATGTTGCAGCATGACTGGAATTTAGTTAAGGCTTCTTGCATGCACTTTAAATTTTGGAGATTCTTTCTTGTTTGGAATTTTTTACTTATGGACGCTTTTCTGAAGAGGGCAATAGAGCAGTGACCGACTTGTAATGTTCACAGTTCTTGAAGTTCTCTTTAAAAGTGTACAGTTATTGTTGAATTTAACATATCTAAGGCTTGAATTTGAAATTTGTGATTATGTCGTTAAGTAAACCGAAATAAAAAAGGTTTTTCCGTATAGTTTTGCAGAACATTAGATTTCTGAGCTGAGATAATTAGAATATGTAATACATACAAAACGCATCTGCTTGACTGAAGAGTTTCTGCTTGAACTGCTATCAACAAATTATGTCCGTTACTTTATGAAGCTTTTCTATGATTATATTTGTGTTTTTCAGGTCTTCACGAGTGCCACGAGGATCGTACGGCCGAAGCAACGTAACCGGAGAGGACTCGATGGACGAACCTGCTCCCGAGCCGGAGGAAACAAAACAATAAGCAACGACGACCGGGTTCTGTGATTTTGCCGACTTCTACATTCTCTTGCTATGATCACCGATTCATGCAGAGACAAATTTGACTATTTTTTTGATGCTATTAAATTCCTAATCACTCTTAGAAACTTGGATTTGCATTGGTTCATAAATATGACTCTTGTGATACATTTATGAAGTAACTGCTTTGGTTGGTCATAAAATTTCCATAGATTGTCGATATTTAGCAGAACTGTTGACCGAATCGCAAGTATACCCATCTAACAAACATTCGTAGAAGTTTATTCATTGACATTGAAATATATGAATTCTTTAGTAGAGCTACTAGTTTGAGCATTTAATAGTATTTCTGTTTTCCGGCTTTTGTGTAGCATAGCTTCTCTAGATAAGAATAGACGGCCCCAAAGTGTTGTGATGGCTGTAAAGTCACACAGATCATCTGCCCATTTTGTTGCTATCACGTAGAGAACACTAGACTTGTGTTGATCGAGCCATTCGGGTAGTGTGTGTGTGAGAGGCCCGTGGTGCTCCGCTGTGGCAGCGTTTGGGGCGACTGTGCCTTGACTAATCAGTTAGCCTTAATTGCAAGTACAATGTCCTGTGCCATGTGGACATGATGAAGTTGTTTTGGAGCCTTATTTATGGAGCTTTGAAATTTTGCTTGCTTTGTTTGATTCCGTGTACTGAAGGCTGATCTTTGTTTTTGGCTGTTGGAAGTGATTTTTGCAAAATTCCTTGTGTTTAGCTGATGTTGGTGGGCCAACAAATTGAGTCTTATTTTAGTTGGTATTTGTTATTGAGAAACTTGTTAGCAGCTGGACTGGAAAAATGCATTTGAGGGTGTGATGAAATGGTTGTCACGATCATTATAAGCCATGCCCATCGATGAAATTTTATCCAGTTGCAAGCCATGTCTGTTGGAGACAAGTTAGCCATTAACTGTATTCTTCACTACGAGGTCCTGATGCTCAAATACTCGTGTGACATAACAGATGATCATTCCAGAAGCATAGAATTCCTTGATTCAATGGCTATAAAAGGAACCATAGAAATGGAAAACTTGCAATTGTTTCGTCCATTTTTAGAGAGGAATATTGGAATTGAAATTAAGATGAAGGAACGTTTCATGATATTTGAAAATGTCTGTTTTGTTTGGTCAGTCGATTATATTTTTGTTCTCCTACATTTATTGTGTTCTAACCATATATACCCCAATGCAAAACAATGAATATGCAGCAATAGCTGTATTTAACAATTTACTATGCTTGCGAGATAGTGCTTTTATGAGATGCTGGTTAATGCTACGATGAATCATTGGGCTGTGTAAATTTATCATTTTCTATTGATCATTTGAAGTATTTTCCAGTTTTGACTTTGTGCAACGGAATCACAAATTGGCGTTGGCGATGATGATTCATCTTGCATTTCCAGTCTCATGCAATTAGTTACGTATGTAAAGCATGAAAGCATATTATAGAAGATTTGTATGTGTCATCCATGTTTCTGTGCATTCCGCAATGTCTATTTAGGAGCACGAAATTGGTTGTATACTTGAAGCCTGATTAAACACTTAAAAAAGGAGCAACACCCTGGTGGTTGATGTTATTAACCATAGCGTCTTAAAAGAAATGATGGATCAGGAGATGCTATATATGCAACTTAGATACTATCCCTACTATAGGCCTACAGACGAAGCAATTACGTAGACTGAATGAAGTTCGTCTTTAAGGCTCTGGCTGCACTGCATTAGATTTGGACGTCCACACTGGTAACACAACCCACCCTTCCCTTGTGCACATTGGGATATTATCCCTCACACCCTCCCTTTGTACGCATATGGTTGATCCTCCCACCCCTCAATGCGGACGTCCTTTATGGACGACCCCATCCGCGAAGGCTACGACGAGAAGTTGCTTACGACCATCATTCTGTCGTTTACAAAAGTATTCGGTCCCTGGCGCAGGCTAAGCAAAGCCTGTGTGAAAAAAGAGACAGTCGACAGCCGCGCGTTTATGATTGCCCAACAATCTGCTGTAGTAGCGAGGTTCACGTTGTAGGCCTACGTGTCACTTGTGTACTGGTTCTATTATCCATGCAAGCCGATAGGCCTAAGCGAATTTTTCTAGATAACGCAGACATAGGCTCCCGATTAATTAATAGAAAGCGTCGGATAAAAATTATGACGCCATCTTTACGATTCGTAAATCTCTCGCGCAGCTGACGAGAATTGAGGGAGAGTTGGGCGTTCGTACACGCTGCAGGTTGCTTTTGGATGATTACGTCTGGTCCAGGCTGGGTAACAACGAAGTCGCAAGAAAACTTAAAAGATGTGTTCTGTCGGTGCTGTCTGGGTGGTGGTCCTACTGGGGTTTCTGCAGGTGACACTGATCAGCGGACATGGTGAATATGGTGATGAGGGCAAGAGTGAAGGCGAAAAGGACTATGTCCTGGTTCTGACTAAGGACAACTTTGAAGAGGCGATAGCGCAGAACAAGTTCATCCTTGTAGAATTCTGTGAGTTCATTTCGTGTCTATTGCTTTGATCTATCAAGTTATTAATTATTAATAACAACAGTGCTATATCTGTAGGCCTATAATGATACGTTGCAGAGCAGCAGAAGTTGCAGAACACGATCACATTTAAAGACCTTAATTCTGTCTTAGGCCTAATTGGTCTCCACGCAGATCGAGACTCGTAGACTAACTTCGAGATTTATAAGCTAGCCTACAACGTAAAAATCAGCAAAATTTCGGAAAAGCTTAGCCTATCTATGTGTAATATCAGGCTATATCACGAACAGTGACGGCGCCATGATTTCAGTTTTGGGGGCTGAAGTTGTTCCAGAAATTTTCCGTCTTTCATTCAGCCCCCCCCCCCCCAAATCTGACGACCTGTAACGCCCGCCCCCTGGGACACTCCCGGAGTCGCCACTTCCGGTCCAACGTGTGAGAGGGCCGCGTGCGGTTGCAGGTCGTAGTTCAGAGATATAGACGGAGGAAGGGAGGCGGTAGCTTCGGGGTTCGAATCCCGTCGGGTTCGGGATGGCCAGGTATCTCGACCTCTTAGCTCTCCGTATGAAACTGGGGCCTTACTGGCCAGTCTTTCACTCCGGCGTAGGATTCCGGGGTTGACCGGAAGTGAAAGGTCCTTAGGCCTAGCCCCCGAAGCTCTTCCCAGGCCGATGGCTGAGTGGTAAGGTCTATCCGCGGTGGTACCAAAGGGAAATATTGCTCCTGGGTTCGAACCTGCAACCGGCTTCGGAGATGCCCTGGGCGTCGTTTCTAAACGTTCTATACGCGCGACGACTTCAGTCAGCGCTTCCCTAAGGTTATTTTGTACTGAGGCAATGGCCTCTTCAGCATCAGCTTGGACAACAAAGATAAAATCTGTAACATTAGTTTCTACCGCGGAGATAGCATCTTGTGTATACCTAGCGTTAATCTGTATTGCATCCTGTGTAGCCTGAACGTCACTTCTGACTGAGGAAATCGCCTCTTCCACATTGCTTTGTACGACAGAAATAGCCTCTTCCACATTGCTTTGTACGACAGAGATAGCCTCTTCCACATTGCTTTGTACGACAGAGATAGCCTCCTGGGTATCTCTAGCATTAGCCTGCACATCAGTTTTCACTGAGGAGATTGCTTCTTGTGTAGACCTAGTATTATTTTGTATAGATGCCTGCATAGACGTCATGGCTTCTTGGGAGGACTTAGAATTTGTTTGTATGGCCTCTAGTAAAATGCCTATTTCCAACGCAGATGGTGGTCTAGATGGCTGCGAGGGCGTTGATGCTCCGCTTCTATCCATGGCGCTATACAAGTTTTGGTTATGTCAAATCCTAACGCTAACAAGAAGTAAATCCGAAAGTTTAATCAATGGATCTTATTATTATCAGAAACATTCAATAATTATTCGCAATGTTAATCAACAGCTTACAGTTTAAAGCAACTGATATTAAAATGCAACACAATTCAAACAGACTTCAATCGGAGCAGACAAAATGAATCCCCAATTTTGTACTTAGATGCCAATCTTAATTTCTCTGCCCAAAAGATCAATTTTTAATTTGTATTAAAGCCCTTAATAAATTGTACCTTCTTCCAGAGACACCTGACAAGGCCGACGATAAACGAGGAAAGGCGCAGATGGAGCGTCGAATCCAGGACGTGCGTCGACGATAAGTGACTCAGGGGAATCCGCAACAATCGACGCTGACAGGACGCTAAAACCGAGCTGACACGTCGAGAACAGGGAATCCACGAAAAGATATTTTAATAATAGATTGACGCCCGTAGGCTAACTGCGCAGAAGATATCGACGACAGAAGAAATTCCGGAAACCTGAGCGATTTCGCTCCAAACGAGAGAAAGATCGGAAACCAGGACGAAAGACTTAACTCCTTTACGAAGATGCGAAACAGAACCACGTCGCTGACGATTCGCTCGTAACACAAAACCGCAATGCAATCGGCTCCTTGCCGTTTTAGAACTTCCGTACAGAATCCGTGAAGTAAATACGCGACAACGCAATAATTCAGACGACGAATCCAAGCTGACTTAAATAAACTATTATCTTTCTAAAATAATCAAACTCTGATTTTGTAACTTGCTCTCCAGAGCTACACGTCTATCCTCGTCGAAGTCCGTCGTGAATCTGGCCTCGATTGCGCGTTCTTGAGTTAATAACCACGCCTCAAGGGAACGCGACGCATGCGCAGAAGGCACTGCACGAGCCGTGATCACGCATGTACCGCGTGATCAGATAAAGCGCGCTGAATTCCTATGCAGCTGCGACCACCTATCTCCCTCTAAGCGTCTGTCTGCAGCTCACTGTCTTTCTCTCTCTTCCTCTTGCTCTGACACGTACGCACGAGTTGCACTGAGTCAACCGTGCTAAAAATAGACCAGGTCACCTCGTACAGCGTGAAGGAAAAATACCACACATGCATTCAATGACAGCGGCCAGCAGGGCATATTGCTCCGTCCGTCTGCCTATCCGTTTATCTGTGCTGCTCTGGCGCTGCGCCTGTCATATCGGCCGACTCCTCTTCCTCCTTTTCGGCCGACCCTCCATTCGCTGAGCGTATGCAAGAAGCGATCAATAACCTGGTAGCTATGGCGACCGCTTACGTCATCCCTGTCGGCAACTCGCATCACACACGAGCTCGACATTAAAATCTAGGTCACCAATATTATCTAGGTCACCGAATGCAGCTCAGAAAATAATAATTTTATAATATATATCTAATTAATGGACCCCGAAAATACCATGCAGAATTCAAGAAAATATAATATAATATTGCAACTAAAATTCCGTAGCGTCTAGTTATACGCAAACGCTACACTCTCACCGCCCAAGAGATTTATTTCAGACGATGTTTAAGTGGTAAAACAGCCTCTGAAATTGTAAAGTAAGGCTACAATTTATGTCTGTTCCGACTGTTACAGCAAAAGTTAAAACATTAGATGCATAAATCAACAAATATGCGACGCACAATCGTAACAGTGGCAGCGCAAGCGTTGAGCAATAATCGGTTCACCCGATCCATAGTTCAGTCTAGAGTGTCAATAAAAGTTCTGAATTTATATAGCTCCATATGCGAATATATAGACTAGATCTATCACAAATTCCTTTCGTTCAGTGTTATGCAGAGAGAGATCTATGGCAAACCAAGACATATTTTACAGACAGCAGTTTAATCTTGACCCACTCAGGTCATCATAATTATCACCAGCCTATCCGTAGGCTTTTAACGGCGTTTCATACACACTTAGTCTAGATCTCTTAGGCTTATGCGGTACATTCTGTGTCTACAGAAATAAGATTACCAAACATTTCGCCAAAACCTCTAAGTAACGCCAAATTACAATTCTATTCTCTCTTAATTTAACGGCCTTTAACACCATAGCCTATAATAGCACACAGCTAATAACTCACAGTTTTCACAGCTACATGTCTGCTAATTGTCAAGATTTACCACAGAAAGCTGCATAACGAAATATTATTTAATCTAGGCGCAGACCTGAGGTTAAGATGACTTTTTATATTAGGCCTACTAGTATTTGACTTTCACCGTTCAAATATATAGTTTATTCAATTATTATATGGCAACCGATAAATGCAGAACTCAACGATAGGCAGCGAATAGGCCTGCTCTCATAAGCATTCAAATGCAACTGATTATATATAGGCTATCTTAAGAGATAGCCTATATATAATATAATCAAGATAGGCGATTTATGGGCCTACCAATCAAGCATCCATAATTATTAAATTGCGACTGCAAAGCATATACAGGTGCATTAACTTAAATAGGCCGCGTATTAATCTATGCCAATAATAGTGAAACATAGGCCTACACCACACCAGCGATGATTATTATCATGTTATATAATCATCCAGCACAATAGGCCTACATTCCTAACATGGCCTATTTCAGTCTAAGAAAGCCTAATTATATTTATTATACGTCAGCCAGTGCACAGCAAACTTACTATAATGTAAACAGCAAGCGCAGAAACTAAAGTACGCCGCGCTTATACCTACTCACATAGCAATCCTAATTATAAGGTGACAGTAACATATATATATATACCTAACGGCAGGTGCATCAAAGTAAAGAGGCCAGATATACTAATATGATTATGAATAACCTACATACAGATTTACGCACAGGCCTACTATTAAATCCGATGCACGCCTATATGACGCTTAAGACGGCATTTACTTCTTCCATCCATCCATCATTTAACAAGGCCACCAGGCAAGTCGACGGCATTTAACGTTTGATGTGTCATTCTACGCCTTCGCTCTCCCCCCGCCGACTGCAATCAAATCTGCAGAGGGGTGGAAAATCGTTAGGCCACCCATCACGAGATCAAAATAGAATGTCTTCCCATAGCATCGGGAAACCAGCCCAGTTACATTTATATGCAAGTGCGGAGATTGCGTCAGCCATAAGCGTGCGCTAAATAAACTCGTACTCATTGACACGTACGTTGGTCCAAATATAGATACGTACACAGCGTACACAATATATATACACACTAGTCCATATAAGCAAACTGAAAAGTTAGGTCACTCCTGCACCGTATTAAAACTCTTACAGAACGATTAATAATAATATTAATATTAAAAGGCAGAAATCTACCTTACGAATACAAATTCGTCCTTCAGAATTAATGTATAATTATAGGCCAATATAAATCGTCCCGCTAATGCTTAAGTCACGAAATTATATTCTAAGCTGTTAATATAATCAGACCTTCAATTTCAATCATTAGGCTGATCAACCAAATTAATGTAAACATTATACGGCTGAATAATTATTATATAAAATCCAGCAGTTTAGCCTATTGACAGCCTAGCCAATTATATATTCTGGTCGCTCAAATCCCAGTATTATTTATAAGCAATAGGCCTGCAAGATAGGAGAGGATATATATTTATAATCCTTCTATTTATTACTCAACTTAGGCCTAAACAGTTTTTATGTAGAGCTCCGACCAATATACTAATTTAATCAGGCCTATATAAGCCAAACAAAATAATATAATATTATCCACTCTAGTCTATCTATGCTAATGCTTATTATAATTTCTGAACTAAAACATATATATATATATAGGCCTATGCACGTTAAAGTCATTCAAGCCTGCTATATTATTATAAACATCTTCGTCTAAAAATTATATGAGCTCATCAGCCGTTAATCACAGTATTTTATTATCATCTATAGGCCTACCTTAAGCCTACAATAATCGCGTGTACCCTAGGCCTATAACATATATTTATATGGCGCCTTGCGATATGTACATTAATATAATTACAATAGCTGAGCAAAGCAGAACATAGTCTATAGCCTATGTTTCAGTGTTATTCATGCAGCCTATATATATAATTATATATACCATCTTATCGCTGCCGGCCAGATAAAAATCACCGGTCTTCGGCGATGCAGTAAGACGCTGAGGGGCCTATGCAACATTTATCTAGCGCCATTTTAAATCATCATCAATGCACCTATCACTTATTATTATATAACTGCTATGCTATGACCACGAAATCTTATGTAGACCTATCCCTGCATCAAAACCTAATAATGAATGAATTAATTAATCACGCTATTTATATATATGCAGCGAAACATAAGCCTATTATTATAATTATAAAACAGGACATCTAAGGTCACACAATTATTATCATCCTAGCCAACGCCTTAATGAAAACAAGGCGACCTTAGCCATTATAACATATATATCTCCTCAGGTCAGAAAATCATTCATATAGCGCCTACTAATTGATATAGCGCCAAACCGCAATATGTATCATCCGAAGCAAAATTAAAACCTGTCCATCGTTATAATGCAATGCAATGCAATTGTTAATCTATGCAATTCACACAGTTCAGTCAACCTACAATACAACATTACAGTTTTTACACCGTAACCAACATGTAAAACCATTACATGTAAAAATAACTCATTTTCATCACAATCGAACCAAAAACATTGTTACAGATACTTCTGCATTCAGAATCTCCGCCAATTAAGCGGTCGTTAACAAAGGTCACCAGTTGACCTTCAGTTCTATCCATCGGGTAGTGGGCAAGACTTCAACCGGGGAGCTTTGTCACTCATAGTGAACCAGCGGCGTCCCTCCGGTTGTGCGTACTGTTCCCACCGATCCACCTGGTCTCTGATATGATCCGGGGTGGGCGCGCGTGCGGCGAACACACGACCAGTGCTAGGGTTGTCCTGATTATCGCCCACCGGTCGATCGGGATTGGCGTCAGGTGGATTCTGTTGCTGCTGCCGAAGTGGACATCTGCTTAGCAAGTGCGAGTTAGAGTCGCAGTAGAAACAGCGCCGTCCCTCTCTTGGCGAATTCCGACCAACGTTAGGATTGTCGGGATTATCGCCCACAGCTTGACCGGGGTTATCACCAGGCGGATTCTGCTGCCGTTGTCGGAATGGACAATCCCGCGCGACATGATTTGTAATCCGGTGACATTCGTAACATCTTCGCTCCGATCGTCCAACTTCCGGTTCCGCCGCCTGTCGGTACCAGCAGGCGGAACTCCCATGGCCTGTTCTATTGCAGATCGAACAGCGTTGGTTATTCCGCCAGTTATTTCCGTTTGAACCGTTCTGATCTCTCCACGACCCGCGATTATTATAGTCTCTGGGTTGTGGTGCCGACACCGGTTGTCGCTCCATTTGTCTCTTCATTTGCTCCACCTCACGTTTCAAGTTCATTACTAGGTCCATCGGATCCTCTTCTTCTTTAACAGCGTTGACCCGTCCATGTCGTCGTTCGTGCTGTTCGTGGCCACTCGCTTCTGCTTTCTGATAACTGTCCAACCGCATCGCCACCTTGTACGCTTCGTCGAGAGATCTCGGCTCTCGCTCACGGATCTTCAGAGCGAGATTTCGGTCGCTCAAGGCATCCACGAATGCCCGAATAGCGATGGCTTCGCTGTGCGCTGTCGATGAGCCAGGATACGCTCGCGACGACAAAAGCCGAATATCATCGACCAATACTCCCAGGTCTTCGTCGCCTTTCTGCTTCCGGGTGCTAAGTTGCGTCTGGAACAGGGTTTGTTGCTCCGCATTACCGTACCGTTCCCGAAGTCGCTGGACCAAAGCCGTCCAAGTATCCACGTTCGACTCGCTCAGCAAATGGGTCGCCGGTTCGACTAAGGAGACGACCAGTTGATTAAATTTCTCATCGTCCGACCAGTCATTGTTCTTTGCGCATACGGTGAACTTGCGCAAAAAGACTTCCACATCCGTCCTTCCGCTGTAAGATCCAAGTTTCGTGTATTGCCTTTGTTTAGGAGGCGCAGCCGACGACGGTTTGACCTCGGCCGCTTTCACGGTCGTAGACGCGGTCGTTTCCGATTCCTTGTTTGTTCCAACAGTGCTACTCGTCGGAAATTCCCAGTCGCCGGTTGTCTGTGTCGCAACTGATGTCGTGGGGATGGCTTTGGCAGGACCGACGGAAGCGTTGACAGGCGCCAGCACTTTCGTTTCCCCAACCGCAGACATCGTTGCTGTACCGTCGCCAGTTGTTTCGCTTTTACCCAGATACGTAGGTTTCAGAAGCGCTGGACGAGGCAGCTCGACGTCACGACTAAATCCAAAATTCTGAGCGCCGAGGCATGAGTTCATCCTCGCCGACTCCACGACGGTTGGCCACCGAGGAAAGGCGACGTCGCTGGTTCGAGGCGGGTTGAGACAGCGAAGCGGATCGAGCCACATCCGGTTGTCGATGCTGTTGTACAGCGCGTTCGGAGCATAGTTCGGAGCGTAGTTCGGAGCAGCCATCCATGACACGTATGGATTCTCACGGTGTGCGCTCGGTTGCATCCAGTCACCCGCTGTAGTTGCCACTGGACCAGGTCGAAGATCGGGTCGAAAGTCGGGTCGAGTGTAGTCTCGACCAACCATGGTCGAAGTAACCAGCCCATCGTAGTTGGGCACGGAGTGATAGGTCGGCATTCCCGACGTTGATTGGAAAGCGTCGACCCGATTTGCCATCATTTCCGTTCTTGGCTGATCCGCATGCACGAACGATTCATGCTTCCTCCATTGCGGATCAGGTCGAGGATAATCCACGTGAGAGGGCGAAGAAGAGGCCAAAGGAACTGGGTTGACCTTATCACCCCCCTCCCACAATTTATGATCAATCGATTTATTTATTTCAAAATTTCTAAACTCCGATTGCTGTGCTGCTTGCATTCTTTTATCAATTATTTTCACAGTTTTAGGTCTATATTCCATTATTTTGCTAACTTCAATGTCTATGCTACCATCATCAGACATAATCTCAACATTATCAACAAATTCCCTTTCCTTCCTTCTTTCAAAAGATAATGCAGTTTCTCTTCTTCCGACATTTTCAATTTCCTCTTCCTCGTCCAAATCTCTAGAACTAATTCGACCCCACTGACTGGGACCAATTGTAACGCCCGCCCCCTGGGACACTCCCGGAGTCGCCACTTCCGGTCCAACGTGTGAGAGGGCCGCGTGCGGTTGCAGGTCGTAGTTCAGAGATATAGACGGAGGAAGGGAGGCGGTAGCTTCGGGGTTCGAATCCCGTCGGGTTCGGGATGGCCAGGTATCTCGACCTCTTAGCTCTCCGTATGAAACTGGGGCCTTACTGGCCAGTCTTTCACTCCGGCGTAGGATTCCGGGGTTGACCGGAAGTGAAAGGTCCTTAGGCCTAGCCCCCGAAGCTCTTCCCAGGCCGATGGCTGAGTGGTAAGGTCTATCCGCGGTGGTACCAAAGGGAAATATTGCTCCTGGGTTCGAACCTGCAACCGGCTTCGGAGATGCCCTGGGCGTCGTTTCTAAACGTTCTATACGCGCGACGACTTCAGTCAGCGCTTCCCTAAGGTTATTTTGTACTGAGGCAATGGCCTCTTCAGCATCAGCTTGGACAACAAAGATAAAATCTGTAACATTAGTTTCTACCGCGGAGATAGCATCTTGTGTATACCTAGCGTTAATCTGTATTGCATCCTGTGTAGCCTGAACGTCACTTCTGACTGAGGAAATCGCCTCTTCCACATTGCTTTGTACGACAGAAATAGCCTCTTCCACATTGCTTTGTACGACAGAGATAGCCTCTTCCACATTGCTTTGTACGACAGAGATAGCCTCCTGGGTATCTCTAGCATTAGCCTGCACATCAGTTTTCACTGAGGAGATTGCTTCTTGTGTAGACCTAGTATTATTTTGTATAGATGCCTGCATAGACGTCATGGCTTCTTGGGAGGACTTAGAATTTGTTTGTATGGCCTCTAGTAAAATGCCTATTTCCAACGCAGATGGTGGTCTAGATGGCTGCGAGGGCGTTGATGCTCCGCTTCTATCCATGGCGCTATACAAGTTTTGGTTATGTCAAATCCTAACGCTAACAAGAAGTAAATCCGAAAGTTTAATCAATGGATCTTATTATTATCAGAAACATTCAATAATTATTCGCAATGTTAATCAACAGCTTACAGTTTAAAGCAACTGATATTAAAATGCAACACAATTCAAACAGACTTCAATCGGAGCAGACAAAATGAATCCCCAATTTTGTACTTAGATGCCAATCTTAATTTCTCTGCCCAAAAGATCAATTTTTAATTTGTATTAAAGCCCTTAATAAATTGTACCTTCTTCCAGAGACACCTGACAAGGCCGACGATAAACGAGGAAAGGCGCAGATGGAGCGTCGAATCCAGGACGTGCGTCGACGATAAGTGACTCAGGGGAATCCGCAACAATCGACGCTGACAGGACGCTAAAACCGAGCTGACACGTCGAGAACAGGGAATCCACGAAAAGATATTTTAATAATAGATTGACGCCCGTAGGCTAACTGCGCAGAAGATATCGACGACAGAAGAAATTCCGGAAACCTGAGCGATTTCGCTCCAAACGAGAGAAAGATCGGAAACCAGGACGAAAGACTTAACTCCTTTACGAAGATGCGAAACAGAACCACGTCGCTGACGATTCGCTCGTAACACAAAACCGCAATGCAATCGGCTCCTTGCCGTTTTAGAACTTCCGTACAGAATCCGTGAAGTAAATACGCGACAACGCAATAATTCAGACGACGAATCCAAGCTGACTTAAATAAACTATTATCTTTCTAAAATAATCAAACTCTGATTTTGTAACTTGCTCTCCAGAGCTACACGTCTATCCTCGTCGAAGTCCGTCGTGAATCTGGCCTCGATTGCGCGTTCTTGAGTTAATAACCACGCCTCAAGGGAACGCGACGCATGCGCAGAAGGCACTGCACGAGCCGTGATCACGCATGTACCGCGTGATCAGATAAAGCGCGCTGAATTCCTATGCAGCTGCGACCACCTATCTCCCTCTAAGCGTCTGTCTGCAGCTCACTGTCTTTCTCTCTCTTCCTCTTGCTCTGACACGTACGCACGAGTTGCACTGAGTCAACCGTGCTAAAAATAGACCAGGTCACCTCGTACAGCGTGAAGGAAAAATACCACACATGCATTCAATGACAGCGGCCAGCAGGGCATATTGCTCCGTCCGTCTGCCTATCCGTTTATCTGTGCTGCTCTGGCGCTGCGCCTGTCATATCGGCCGACTCCTCTTCCTCCTTTTCGGCCGACCCTCCATTCGCTGAGCGTATGCAAGAAGCGATCAATAACCTGGTAGCTATGGCGACCGCTTACGTCATCCCTGTCGGCAACTCGCATCACACACGAGCTCGACATTAAAATCTAGGTCACCAATATTATCTAGGTCACCGAATGCAGCTCAGAAAATAATAATTTTATAATATATATCTAATTAATGGACCCCGAAAATACCATGCAGAATTCAAGAAAATATAATATAATATTGCAACTAAAATTCCGTAGCGTCTAGTTATACGCAAACGCTACAGACCTATGGCTTTGGACTTATTAATTTTCCCGATTTTGCTCTTTTTCAGGTCTGCATACGTCACGTTCCCATGGTTTTTACACGTTTCCGCATTTTTCTTTGGGGGGGGGCTGAGCGACATTTAGGGGGCTTAGGCTATTCCCCTAACCACTGGCGACGCCACTGATCACGAACGCGGAAAAAATCGTATTTGCACCCCTAAACATGTAGGCTATGTTACATCTCGCAATCTCGTGGTGGGAAATACTATTTTCTTTTCCCAGAAAAAAGTTGACGACCATAGGCGCAATCACGTCCTAAAAGTTGGAGGGGACCATAATGAATCACGTCCTAAAAGTTGGGGGGGGACCATACTAATAGAGTTATGGGACCACTCAAAAGTTGGGGGACGCGTCCCGTGGGTCCCATAGGGTGGTTGCGCCTATGTTGACGACTCTCATTTAGCCTAGTCATCGGGTTGAAATCTCGTGAAAAAAGGCCTACTACTATTAAAGTTTTTCTATTTTTCCGAGTCTGCTTGCCCAAAAAAGAGACTTGGCCGAAATTTTGGGGGCATTTGCCCTCCCTCTGGACCCCGGCCTCGTACGCCTATGTCTCCGCCTAAGCCATCCCTATGGGGACGGGCTATAGACGGGTCTCATGATATGCATGCAGCAATGCTGACAACTTCAGCCTACTTGGCATCAGCCGTTCGCATCGTTTCACCGGGAGAGACCAGAAGCCCGTGCGCCTATACCAGAATGCTTCGGCCTCATTCGCACTCACCCAGTCAATATTCTTTATAATTTTACATCTTTGGTTTGGGCGGAAGTTTCCCCGATACGAAGTAAATAGAAATGGCGGCGAAAGTTGAAAATTTAAGTAAAAGCGAGAAAGTTGATCCTAAATCGCTGGACGAATATTGTTGCACTGACGCCGATGAATCCAGCGACGCAAATGAGTGTTCAGATGAAGAATCGACTGACGAAGAAGACGACTATGGTGTTCCTATGTCGGACGAAGAATCCGATGTGGATGTGGATTTCGAAGTCGGTCTTCGTAGTACGGTGACTTCCTATGTTGGATCCAAGGCAGTAGAATTCAGTGGATCGGATACTTCTTCTTCAGAGCAAGACAATCCAGAAGATAAGCCAGATTGGACTACAGAAGTTACTACTAAACCGGTTTCTCAATTTTCAGAAGATATTTCAGGCGCTTTCAAAGTCCCAGGTCCCGATGCCTCACAGTTGGAGTTTTTCAAAGTATTCATAGATGAGAGGTTTTTCGACTTGCTTGCCTCGCAGACGAATTTAAAGGCACAGCAAGTGAGGGTTGCAGCTGCATGTGCAGGTCGTCCCTATAAAGAGCCATGGCATCCGACGTCCTCGATTGAAATGAGGGCTTTTGTGAGCGTCAATATGGCGATGGGCATCAAGTACCAATCATGCACAGCAGATTATTGGTCAACCAATCTCTTGACTAATGACGCATGGGTTTCAAGTACCATGAGTAGGGAACGTTTTCAAGAGCTCAGTAGTTTCCTTCATCTAGCAGATGCATCCATGACTAGAAGCAGAAAAGACCCAAACTTTGACCCTCTGTATAAAATTCGCCCACTGGTTGATTGGCTAAACGAAAAATTCTCGGATCACTTCAGACCAGGCAAGAACCTAGCCATTTATGAGACAGACTTCATAGGCTGCCGGGACCAATCCAAGTTGAAAAGATGCTGTCCTGCGAAACTTCCTAAATGTGGTTTCAGAGTCTGGAGTCTTTTGGATACGGAGACTGGTTATCTGCAGAAGTTTGAAGTATACACTGGTAATAATTCTACCTCTGAGCAGGAGGCCATAAGAGCTGAATTTGGCGTGGGCTACGACGTTGTGACTAGGCTAATGGAGGGCTATCTGGATGTTGGCCACCACGTCTACTTTGAACAACGCCTTAGTTCTTACCAGCTGTGTAAGTACTTGTTGAGTCGGGGAACGTACTCCTGTGCTCAGACTTTTCTGTACCGACGGGGGATACCCAGTGAAGCAAAGAAGGTAAAGTGGACACGGAATGGGCAGTTGGTGGAATATCAAAAGAGAGACGTTCTTCTTTCGTTAGTCTTTCAGAAACGTCAGACTGCTTTCCTTTCGACTGGACAGGAAGTGGGAAAGATTGGCCGTAGCTCTAACGCAGCAGTGGCTTCTGCATATAAGTCGAGCCTGGATATGGTTAACCGAGCGTGCAAGAGTGCTTCTCAACATGCGATGTGTAAACCACGGGGGAACAAGTGGTGGCAGTATTTATTTTGGTGGGCTATCAATATGGCCACTGTTAACGCCTTTCTGCTATGGAAAAAGGTCCACATTCGAGATGTTGTTCAATCAACGAAAAGAAAGAAGAACAGTTTGAAGCTTTTGGACTTTCGAAAGGAGTTAACGCAACAGCTGAGGGGAGGCTATTCAAGAGTGAGTGGCCAAAGATGTCCATCATTGTCTGCTGTGCCGATGATCTCAGGAAGTGAGGAGAGCCATGTTCTGGTGAAAATGAACGGCCGGTGTCGCCCTTGTGTTCAGTGCTCCAAGGAGAAAAGAAAGACTTTAAAGGGATGCCCAGTAATGACAAAGTTTCAATGCCAGGTCTGTTGCCTACCATTGTGCAGAGTGGATTGCTTTGCAAGATACCATATTGGTATTGCAAGCAAGGGATTCTAATCAGCAAGGACACCTATAGGTATTCAAATTAAGACTGATAATTAGGGGCAAGCAAGCGACACAGTCAAGAAATTTTAGGTTTTATTCAAATGAGTTTAGATGCAAATAACAAAGAGACAAGACTACTTGGATATGGTTCATGCTGTGGAATATTGAAGTGATGATCAAGTATTTCTTCTCTGAAAGAAAAATGTCCGAAGTGGTCTTTACCAAGTACCATATATATTTTTTGTGTAAGTTGCTGGCTTTTCCATCTGGAATTCATTGAAATTGTGTGAAAAAGGTGGGTTTTTAAACAGCAATTACAAATTATACTTTGAACTTGGTCAGCTTAGTAAGTTTTGACTGTGGGGTAACAACGTATATTGTACAGCTGGCTGTGCTGAATTCTTCATATTGGACTTTGTTAAGCTATTGATAAATGCTACAAACTTATGTACACTGTGTCCACGATAAAGTAGGCCACACAATAAAGTGTCATAACTCGGTCAAAACTTGTAGGATTTGTCTGAAATTTTAAACACAGCAACAGTTACCATATTTACACGAATTCCTAAAGCCGATTAGAAATATTCGACAGTTTGCCAAATTTATGAGTGTTTAAAATGAAGCACCGAAAATTGAACTTTCCAACATGGAAAAGCTGAAAGGAAGCGAAATTCAGCTGTAAATGGTGGTCAAAATGTCATTTTTGTTCACGAACACCCGACCGTAGACGTATTAGTGTAGTAGCTGTCCCGGAAGACACTCGGCTTCATATCCGCAGCTGTGGCCGCCTAGCAGTCCAGATCTCGAACCGGGTACATGTACCGCATTAGCGCGTTTTTCGTTCTTGTATTCATGACATCGATAACCGTAGGGCGTGTCTGATTGAAGAGTGACCGCTGTTTGACCAGGTGATCATCGACCTGACCATCAAACAGTAGTGTATATGTCTACGGCTGTGTGCTCGTGAACAAAAAGAACATTTTGACCATCATTTAGAGCTGAATTTCGCTTCCTTTCAGCTTTTCCATGTTGGAAAGTTGCATTTTTATGTGGTGCAACTAACATGCTCATAAATTTGACAAACTCAGGAATATTTCTAATCGGCTTTAGGATCTCGTGTAAATATGGTAATTGTTGCTGTGTTTAAAATTTCAGACAAATCCTAAAAGTTTTGACCGAGTTATGACACTCTTTGTTGTGGTCTACTTTATCGTGGACACAGTGTATTTTGTTGTGATCATATGGATCTGCTACCAATTTTCTTCAATAGACAATTTATCTTATGAATTATGTGAACACATATGAAGTAACATATCCCGAGTTTCTTATTTATAACTTTAGACATGCAATTTTGCTATGTTTGTCTTGTGAATCATTATTTCTTGGTATAGTCTTTTCCTTTAGCATTGCCTGCCTGATCCTCACATAGCTGATCCCACATGAATTGCAAGTTGTAGTGAATTATTCATACAATTCATAAAGACTGTTCATGGCGATGAATTGGTGTGATTAGGTATACAGGTGGATTTATGGCTTTAAAACGACAATGCCCAAATGTTAAGGCTTCTCATTTGTCATGGTTTTTTAAATGTTAATGGCTCTAGATAATTTAATGTCCCTCTAAGTTCTGAATACTTTAAGAGTTTCTTAAAACTCAAAATGATGACCTAATTAATGGTATGATGTCAGATTGCTAAAGTCTCTAGTTGTTGAGTTGCTCTGTCCATATACATTGAAGTGTTTTTACCCCAGCACCTTCCTTGGAAGTCTCTGATGTTCTAAATCATACAAGCATTAATATTGGTAAATTTGACCCAGGTAATTTTGCTCATTTGGCCTGCATTGTGCTATTGGGAGAGCATGGTATCTGCTTTGGGTCCAGTAAATGTACTTAGCGTTAACACCATATCACATGTGATACATTATTTGTGACTCAACAGATTCCCTTGGATGCAAGCACTGCCAAATTCTGGCTCCAGTCTACTCCCGTGCATCCATACTCCTCAATGACCAGTACTCAGAAATCAAGATGGCTAAAGTGGACGCCACCGTGGAGCAAGAGTTGGCGCAGCAGTACCAGATCGGTGGCTATCCGACGGTCAAGTTCTTCCGAAATGGAACGCCCATCGACTACAAGATCATCCAGGAGCATTCCGATAGGGAAATAGTCGCGTGGCTGAAGAAGAAGACTATCTCTCCTGTAGAAATCATTGCAACTCCCAATCAGCTGAATGAACGTCGTGATAACTTTGGTGTCGTTGTCACAGGGTTCTTCAAGGCACGTTTCAACGGTTTTTATGTTATTTAAATGGATGGGATTGATAATGCGTGTACATGTATTATTATTATTTCTGTGTTTATTAAGTGCCACAATCTAATTGTGAGATGATGGCATGGGGTAGTTAACTGTCATGCTGAGAGTGCTTCTGAATAGCTCTGCTGTGAGAAATGTTTTATCCAGTAAGCCACAATCAAGACAATACTGTCTTCCTTTTGACTCCTGGGGTCTATGTTATTGTGACTGACAGCTCATTATTATGCCATGCTGCTTAAAGTAATGTGTATGCTTCTTTGACCATGTGTCATCTTTTCATTGAATGTGCAGACGTCACATACATATCACACGACAGTGGCCAATGATCATTGACGTAGTGTTTTTAATTTTTTATGGTTACTTCTTCATTCTAAGCCAGCTGACAAATTTATGAGGACATGAACAATAAAGAACTTAGACATCGCGTCTTGTGTCCTACTGCTGTCGACTTTAAAAGTTTCTAATAAGTGCTATACATATGTTCTGTATCAATAATGGATGTTGGTCAATACTATTCACGAATGTGCAGATATGTTTAAGAATCTCTGATTGCAGGATCCTGAAGCTCAAGCAGCTAAAGACTTCTCAAAGGTTGCAGATAAGATTGATGACCTTCACTTTGTAATGACTCACAGCGTTCCGGTTTTCAGGGAACACAATGTCAAGGAAGATACGGTCATGATGTTCAGAACAGTGAGTGTTTAAGAACATATTGACTTCTTTTTCAGTGTAATTGCTAATTATGATTTTTTAAGTGGTGGTTGGTAGATCATTTCACACAAGTTTTGCTACAGCACTAAAAAGCAGTTTCTCTACTATAATTCTCTTGTGCTGGGGGTACATATTGGCTATTTATATAGCACCTTTGTGACCTTTTGGGCATCTATCATGTCCTCTTGTTAGATTGCTGTGGTCACGTTTTTGCTGCACTCAAAAGAGATCATTCAAATGCTGGAAACTGTTCTTTGATAGCCTTCTGTATAAGCATGTAAAGTCGTGCTTTTTCTATGGTTGGCCCGGCGGTATGGAATGGCTTCCCTCTTGAGCTGCGCCTGTTTGCTAGATCACTCTCTGACACAGTCTGTAAGCACTTGAAAACTGTTCTTTTTGGCTGTGCTGGGGTTGAGAGTACCTCCGAGTAGTTTCCTTGAAGAGGCGCTATATAAATACTTCAATGAATGAATGTAAAGAATTTGATTTGCTCTGTAAATCTTTTTCCTTGAGGTCCACCATGTTTATTTAATTTATGCATCCATAAATTCATGTGGGATCTGTAGGAAACCAGTGGTTTGTAAATATGCAATTTGATGCTACTGCAGTTTGACGATGGACGTATTGACATGGATGGTGAGATTAGCATAGACAGAATTGAAGAATTCGTTGATCTCTATCGTGTGCCGCTGGTCGTCGAGTTCAGCGCAAGTTGGGCTCCAGCCGTAATGGATAGTCACGTTCGCAAGCACGCTCTCTACTTCATCAGCAAGGAAGATAAACGCTACACTGAACGAATGCAGACGTTGCGAGAAACAGCAAAGAACTTCAAAGGACATGTAAAAACTGGAATTTTGAGGCATAATTCTTTTGAACATAATGTATTTTAACTTTATGTTTTTTAATATATTGTATTTGAGTATAATGTACTTGTAGTATATTTCTCCTTCAGAGGACAGGTGAGGCTGCAATCAAAAAAGTAACTTCTAATATAATGGATTTTATTAATTTTGGGTAATTTTCCATTCCCAATTCACTCTGTATGTCAGCAAATCTTTAATGTTTTTGGCTTCCTTTGTTTAAATGCAGAATATGACTGGTTAGTAAAAGTAATTTGTGCTCTGGTTTTTAAAATATATATTATATAATCTTTGCATCACATGCCACAACTCATGATAATTTTGGTCTGCAGTAAGACACTTGAGAAATTAAATTATGTAGCTGTTGCATAACATTTGATAATAATATTATTATATGAAAATTTGTACAGCACAAGTTAATGTAAGTGAATTTACAAATATAATAGGATAGACATGTAAAGGACAAAAAACAGACATGTTGTACAGTTTGTGTTAACAAGAACATGTTTACAAATATGTTTGTGTACTTTAGTCTGTACTGTTTGTAGAAAAATGTGGCGCATTTGTATATTTATTGAAAAAAATTTTTCCCGCAGGTTATCTTTGTTCATGTTGATATCGACAACTCGGAGTATGGACGAATTCTCGGCTGGTTCTTCATAAAACCAGAGGAATGTCCTACTCTTCGTCTCGTAGACCTCGAAGGATCTGTCAAGTACCGACCAGACACGGACGACTGGACGGCTGAGGAACTCGGACAGTTTGTCCAGGAAGTACTGGACCAGAAACGACCGGTATGATAAGTTTCATCAGTGGGTTAAAATTGAACTAAACACTTTGATTTACAATTGCTAAAAATTTTTAAGATCTTTAATTAAGCAACTTTGAAGGATGTGGCCACTGGTTGATTGCTCTACATTGTGTTTATTAGGTGTACTTATTGTAGTGCTCATAGTGGGCAATGATTCCCTTAGCTTGCTGTCAATTGTGCTTCAGATAGAAGTTTTGTGCTGCAATAAATGCTGGCCTTTGATGAAGATGCTTATATGGTTATTTAGGCATCCACATTTGCTTACAGTGAGAGTTCACAAAGCTGTACATAACGTGTTGCCATTGGCTGTGAATGTACGTTTGAAAGTTGAACTTGTCTGTTTTGTAGTGCTTTTTATGACTTGTAATAGATTAGTAGATTTCAATATCAGTTGGAAATTAATATTAAGTAGCAAGGTACAACTAAGATGTCATCATTAAGATAATTATTTGAAATTTATAGGCATTCTTTGTGAGCCAAGAGATACCAGAAGATTGGGATTCGAAGCCAGTGAAGGTTGTCGTTGGAAAAAACTTTGACCAAGTTGTACGAGACCCGACGAAGCATGTCTTCGTTAAGTTCTGTAAGTAGCCAAAAGATGCTGTGCACATTTTATCTGTTGATAGTGAGAACTTGACTGGTGTGGTTGTTACATTAAATTGTTCGTGTTGTACTTATTTTTCATTGCTTAAATTAATTATGAAAGCAAGCAAAGGATGACAGAATAAAGCTACACTTCTTATTAAGTTGATTTTTATATTTTGTGCCAATGTGCACCAAATATGTGTTTATTTTCCTCTATTTCAATACCCGAAGGGTCCATCCATACATTATGCACAAAGAGTCGTATTTTCGTACCCCTCCCTCTGTTGTACCTGATACATGTTATGGACCCACTCACCCATGTGTATGTTCAAATAAGTGTCACTAACCCACTTTACAAAAGTTAATTAGCTAAAGTCATATCAGACATTTATTTTACAATAGGCTACTAAATATTTCTTTTTTATTAAACATCATATTTGCAAGCTGTACACAAAATCACCTAAATTCTATCACTCCCCTCCCACCTCACTGCGTATGGAATATATAGACAGCCTGTAAGATGCGCTTCGCTTTCTCATATTTCCATAGTGGGATATAGATTATTTTTCAAGCCATAAGGTTTATTTTCAGCACTAATAGGTGCTGCACTTGATTTGTGTTGGCGTTGAAGGTTTCTTGCATGTTTGCTGTGTAGATGCTCCATGGTGTGGCTTCTGCAAGGAGTTGGCACCAACGTGGGAAGCCCTCGGAGAACACTACAAGGACAGCAAGGATGTAGTTATCGCAGAGGTGGAAGCAACTGCTAATGAAATCGAAGATGTTCGCATGAAAACCTTTCCCACAATGAAATTCTTTGCAAAAGGAAGCAACGAGGTAAGATACATCTTACTGAACTATCAACTATTATTGCTGCTTTTTAATTTGCAATTTTATGTTGTGCTGAAGCCTATTGCAATTCTGTTTAATCTGAATACTACTCAGTTGTCCATTGCAGCATTTGGCTTTATTTTTGGAAGTCACTGTTTTGTGTCCACAACCAAGGCTCAGTTAAGTACTTCTCTGATTAGTTAGGTCGGAGTAGTCAGGTGTACTGCCCAATTGTACTTGTTTATTTGAACAGAACACAACTACAGAAAAATCATGGATTAAACCAGGTCTTAAAGTGTGACTAGATGGTCATAGACTGCATCCATGTACTTTTCAAATATGAATGCTGTCCTGCCACAAATCTGAATGCCATCCTGCCACTTATTAGGTCAGCACAGCCTGGAAGAAACCATGAAAAAATCACTGACTGAAATATTAAATACAATTGTGCAGCAACATTTTCAATTCTTCCACATAAATTGCAACAATAAATTTTAAGTACATATTTGACAGACTGTTCATTTTTTAATCAATTTTTCAGGCAACAGAGTTTGAAAATATCAACACAACTCTCGAGAGATTGATAGCATTCGTAGAAAATGGTGGAAAGCATCCACAGGTTTCTATTAGCCTTTTATATTCTTTTATATGAAAATATTTAGCCAGTGCTGGTAAAGTATGAACTTACTAACACTAGTGTGGGTCAGTGTCACACTTGTCCATTGTGTTGCCATGAAGGTGGGTGGTTACCAACTTTAGTCCAGTTTGATTTTATGTACGATGTACATTGTACATGTTTCTTAAGTTGCATTTGTAAAAATTCCAAATATCAAGTAGAGACCACAGTAAAAGGTGTGGGAATGAGGTTTCATCTAAACGGTTCACAGTCTCTCACTTGTTTTACAAGTAACTTGCTGTACAAGAATAATTTGTTTGTCAATGGAAATATTGCACATTTAGAGTTATGTTAACTGAATGTAGACTCAGAGATCAAAAGCAAGGACTGGTAAAACACTTTAAGGCTTAGAAAAGTGACGTGGTTCCTGGCTGAGGCTCTACCTTAAGGGACCACGTCTGCTAAAGATGGATACTGGAGTTGAATACAATTTGTCATTGATAAAAGGCTCGACTTTAAATTTATCTTTTATTTGCAGGAAAGCAAGGAAGAAGTAATTGCAAACTTGGAAGAAAAATTGAAATCGGAAAATAATCAACACGACATAAATAAGGACGAACTGTAATGTTACGACTACCTGTCTAGATTTCCCTTTGGTGTTTGGGATGTTTAGCATGTGTGTGTTGTCCAGTGTGTTTGCTTTATGGTATATTCGGAATGGATCAATAGAATAAATAAATTAATAGTTCTTACATTTTTTTAAATATTATGCTACAATGGCCGAAAGCCAGACTGCAAACAAAAGTAGAGCGTCAGTGAGAAAAGAAGGAAGGTACGACAACCAACGAAGACAAACTGCATCGATTCCAACGAGGTAACGACGTCGTGGCCGTACGCTGAGCAGAGCATGACAGTAAGCATCGACAACTGGATTGATGTCGCTTGACCCCAAGAATGGCACCAGCTTTGTTCCAAGAAACAATACTAGACAACATAAAAAACACAACGGTAAACAGAAAACATGACTTTGGTTGGCTCCACTGCTCTAAGTAAGAACTTAACATTTTGAAGCTTCATTTGTCAACAGTGAAATATTATAAATCTCTAGGACTTGTGTGTACTAGAAATGGGCATGCGCTGACAATGCAAAAATCGTATTTTCTACCCCCCGCCCCGTACATTTTGTTGACCCATGTGTAGTACAAATAGGCTTCTCTACCCTGCCCCGCATTACAAAGGCTATTAGCTAAAGTCATCTATGAGACATGTATTTTACCATAGGCTACAATTAATTTTTGCTAATCATATTGGCCGTTAAATTTTATGTTTGCCGTTCAGATCTGCACAGAATATTTAATTCAAATGTATTCAAATGTCATCGGACGACTGTAGGATAATACAGTTACAAATAGGATAATGTGGATGTCATAATTAGACGTATATTTTTCGTATGTTTATTTTTCCGAGACCCCTACCTTTGTATGCAAATCGGCTAAATCTCGCGATCCCTCCCTCCCACTCTGTGCGTACATACCAGTAATATATAAGGACAGCCCCAATTGGCTACTGTTCCCAATAATCAGTCGTCATGTTCTACCATGATATTCTCGCTAATATTGTCATTAAATGCTGACATCTACACAATACAGTGCTTGACTGTAGCATCTTTCTATCCAACGAAAATTCCTCATCCATGTACCAACCTTGCTTCAGATAATTTTCACCGTACTCCTTTTTCCTGTATTCTGGGAGTTTGTTCCAAGCAGCAATGGCAAACTGAGAAAGCTGCTCAAGGAAAGGCGTCTTGTGACCTCCCGGCTCAATGACGGCAACCTTTATTTTGCTGTGGTGCAACTCGATTCTAAAATAGTTCGCACAAAGGCAGTATTTTATATTTGTGGTTTTAATACTTGAAACTGTATAATCTAATTAGTACAACCAGCAGGACTGATAACTATGGAAAACTGCAATAATGCAATGGAAGCACGTAACAAAAAATTTATCTTAACACAAAGTGCAAGTCAACATAAAGCATCACTGGACACCATGAAGGGGCTAAGGCCTGCATCAGTGCATCATATATAAATGTATAGCAGAAGAACCAGAACAGAGCCTTGTGGTGAACAAAATGGAGCAGGAGCCCAGGGCGACCTACCTGATCTACAAGTCACAATGCAAGAACGGTCCTGAAGATAGTCCTGAGGTAAGCCAAGCACGGAAGTTAAGAGAAAGGCTGAAAGAAGTAGAAAGTTGCTTCAGAACATCAAGGGGTTGTTATATTTATGCAAAAACTGCTGTTGACGAAACATTCTACATGTATACTTAATTAAGAAGTTGATTAATACTGCTACATAAGATACATAAAACATTTTGTGACTACTGCAAGAGTTGCAGGATAAAATAAATTTTCTTACCTTAAAGCATCAGAACAAGCCTCAACTGCAAACTTGCTCATGCAGTAGGGAGCAATAAAAGGAACGCTTACAACGCCAAGAATGCTGGCGATGTTTACAATACGGCCACTGCCAGATTTCTTTATCAGTGGAAGGAACCAATGTACGACAGTGATCATGCCAATAACGTTGACCTTGAAGATCTTTTCCACACTGGTTGGCTGCAACCACTCTATTGGTCCCACTTCTCCAGAAATTCCAGCATTGTTCACTACACCCCAGAGACCTGCAACAAGAATAAAACTATCGCAGGTACACATGCTATCCCTATGTAAAATGTTCCAGTATTTTTTCAACCACAGTTGAAAGATCTGCAATAACAGGTTTACAACGAAGGGGCCGTCCATAGAGTATGTCACGCTCCAGGGGGGGGGGTCCGAGAAAGTGTGACAGTTTGTGACAGAGGGGAGGGGGGTCAGGCCATGTGTGACGTCACACATTTATTTATTTTTAATGATGTGTATTATATAATTGTCTAGTTTAATTTTTGCAATTTTTGTTTTCACATTCAATCTACATTGAGTTACTGCTTCAATGAATAACTGTGACAACTGTTTGCAATTAACTATTCTACTATTAAAGTCATTTTAATAATGTGATAGTACTTTTAAGTGGAAACTTTACAGTTTAATAGTGAATTTAGATTAAATTTGAATAAGGTGTTAATTACAAAAAAATTCGAAAGTGCGACGTACTTTAGGGGGGGGTCCGAGAAAGTGTGACATACTTTAGGGGGGGGGGTCCGAGAAAGTGTGATAGTTTGTGACAGGGGGGAGGGGGGTCAAAAATGGTCAAAAATAGCGTGACATACTTTATGGACGGCCCCGAATATAAAATCGTCATACACTTGTTCTTAAAACAAAGAACAATCTCAAATGAAAGCCTGCAACTGAAAACTTAAGCAGCATTTTTAAAACTTGGACTCTACTATGAATAGGTGCCTTGGAAACCAGTAAAAAAACATGTGACATCAACATTTTAAAACTATAGGCTTTATAGCGAATAATTTTTTTAACATTTCTTCTTAGTTGCTATGCTGAATCAGGTATTTTATTTATACATTAGGGTGCATCAAACGCCCCATAAATGTTAAAAAACTTTCAAAACTTTCTGTCCCTAATTCACTTCTTTTCCTATCACTAAAAAAGTGTGTTTCCCAAAATTTGATAATTTTCTGACATATTCTAGGTATCCCACCCAGCAACTGAAGTTTTACATTGGCGAACACACTGAACAGATTATGCATTATTATGCTGCAACAAGACTTTAAAGATAGGTCCAATAGTTCTTAACATTATCTGTGCTGTATTAGCCAAAGGCCATCTTCAGAAGTATTGCAAAGTATTGCATAGATTCTTAGAAGTGAACATATTTATTATTACTATTGTAAAAACAGTTATGTTGCAATGCTATTACATGACACATGTCAAGCGGATATTGTCATTCGGAAGTTGGCTTGCGTTTGCGCGGATTGGATTGTCTCTGCCGGTCTTGTTCCACAACTTGAAGCACATCTTGATAATGCTGTTCAGTCTTTGATGCTGACAGAAAATCCGAGCTTCACTTCACTCCTCTCTCAGCACAGTCATTGATTACGTTGGGTGCTTCAATGTTTGTCATAGCAGTTTGATAGTCAGTGCGGCTCCACCAGTCGGACAGCTCTTCGTTGAGGAACTGAGCGTCAACTTGTAGTTTTCAAACATATACCACGAGTCAGTCCCTGCAAGATCGGCAAGAGTTGTTGTAGCTGTGATTACTTCTGGAAATTTAGGTTTCCAAAAGCCCGATCCAAATCTGTTCTACGGCAATTGCAAGCATTCTTTTGACTTAACTGAAAGCAGGCGATTAGCAAGGGCACGTCATTCAGTGTCTGTAACATTATTACTAAACAGTGCAAGTGGCACCTTTTCTGCCGTTAAATACCACAAAATGTCGTTTGAAGGCACGATCAGCACTCGCAGAGACCTGTGCATTCAGCAAGTCATATTGCACGAGTGATTTGTATAGCTTCAAGTCATTCCATGGCGCATCAGTCACCGAACTACAAGTCATTCACCAAGAGCTGTAAACCAGGGTCACAAAATTCATGAAGTCTCTCACTTTTGTGACCTGACGCTCTGTTGTTATTGTGTTGCGTGGAAGCTTTGCAATCTGTTGCTCAAAAAGACATAATTATATCTTAATTGAATAAATCAATTTGGCCATCCATCTGGCCTTGTGGAGTGCTCCAGGTCGCTTGAATGTGACTGTATCTTCTTCTACTTCTCCATCAAGAAACAAGAGGCAGAGATCTGCAAATTCCTTATAGTCATCTTTACGAAAGGACAACTGTGAACTATAAATCTGTCGAAATTGTTCTCTGCAAATGTCAATGAATGGTTTCGCATTCTCACTGAAAACATTATCATCAAAGCGTGATAGTTTTTCTGTTGCTGACCGATGTGTCTTGAGGAGCTCCAAGTTCTTACGAAGCCTTGCGAATAATATCACCTCGGGTGATTTTGAAGTCTCAATTTGAAGATCTTCAAACACGTGTGTAAGAATTACTTCGCCAACGTGATGTCGACGTCCTGACCAGAGAAGAGCTCGACCTAACGGCATCTGAATTGTAACACAAGCAGCAGTAACGTGTCCTGTATTTGATCCGGTGGTGTCAAATGCCATGTTGACAATGGAGTCACTACATTGCCTGAGCGCAGGAGATCAATGGTCAGATCAGAAATGATGTCCCCCGTTTTTCTCTGCGCTCCTCCTTAATATTCTTATTTGACAGCAATGGCATTTGTTTGGAGTCCCAATGCAGTGTTAAAAGCTGTGAAGCAACCTATTGCTTTTTGCAAGCCGAAGCTATATTCTGTTCAACTTGACGCCTGGCTTTGTCAGTCGTTGCGTATGATGTAGAGACTTTTGTCACAACTTATCCAGCCTCAGATATGAGTGCTTCAGTGTAGGCTGATTGTTGTGCTGGAGTCATTTTTAGACGTGTAGCTAAGGCAAGTTTGGGTCGCTGTATGATATCATGAGGGATGAATGCAGCAGTTCCAGTGCGAGTTCTGCGGTGCATGGTGACTTCTCTGAGTAGCGGCTGAAGAAGAATTGCTAAAAAAATGTTCCAATTCAGATTCACTGTCAGCTTCGTCACTGTCTATTAAATCTACAACTGCAGTGACACTTTTAAGTTCATTCATTACTTTCTCAGGCAGCATTGACTCCAGCTGTAAGCGCTTCTGACGCCGTCGAAGCTTTGAAGCTAACACTTTGTCATTATTAAACCAAAATTAATGTTGCCGCTTGCCGCTAGCACTTTGCCGCCAAACCAAACCTTCTATGTTGAAGCATAGAATAGTTAACTTCATAAATCATAGAAAACATAGAACACTTAAAACATAAAACATAATTTATGGTAACTATGATATATTTTTTTCCAGCCTAAAACAAGTCCTGTTAAAACGCCATACAATCCGACAAATTCAATAAGTAATGTATGTCGAATGATAATTATGTACATTTAAAAAAATGGAGGTGGGATACCTAAACAATTTTTAATTTTTTTGCTTTTTGATCAGGGATATATTGGAGATAAAAGGAACATTTTAAGCCTAGGGACAATGCATTTTGATAACTTTGGGGCGTTTGATGCACCCTATTATACATAATAAGAATTTCGGTAAACACAATTTCACTCTAATCTAAGCCTCTGACATCAGATGCTCCAAATACATACCCAAATGCATGCTCTAAATAGTTACATACCTATGCCCTGTGGCAGTATCTTGGAAACGGTTTCCACTGCTTTCTGAACGCTCTGCTCATTTGTCACATCCATTTGGATGGCTTTCACGCGCCACGAGCACTTGTGCTGAATTTTATTCATGCCAGTTTCAGTGAGGCATGCTGCGATAACGTTGCAGCCAAGCAAATCCAGTTTCTCACAAGCACGCTCACCAAAACCAGAATCACATCCCGTTATGAGAACGTACTTTGATGTAATGTCTGCAACAAGTCTACGCCGTAGCAGCCAATCTAAGACCAGATACAGCAGGACAACTATCAGAACCGTTGCCAAGGCGGTGGCAATAGAACCAGTTGTGATGGTCAACTCCATGGTCAGCAATCAGATGTTCTCTCTCTCTTCCTGCAACAACAGACATTTACTTTGTAACCAAACAAATTATAACAGCTAAGAAGTTAGCTTCAAATCTGAGAAGAATCCCTTTTCACCTTCCAATTCCCGACCCAGACGACACTCGCCTTAGTAGCTGCTCCGCCCATCTGACCCTATGGTAACTCGACCCAGACTACCATTGGACTACTCTTACGGACAACCTTTTGATGCAACGCAGCGTTCGTGAATAAGCTGGTGCGGTTGTGCCCCGCGCTTGGCTTTCGAGTAGCGCTTTAGAAATTTGGAGATCACAATAATTATTACGATTAGGCCTACGATCACTTATTGCTCGAGGCATGTCAGATTTAGTACACAGCAGATTAGGCTTACCTACGTGTTATTAACACGCTCTTCAGCGCTTACAGAACTGACAGAAAATACTAAATAAACCTTTCACCTCAAATACAAAGTTAAGTGATTAAAATGACAGCGACATGGTATAGTAAATAAAGACAGAGAACCACTTTTTGACCGATCCGCTCTAGAATTGACAGCTCTGATTGGAGGAGATAAGACTGACGACCACACCTTGGCCAAAGACCTACTATTTACAAAACGAAAAATAAGACTGGGCCACCGGACATTTTAAGTTTGACTAGGCATGATACAAGGATTCTATAGAGTCCTTGGGCATGATGTAGGCAAGTGATATTGTCAAAATAATGCAGGCCCCGGAAATCAGATCCATAAGTGCTGAAATCCAAAATATAGCTAATCAGTGTTTTATGTAGGCCTAATTCAAACAAGCAAGAATGCAGTAAAATGTTATATGAAACGCAGAAAGAAATTGACGTCGGCTTAATAATTTTGACGCTGTGTTAACTCGCTCACTTTAGCTTCACAGCCAGAATTTAAAGAAAAAGTGTCACAGAGGTCGGCACAATCTAATCCAATGATCAGGACGATTGCTTCATAAAACCTCTGTATTTGATCTAATCCAAACCAGGCGGTACACATCGCTATTGTTAGCGTTGAAACCGTGGCATAGGTTTAGATATGCTTTTTTGATCAAGGAAACGTGAGCTTTAGAGGGCTATTATTTTAAATAGGTCATTGTTAAAACGGGTGTTTTAGTATCAGAAGTCAGATGTTTGCATTACTTGCAAAATAAATATTATTAATGACCCAATTGTTGACAAAGGATTTTATTTCATATAAAAGACAAATAATTTAAAAGTAAAATACTTTGTCAATGAAGTTTAGGAAAAATAATGTGATTGCAATCAAAACCTGCTATGCAGTCGCTAGAGTGCGGTAGTTTTATAAAGGTGTCAGTTTCTGCGGTAACGCGCCAACCTGTTATCGTCAGCTGTAAGCAAAGATATTAGAGTCGTAGTCTACGACTGTAATATCTTTGCTATAAGCTTAGCCTATATTTCTAAAGCGCTGCCGAAAAGAGAAGCGCATGGCACCAGCTTATTCGCGAGCGCCGTTTCTAGTCTACTCTTATGGACTTTTTGTTTTGTCCATAAGAGTAGTTCGAAGGAGGTCGTTTAGTTCGGTTACCGAACCCACTTTGTAAAGCCGACCTGCGTGTCGTGCTGTAGTGGGCCGTATTTCGTATAACCTGTACCTGTAATCATTCTGCGGTGTGTCTGATTGAGCTATTAAACGAAGATTAATACTGTTACCAAAGAATAAGAGGTAGCAGAGTAGCTGCTACCTATAGGTGGCCAACTTGGGTGACATTATTTTAGCCTAAGCCTGGAATTGGAAGGTGGAAGATCAGGTAAGTACCGTGAGTCAGATACGTAAAAGTTCTTTGAAAGGTGAGAGTTGCTAAAGAGGTGATGAGCAGAACTCTGAGCGTCTTAAAACACGAAACAGATTATAAATCATATAGCCTTATCAGATGAGTAGGCTACGTCAGAGCCTTTTATTACTGACGTGATTGACTGAGTGCTGCAGTACTGTAATTTAATGTAGGTATCTACATAATATTACGAGCGCCAGACGAAACCAAATATATATAATAAAATTATTATATTATACTAGCTGATCGAGATCATACTATTATACGCTCTGTGTCAACCCCGAGCCATATTCCGAGCGCGTCTTGTGTATTAAATACTGCGCTTAGGAACGCTAGCCTCGAAACACTTTTTGCTAAAGTTGGCATTTCTTTTACTGGGATGAATGCTAATTTTTCATGACATAAATATTGATAACCTTTTTTAAATGTTTAATTATTGCTTTACATTGAACAATTATAATTTTAAGAGAATAGCACATTTATCTTGTTATTTTGGAGGAGACAGGAGTATTGAGTGGACTGCGCGACATTCCTGACAGTCTCTCATGCCGTTGGATATAATTTGTTATTAACTTCGGCAGAATAAATTACCATTTTTAAAGTAAATATTAAAGGTACGTTAGCTGGTTAGAACATTTGTCACATGTCTTGGGATAGGTTTTGCCATTGAAAGACAACTATTTTCAATCGTTGAAGTTTTCGGGGTTAGCGTTCCTAGTAACGAGCATCACTGATTATTTGTATAGTGCTAGGAATCGGTGAAATATAATATTATTAACATCACCCATGTACACTAGGCAACGAAAGGTTTTCATATTTTGCGATCCTCATTTGGACTTTGCAGTGCTTCATAAATTTTAAATTAAATGAATCAGAAGAATATTGTTATTGATTTTAAAAACTTTTAAGTTGTACTGTAATTTATTGTGAATTGTCAGTTGTCATCATGAGTGATCAACTGAAGTACATCATTGGTGAACTGAACAAGGAGCCGTTCAACAAAGGATATAACCTGATTACCTTCGACTCTCTTGGCTCCATTCAGCTTCTGCAAGTCCTCACTGATGTCCTGGCTGAGGTTGATCCAAAGGTAGCATCTTTTACGATAACTGGTTCTGAATTGTTTTATACCTATCCATGCTTTATCTTTTTCTGTGTACTCTTGTATTGTTTGTGTATTTGTGCTTATGTATCTAGAGCATATTTAAGAACCTCTTTTGAAGAGCCACTGTTGAAGTTTATGCAATGACCAGACAACTAATTAATTGACGAATGATGCTAACAAAAAAGAGTAGATGAAAACCTAGCAATTTTGGGCACAAAGGGCATTCTATATTTATGTCCTAACTAGAAGTTCATGCTTTCTTGATTGCATTTAACATTCTGACATCTCTGTTATCTGTGTTTTGACTGATCAATGCACTCTCGAGCAACCAGAGCACCTCTTAGTCTGGGGCTGACCCATTTGCGCTGGACTAGAGTGTGCGTGGTACCATAGCAGGAATGTTGAATGATGACAAATATTTCTCTGGCTATTATATTATTGATGTTTTAGACTTTCTGACACGAAAGCAATGTCATCTTTTGACATAGGTTTTGTGTTATGCAATAGAACGTATTTATCTAAGATTGGATTCTGGTACAGTTGTTAAAACTTTATTTTATTTTATTTGAACTTGGTTCTGTCAGCAAAAGATTGATGTACGAGAGGAAGCAGCAGATGAGACGGCAATTCGAATCATCTCAGCGCTCAAGGTTCTCAAATATCGTCCAACGACGGATCCTGCTCAGCTGTAAGCAACTGACTCTATCAATTTCTTTTACTGTTTTCTTCTGATTGTTGCTACATTGCTTAAAGACCAAAATGTTTGTGAGATAAAACTTGTTTTATAGTTAGGTTTGCTCCCAGCCAGAGCAGCGGCCCTTTTGCTGAAAGTCCATATTGTTGTTCTGAATTATCTGCCAGCGATAAATGCTGGTGAGGAATGTTCAGGATTTGTTCAATGGTGGCCAATGATGTTGCTGCATTGTGTATTTTTATCGCCACGGCAGACATCATTGACTACTTGTAGCAGTGGTGATGCAGATGACAACAAAGCTGTTTGTAGCTTTCTGTGATGGTGACACTGATTGTGGTGTGATTGTGGTGTGACGACTGAAAGACAATTGATCCATGCGTTGGCTTTGTTTCAGACCAACAAGCATTGTGCAGGGAGAGAAGCATGTGATACATCCAATACTCGAATGGTTGCTGCGGAATATGCCAAAGCTGAAGGAACGTGCATATCTAGCCAATTATCTCGTCAGAATCAGCGTCCCTGCTGACTTTCTAGCAGATGCTAAGGTGTCTGAACTGAATGAGGAGGTAAAATTGTCAATTTTATGAGTTCTAAAGTTTATATTTTATTCATTTTGTACCAACTGCCTTGTTTCATGGACAAACTGTTACTGCATGCGTAAGAAGTAATGTTTTGCGTCAATCAGTTTTTGAGGAATATTATATTTCTTTGTTGCTTTTTTCCATCTGTAAAAGGTTTTGGGCTCTTTAGAAGCTTTAGATGTCTGTATTTGAATGTGTAAGAGTGTTTCATTGAAACTGTACAGAATGTCTTTGTCCTATTTAGAATTTTGTGGCTCTTGCACGTGTATTGATAAGAAATATAGTTTAACATGCAGTTGACAATATTACGTCAATATATATTCTACTTCAGTATGAGGGACGAATAAAATCATTCACGGAAGTGCACAAGGAATACACTTCGACGAAAGACAGTGGATTCAGCACAACTGACATCAAGAAAGACATTGCATCAATGGAAGATGAAAAGGAACAGCTACTCAAGCGCACTGAAAGACTAAAACGAAAGGTAGAGTCAGTTCAATACAATTTTGTCACACTTTTGAAAAAAGCGTCATTGGAAAGTATGCAAACTAACTAAACTGCCTTTACCACCGAAAGTAATTGTATGAGAAGAGTAGTTTGCATAGAAAAAATCTTTTCACAGATAAATTTGGGAAATAAATTACTCTAGCTAGGCGTGAACAGCGTGTGTGTGCCAGTCGCTGTTAATTGTTCTGATATATGTTTTGCATGATGTATATGTAAAATAATTACGTCCGTGGTCATAGAATGTTGCCACTTACATTGATTTACAAGAATTACTCATGGTTGACTTATGATGACAAACAAATTTTTATGGTTGATCTTTATTACTTTTTATTATGATATGCTAAATTTCACTTGTGAATGAGAAACAGAGACCAGACCTTTTCATTCATTCTTTCTATTACGGTTTTTTCTATAACGCCCCTTCAAGATTTCTACGTATGTGCACTTCTGACCCAACCCAGGCTGAAAAGGATGGTTTTAAGAAAAACTGGATATGAGTAAATGCTAGGCATAAAGCATAGGGTCCATAGGAGCCCATTCCATACAACAGGGCGAACAATAGAAAATGCACAGAGCTGTGTGAGATGTCTAGCCTGTATTTTTTATGTGAATTCTGCTGCACTCAATCAAGGTGTCCTATGATCATTGATTTTTATTTTTGTGTACTATTTTACTTTGCTGTCTACCTTCGTTATTTGTTTGTTTGTCTGTTGTTCTTTCTCAGAATAAACTGATTTTGATTTGATTTGATTTGATTTGTGAGCTTCATAAAGTACTGCTGAAGAGGGTAATAAATTCCCATGCTTTTTTGCTATGTTGCTCTGTTGGTTAGGATTTGATTACTAATATTATATTGAGGTTTCCAGAGTAATTTATTATTTTGTCATGAACTTTGTTTAGGTTGAATCATCACCGAACAGAGGTCCAATGTTGTCATGAATTTTGTTTGTTTAGGTTGAATCATCACCAAACAGCGGTCCAATGTTGTCTGTTGCGAGGAATCTTCGAATGGAAAGAGATCGCGAGGATCAACTGAAGAAACAGAAACAAGAACAGCGCAACTTGGTAAAAAAAACCTTCAAAAAAAGATCTGACATTTATAGAAAATACTGGGATATATAACTGTTAGTATATATGTGATTTCATTTTTTTCCAGTTCAAAGTGATTGCATATGAATATCCCTTCCTGTAGCGCTTACAGACTTTATAGTCATATGGGTAGTTGAGATACATAGCTTATAATTGGCTGTGATGTTGGTGTTTCCACGCTTTGCATTTTCTTTTGCATGTATTTGTTAATTTTAGTTGACACAACTGGAAAACCGGATCCAGAGGCTGCAGGTGCAGATAAAGGAGGCTGTTCAATCATCCATTGGCACAACTCCCTCAGGTAAATTTACGTTGTTCAAATGCCACTGCTTCAGCTTCTGTCATTCTGTTTTGCATTAATCAGTGATATTCTGACTTTCAGTTTAATCTGGTAATTATTGCTCAAATGAGGCTATGACTTCTTGCTGAAATATTCTTTTGAGTCTCTGTTAACACAACTTTTAGTGTGGCTCCATGTTTGCTGAGGCTGTAAAGGCCATGAAATTAAAGGGCCTAAGTAATACATTTCTTATTGGCATTTATGTATTTATAATGCATATTTTATGACTTCACAAAGCACTGTTCTGTATGGTAAAGGTCTTGTTAAACTTTTGTTTTTGTTGTTTCTTCTCATAAAATATCATGGATGAGATCAACTCAAAACCCTTTTGACAAAATCCTCTACAGAATTGAAAGAATGATAACACAGAAACGTACTTTAATACAATACAATACTTACAAATCTTTATACTTAGATTTATGCATTGGTGGTTTGTAGTAATTTTTTTTGTTTTTGTCTTTATTTCTAAAAAATTGTACTGTTTGTGCAAGTTTGTACTTGTTCAAATTTGACTTTTCCATCTCATAGGTCTGCTGCAACGCTTGGAGGAGGAGACGCGTGTCAACATGTTCATGGTCAAAGACAAACTGCCAAATGAGGTTGGCTCCCTGAAGAAGTCTGTTCAGCAGTTGACAAAGATTGTGGCTGAACCAGCCATGGGACAGTCAGACCTTGATGTTATTACACAAAAGGTGAGTCTGGCTAACTTGGAGTCTTGAATGCGAGATGTTCTCTTAGACCTGTAACAAAAGGCGTAACATGTTAGAGATTTAATTTCCATTTAGTTCATGGCGGTTTATGTTGGGTCTAAGTTATTACTGCACCATTTGTTCATGTTTGCTGTACATAATAAAGTTTGTTGTAGGCAAATTCATACTCCCAGAAATGCACGTAGACCAGAAAGGTGTTTTTTTGGGAATTCTAAGAACGTCTAAAAATAATGATGAAAATAAGGATCATCTTGTCACATTCTTGTGCTTTGAGGCATCACTGAGAATTGCTTCAGTTCTGCACAATCGTGGAGACATCCGTCTGTGCATAATTTTAGTCTTAGTTATGATAATTCAGATGTTCGCGTGTAGAACAGGTAACACCCAGATGTTCAAACAGTTGGAGTCTTGTGATCAACACTGATATGCTGGGAGTCCATGGGCTTAAGCAAGGCAGAACACCATAATAATGATTAAAGTGGCTTCTTGTTTTGGATATCGCATTTTATTTCTTTGTTTATTACCTGTTGATTGGAAGCACCTGCTCTGTGTGCAGAGTCAGCAAATATTGATCAAAGTAGTTTCAAAAAATGAATTACAGATGGATTTTGAAAAGTTCTCTTCAGTTGCATTGAATGTGTTTAATTCAGCATGGAGGCTGATGCTGTTCAATGCTTTGTTTGTCTTCTAAGATTCGAGAAACAAACTCGGAGATAAATCAGTTGATGGAGAAGAGGATGCTGAGCTCAGAGAGCAGCGATAAACTGGCTGGTCTTGGAGCGTTGCGTCAACAGGTCATCATCGTCATTTCACCTTATCTTATGATTTACCTTTCTTGAATCTGTTAGAAACTGTTCAACGTTTGATAGAAGTTATATTTATAAATGTGCAGTTACACACAGCATCATTTGCCAAACTACGTGGATGGTGTGGATGTTATTGGGTTAAGCGCTGCAGAGTGAACTTTGACTCTGATATTGATGTGAAAATTAAATGACGTTTATCCTGCCATACACTACGCACTTTCGGATATAATATTTTTCATACGATAATTCAGTTTTTATGTTTAAGAAAAAACTGACTTGTGATTTTATTTGATTTTTGAAGGCGTCAATAAACCGCCGTAAGAAGGACGATGCGGCTGAGACTCTGCATCAGGCAAGGGAAGAACTTCAGGCTGCTGAGGCAGAACGAGATGCTAAGCAGGACAAGCTGAAGCAGACTGGAGGAGAGGTTGTCAAAGGAGATGAGGTGAGTTGAAAGAGTTTATACCAGATGATATCACCAGTCATAGATTACTAAATTTGAGACTTTTACTAGAAAAGGAATATTTTTGACAATGCTAATGGATTCATGAGTGAGAAATGAAAAATGTATTATAGTCAAAATTAGTCATTGCTCATTACTTCTAACCGCCTTTTATGGTTTGCTTTAAAAGAGACTTCTTGTCTTCTTTTTTTGGTACATATCAGGCATAGACTGGTCTGCCTATGCAACAGCTTTGTGTACCAGTATCTATGGGTTTATCAAGAAGCAAACTCCATGATAATGAGTAGGCCTATGATTTATCATCTAATATTCTTGCATTCTTTGCTCTCTGACGTTTGCTGTGTCTGTTTTCTCTCTTCAGTTTAATAAATATGTGTACAAAATGCGATCGAAGAGAACTGTCTATTCGGAGAAACATCGTCAGATGGCTGAACTTCGTGCGGAGGCCGGAGTTCTTGCACGCACGGAAGACATTCTGGCTCAGAAATATGATGATATCAACAACAAAATGGTACTTGCACTGCTCTCTCTCTCTCTTGAACACCGTTTATTCTTCTCTGTCGCCTGTGTTATTTCATTCTCACCTTAAGACACCATTGGTTTATTTCTTGTGCCTCAGATGCTGGTGCAATTAATAATACTCCTGCTTTGTTGCCTAATATCTGTCCATTAAATGTTCTTAGCATTTCAGTTTGCCTGATGTGCAGCTCTGCACGGGAAGGACTGAGGTCTAAGGTAATTGCAGTTTAAATGTTCGATTACTTTTTAGGTTTATTACATTACTGTGTATTGTGTGTAGTGTGTAATATTATTAGATGATCAAGAACATTATCCAGAAAAGAGGCTGTTCATTGTTCAACCCACCACTGCCCCAGTTTGGTAGAACTGTCTAAAAAATTTCTGTCCTGTGGGATTGAACCGCAATGACTTGGTTGACAGTCCACAATGCTGACCACTAAACCGCCATTCACACACTCATGCATTAAATTTTTTGGCTCAAGTTAACTGTTGTTGCATTATTCCATACATGTGTAGTCATCCGTGGAAGCGAAGCGTGGTGTGTCTGGCTACCGTAACACTCAGGACGCTCTTGAGAACGTGTCGGCGATGAAGAGTGAGTTCGACACGATGAAGGGTCGGACGCTGGAGGATATGTCGCAGATGGTGGAGAAGCTGACGAAGAGGATTGAAATGAAGAAGGCAGCGCTGGCGCCGATGCTCAAAGAACTGCGACCGATGAGACAACAGTTTCAGGTCAGCTGTTGTGTAGATCAGACTCTGACACTTCTACAAACTCGTATTTAGGATTTGATTCTTTGAGATTCTCTCTCAACCTAGATTAGACTGAATTCTGAAAGGAAGACATCAAATATTGTTGTATTGCACAGTAAATATACTGAAATCATTTCTCATGGCATTGTTTTTGATGTTGGAGTAGATGTCTTTTATTTTTCACACTATATCTGAGACTGATATAGGATTTTTGCCTTAAGACTCAAGAGATATGTTAATGATAATTATTATGGGACATATGAATAATTCCTAACCTTGATGTTTACACACAATGGTTACTTGCAATCTAATTATAGCTAGCCTTTTAACACCTCAACATCCTTCTTCCAATAATCTGCTGATATTATGTCGTTTAATTGAAGTTGATGCGTAGTTGATGTTTGCTGTTTCATTGAATTCAGGAGATGAGTCAGATCTACAATGAGAAGAAATCATCGTATGATTCATTGTCTGCTGGTTTTGAAACCAACCGATCAAAACTGGAACAGGTCAGTCTTAGGAAGACAATGACGTCTCAAGCAGACAATGGCAGAAAGAGACACATAAAAGACAGACGGATACAGACAGACAAAGGCAGAGACAGTGACTTACACAGAGTCAGCCATAGACAATAGACATGGATAGAGTCACTGAGACAATGGATGTCTGTTTAACCTTCCTCACAGAATCCATTTGTCATAGACTTTAGAGTTTAAGTGTTTGATGACCTGCTGAGGTGAAATATCACTAGTGTTAGAAGCGAGAATGGTGAAGTGATAGACTGAAGAGTGGTCGTCCTGCTGGGGTTGAACGGTCTTTCGACCGATGTCCAAGTCTAGCAGTCTATTCTATTTCTGTCAGTGACATCCTGGTTTTATAAATGGCCTGCCAAGAATTGTCAGTTTCATTTGACAGTGCATAGATTACGATTTTGAAAGATGAAATAATATTTAATGACTTGTTAGATTGTACTTACCAGTCTGTTTAGAAGTGTAACGAAAGGCTTCAGTGCTAAAGGGAAAGAATTAATGACTGCGCCTTTTTAATTTCTAAATTTAACAGTGCAACGTCTGTTGCGTAGTACTTACCTTCCTTGTGCTGTGCCTAGGGGTAGTTAACAGAAAGTCAACTGTATGTTTGCCTCATTACATTACACACTAAATAGCCTTGACTATCTGGTGTTTGAGAGCTTTCTCTTTCTGGCTGAATGCATAGGAAGTGCACGCATACAGAGAGGAGCTGTTGGCCTTGGAACATCGCTTTCACTACCTGAATGCTCTGATGCAGCTTCTCAACGGTCAAATGCAGCGCACGGAAGTTGAGATGAAACTCTACATTTCAAGTGACCAAACCGACAAGAAAAAATCACTAAGGCAAGACAATGATCTCTCTCATTCATTCGTCTACGTAGCTTGGTAACGTGCTTTTAGAAATTAAAATCTGAATTGTGCCTTTATGCCTTCACTGTCTAGTTTCTACTCATAGAACAGCATCACATTTCAGAGTGACTTTTTAAAACGATTTTCTAAAAGAAACTGATGTTACATTGAGTGTCTCCTAATCTATGAAAATCTCATATAGAGATATCTGTGGTGCCTTTATCATTGTGATTTCAATCAGTGATGACTTCACATGAAACACAACCGTAATTTATTCTTTTCAGTTTGAATTAATATAACAACTATTATAATTATTATTGCAGAATCTGTTCAAATAATAATAATAATAAGACGATTTATATAGCGCCGTAGCTCAGCCGAGGCCGAAGGAAAGGGCGCTGTACACGGGATAACATGTTACTGTCAATTAAATATGCGATTGTTTGAATAGGTAAGTTTTGAGACTGGATTTAAATGTCTCCAGAGATGGTGCCATCTTCACGTGGTCAGGAAGACTGTTCTATGCAGTTGGTCCCGACACAGAGAACGACCTTTCACCAAACCTTGTGGTTGACCATGGTTGATGAAGTGGGATAGGTTGATTTTCATTCATACAACATAGTTTTGTTTCAATTATTGTTTTGTAGAGAGCAGTTCACGAAAAAGATTCAGGAGCAGGAGAACCTCGGCAAAGGTCTTCGTGACAAACAGAAGAGCATTCGTGAAAACCAGGACGTCAATGTGAATCAGGTGAAGATGTGGCGAGACGTGGAGCGCCTCCTCCAGGTTAAACTGCAAATTGCCCAGCGCAACTCTGGCCATTCAACTGATGGTGGCGAGTCAATGCGACCGAGTGGCAAGCAGCGAAGAATGGCGGATGAAGATCGACTTGTCTTGTAGTTTGGTCTGCTGTGGTTGACATCATCGTAGCGTTGGACAAGTGACGAATGCAGGATTTTAACATATTATATTAACAATGCACCTATGTTTGCTTATTAATAGAACTCTGAGAAATGTGTTAAATGTCCTTGTAAAAACATGTTAATGGTGTATGCGAATGTGAAGGTGTGTTTATAATGTGTTATATGCTTATATTATGCATATTGATGTGAACTCATGTGTTGATAATAATTCGTAATTATAGTAATATTTTTGGCCTCTCTAAGGTTCGGCTATCTCCTTGACAGTCTGTACTCAATGCTATTGCTAGACTCATTGCCAGTCTTCCGCGATTCTCACACATTTCTACATTCATGACAGAACAACTACTCAGTGACTTCATCCAAATCGAAGTTCTTATTTTGGTCTTCAAGTCTCAGTTGGGTCTTGCTCCAAAGTATCTCTGTGATCTTATACTTTTCCCCTTTCTGCAATTTCGGTGCGTCCTCTTAGGTCCTCTGATCGGCTTGACCTCTGTTCCCCGCACCAAGGGGGGGGGCTCAATCCAGATGATTTGCTTGCATATGTCCCCTTCTTATGGAATGGACTTCCCTATCAATTAACTCTGTAATCATCTCTGGTAGTCTTGCATTATATTTCTCTCGCCTCAAAACCTGCCTTTTCTCTCGGGGTTGCATGCATTGGGAGCACTTCTGAAAGGTTCTTGCTGTGAGAATCGCTTTATAAATGGTCAGATACAATGCAATACAATACAATTTAAAGCAGATTGCAGCTGAAGAAGTAAGGCCTGTATAAATGGCATTTCCATAATCAACCGTGTAGCATAATATGAAGGCATGAACCAACAAATAGGTCTACAATTTAAATTAAGGTGAGCTCAAATAAATGTGAAATGACTCCCTTGAAAACAACACCGTTACTCGATATGGTCATTGCAAATCCAGATCAGACACTGAAATGTGTAAACAAATTAGTTGGTAATTAAATTCTGGTGAGAGTTTAAACATCACGGAATAGGTGGAGAAGTTATAAACCGATTGAGAAGTAGACCGCTTACCAAATCTTAATAATAATAATTATTATAATCTGACTGAGAACTTCTACAACAGCAATGCTACAATGCTGAAGGTGTGAGTCAATACTCGTTACTAATCAACATTGTTTGGAAGGTAAATCCAAGGTGATTCTGGTCGAAAGAAGACTTTCAACTTTGTTTCTTACAGCATTCGCACATTCAGAATTAAAACCACACATTTTGCATGTACTTACTGACTATACGAACACTTTGACTGATCAACAGTTTCTCTTTTTTCTTATCTAGTCTATGGTGTTTACGGATTTTTTGCCTTAAGCGGGTTATGTGTTATTTTTAGCGGGTGACGTAATGTTATGCGGTGGATGTGGCGGCGGCGCATGCTCCGTGGCTGAGGGACGGCGCTTGATGATCGTCGGTCGAAGAAGGTGGTTGAGAGTTTTAGGTTGATGTGCAATTAATTAGGACGATGGCTGCAACATTCGGGTTTTGATAATTTATTTAGAGGACAGAGGGCTATAGAATGCCTTCGACCGGTGAAGTTCAGACGGACACGATCGAGAAGACTTCGGGAGACATGCATGGATCGGTCAGTGCTAACTCCGGCCCTTAGCCTTCACGGCTTTAACTGCGTAATTCTAAGCGTCACGTTCACCATCTAGCGATCATCGTGAATTCTCGAAAATGTGTGTGATTATAGCAGTGGCAGATTTGTAAGATTGTTAAAGCATTGCAAGTTTAGCAGGTTTAGGTTTCGCCTACTTCCATTCGTAGAAGTAGTTTAAATCCGGGCCTTACAAGTGTGTCGGCGTATTACATAGAAATAGCTTCAGCATGAGTCTGATACGTAGTTATTCTTAGACAACGCAATTAAGTTATTTATAATTGATTAATGGACTCTCATATACTTTTCGATTAGAGCAGATCGTCAATCAATCAACGGACCAACCGACTTTTAGAATGTTCTTGTTAGAAATAGCTTCCATTCGTCAGTTTTGTTGGATTTGTGTGCTGGTGAATTTAACAGGAAGAGAATGTGTCGCACCAGCGCAGTCCACCAATCCAGGTCAAACCTGGACGCAGGTCAGTCAGAGGAGACGTGCGATCAAAACTTGAAGGAAGCCGCAAAAGTGCGCAGGAGTGCCGAACGCGGCGTAAGCTGCGATACCAGTACTTGGAAGAGCTAGTGGCCAGTCGAGAACGGTCAATACAGGCACTTTATCAAGAACTGGAATTAGTAAGAGTCTGATACAAATTGAATACTGTTTTTTTCTAGTGTTGTAAATTTAATACCTAATCATGTAGAAAGGTAGCAATTGATATAAGAATTATTGTACATACAATAGAGCTTCTCTTAGGCACCACGTCTCAAACACCAGTCTTCATTAGCTGATGAGAATAATACATTATACACAGGCAATGTCGGGCATGTTTAAATGTCTGTATGTAATAAATGCTGGATCTCGTATTGGGGCCAAACAGGCTACCAATGTACTACATTGCCCAGGGTTAAACTATTTGTACAAATGCTGGCCACTTTGTTAATCCATTACCGGCCACGTGCATAGGTTTCCCAGTCACTTTTGGTACACTCTTCATCAGTAAAGAATTAAAAAATGATCTCCATAAAGTTCAGAGGCTTTGACAAGAAGTTTATAAAATATATTGTTACCTTAAATAGGAAAATTGATGGACATCTTGAGCTCCAATTTGATTTTCTTGATTTTCCTTAGAACTGCCAAATGTCTGACACTCCTTGCAGAATATTGGGTATTTTTCGCAATTAAGCTGTAAAACAAATTTTCGTGCACAACTAAATTGTAACATGGTAATGCTTGTATTTTTCTGAAAGTGTAGAATTGTTCATTGATGTTGTTGCAGTACAAGAAAGTCTGCAATGAGTTGGACGAGGGACGAGTTCCGAAGCAGATCAGCGAACTCATAGCACAAGATGAAGATGTCGGCTAAAACTTCTTCGCTGCGGTTTCCCACAGGTGCGACAGGTGGCATGATAATCCACATCAGGCCCCGACCAACCACACAACAGAAGATGCTGTATTTGGAAGGTTCTTGCAAGATTGAAACTGGGACTTTAGAGCAGATGGTTGTTTTTGAGTTTGGCCAAAACTGTGGGTGTTAGGAAACTCTTTCGACTGTTTTCAAGCGTTTTGTTTAGGAGGAACACAATGAATTATCGATGAATTGGGCATTCAACAAACTTTCCGATGTATAGAAAGAACTAAAATTTTCTAATGTTTTACAAGGGAAATAGGAGGCACAGGTCATTGTGTATGTAAAATTTTCTGTGCAAATCACTTGCAGGTAATGTAGGAAACTGCTGAAGTGAAATGCAATGGGCTCAGTGGTTAGTTGTATGGTTGGCTGTCTGGCTACTTACGTGCTGATTTTGGTGGGTTACAACATGTGCCACACTAAGACTCTGGTATTGTGACTGTTAGAGACACTTACATAAAAGCTGACCTGATGTGAAAGAAATGGTGATAGGAACGCTTTGAAATTATGTGTCAAGTGAATATGTCATGAGAAATTGTGTGCAGTCTTAGTTGCTGTGTTGTGGTTTTTGAGATGTTCTTGCCAGCTAAATGATGGTTTTAGGAAAAAAGCTGTCATCTCGTAAATGAATATGTTAAAATTTTAACAAAATATAAGAAAAACTAATCCAACTTATTCTGTGTGTAGATCTTATTAGTTCCATGTAAAAAAACACCACAATTCACAATGTGCTGGTAAGCGCTTAGAATTCAGATTGTGGACAGAAGATATCTGGAGACTGTTTAATTGTCCTGCTTGCCTGTCAGTTCTGCGATTGAATACAGGTCGTTTTTTTGTTATGTCAGTCCTGATATGATGAATTAATATGCTCTTGTTACGAATATGTAAGTAGCTTTGGAGTTTGTGTCATTTATGCCATACTTGTGCCATTCCGAACTTGGCTATAAAACCAGTTCCATGACCATAACACTTGTGGTGAGGAAACATGCATAAAGAAGATGGCTTACCACCCACCCGCATCTTCCAAGGCTAAAAAAATGTTGCACTGGCAGCGTCTTAATGATGAGCTTATTGGCAACTGTTCATATCTGTCTTGGGTGACTTCACTTGCAAATTGTCTGAAGGATGGCACGGAGTACAACTCTCGTATGAAGATCAAAATACAACAGAATGCTTGAGAAATATCTTATAATTTTCCCACTCTCCAAAAATACATCACAAATGTGCAAAAGAGTTGTTAACATCGTTGAGTAGTACTATCTAAAACAACTGTGAAATCTACGTGACTGATGCTGCATCAGAAAAAAGAATATAGTTCAAGATATCTTACGAGCAATCTTTAGCCCCAACATACCTGAAGAATTTCTATTTGTCTAAAACGTGAACACAACTATGCCAGATCATCTAATTTATGGAATGAAATTCTGCTCTTTACACAAAAAACCATTCTGGATTAAGTTGTAGACAAACCGAAAACTTGCTTGACATTTGCCATCTTCAGGCAACTGAATGTTAGGTTGGTTGCATAACATAATACAAATTCTTACACAAAATTGCACATAAACGTGTTATATACACACACACACACGCTTAAATCAAGTTCTGTTAGTGTCCGATAAAGTGAATAAAAATAACAAATGCTAATCACAGATTCTTAGAACATCAGCAATGGCACTTTTAGAGTATGTTAAACAGATGGCAAGCAAAATATCTGTTCACCTTTTTAAATATTGGGTGAACAATGCATTTATTAAATTATTACACATAATTATTATTCTCTTTAATAATGGTGATCTGAATGAAATGATGTTACCAGTGCCAAACTTGTACTTTTTTCTCGTCACATCCAGTGCAACAACTGTTTAACAATACATTATCATCACTGATCTGATACGTATAACATATGAGAAAATAAATGGCTGTTAGCACGAGTGTGACACCAGGGCCAATAAGTCAGCATATTGGCCTTGCACGAGTACAATGTAACGTAAAGATCTGGGCAGTGTCAATAAAAAATAATAAAGTTGTATTGAAGACCCAGCATTGCATCACATAAAGCTTATAACCACTAAAGCAGGATTACAAGGCATACCTTGGGGCAAGAGAACCATGGTTAGAAACAAATCTACAGGATTATTGTTGTTAATTAAATAATTAAATTTGTGACATGTATGGTCAAACTGATATGTGAAACTGAGGTGGGTGCAGGAGAAGACGCAGTCGGAAGATCCAGGTGCTTGAAACCCAAGGAGAAATAGTCAGCTCTGAGCCATCTTGTTAAGGAAGCAGTTCTAAGTGAAAAAATGGTTGTAGTCACTAGACTGACTATGCAGAATGTTCACGTTGCACAACTGATTCTCGCTCAATGGCTAATAATAAGAAGTTGATTGTAGCAATATGCTGTTTGTGAAATTGTGAACTGGCACAGCATTGCATAGGGTGCAGCTTAAAAGAAATGCCAAATCCATTAAAGGGCCAAAAACCGAAAATGGTTCTTACAAAGCAGGTAAATGGATAAATCACTCAGCAAACCACAAGCACTGACACGTCAGGTCTCCACTCGACAGCAGTAATCACATCTCAACATCTCATTCGTACGTTTCAGATTAATTTCAGATTAATTTCCAAGCACTTGAAAGGCAAAATGAAAAAATAATCATCGAAATTTCATCACAGAAAATACAGAGTTAAACACAATTTGACGGCATGAAGAGGAGACTCATTTACAAAACGGTCATTTTCCTAATATTTATTAATATTTCATTGTCCTGCAACATCTGTAAGAAGTCAGCATGGATACAGATGCAGTACGTAAAGAGGCATACTGTATGTGTGCACGTATGTGTACTTGAGTATATCTATGCAAACAAGTATGAAAATTGATTGCATGATACACACAAGTACACGAATTCTATAGCAGCCTACACTATGACAGAAGAGAGGGTCACCCAGTAAAATCATTGGCACTGAGCTGGAAGGAGAGACTGCATTCAGAATTGAGGAACAGACAAGCAAAAAGAAATGAACTCAAAATAAGATTCGATGCCTTTGTTCAAAGGGCTGACCCATTTACATGCTGCTAAATTAAACTTGTGCAAATACAGCTCTATATACATACAAATGCTAAACGCATATAGACACATACATATATATGTCATATATCAATAAAGTACATACCTAAATTATAATATATACGCATAACATATATATATATATATATGTATATATCTATTCATATTAATGTACCTGCTCGTATCTATGAATGTACCCGACGACATTAAAGCGTCTTCATTATTGTACAGAAACAAAACGCAGTGGTAGGTAAATCATAAATGTCTGGAACCGATTCCGGTCTCATAACAAGACACGGATTCATTTAGCCTAGCAGACAACAACCCAACCAACCACTTCAACTCTCCTAGCAGGATGACGACGGCGGATGAATAATAAATTTCGAAGATGATACGACGATGATCAACGACGACGGTCGGCGAGACCACGCGTGCCTCGCCCGCAGCAGGACCCAGCGCCAACTCCATCATCGTCAGTGCCGGTCGACGTTCCTCTCGTCACTGTCCTCCTCCGAATCGGAGCTCGAGACGTCGAGCAGCGGCTTATCGATGCTCACCTCGATCGGGATGTGGTTGTCGCTGCGGCTGTGCACGATGAACGACGAATACCTCCTCGAAAGGCTCCGTCTCACCTGGCAGTTGCGCACCTGGACGAGCGCGCAGACGACAATAGGCAACACGAAAAGGCACGCGATAATGACAAGGACGCCGATCTGGACGGCCGACCACCAGGTCTTGCGGTGGGGGGCTGCCGTCGTCATGCACGTCCCTTTCGTCGTCAGGTTGCGGCCGGCTACACACTGCAGACAATCGGTTGGTTCCCGTCCACTGCACTGGAGGCAGGTGGCGTGGCAGACAATGCATGATGGTACTGGTCGGACTGCCTCCTTGGCAGTCCTGTTGTGCGTCTCATTGACCCCAAAGTATCCCGGAGGACATTCGTGGAGGCAGGAGCTGTTGAGAAGGAACTGATGCGGTTGACAGACAACACTTTCGTCTGGTAACAACACAAAAACAAACAACGTTAGTCGACGTCATTCGGCTCAAACTGACACAGCACAGACTGAACGACTTCCTTCCAACATGCAATCTAAGTTTCTTAACTATTTCCTAACTAGTTTAGAAGAAATGACTTACAAACAAAAACACTCACACAACCAGTACTTCTGTCATGACAAGTAATCAACAAATAATATAATTCCTTAATACAATATACTGTACAAAGCTCCAAAGGCACAGTTCAATAAGGAGGCCATTTCACAAAACCGGCCAACAACTGAAAAAGCACAATTAGGCACATGTGGTAATGGTGCAGGTAGACCTGATGGCACTACTAATTATAAATGGGTTGCAAATCCACCCCATCCTAAGTTTCCTGCACGTCAAATCTCCACATTTAATCATAATAATTTTTGCATACTCTGGTGCCAAAGAGATATTTACACAGCGCTCATGTAAATGCAAAAATTCACATGGACAGTCAATTTGATTTATTATCATATATCAACTAAAGTAATGTTTACACAAAAATGCCAGACTAAACAGTACTCAGCATAAAAACTCTATCCTGTGTTTTGCACCCAAGAAATTATTTGTAATAAATTGCATTTATAAGGGAACGTTGTAATGTAATGTGTGCAATACAAATGGCAATGCTATCACGAGAACACCTTAAAATAACGACATAGCTAATTAATTATCAAGTCCGTTCAACATTAACATAAATTTATGAGATACCAGAGCAACTGATCAACCAAAACAAACATAAAACGACTTATGTAAATAAACATGAACTGAATTCTGGAGCAACAATGCAACACAATGCCCCTTAATTAGTGCATACCTGTATTCTTTCCTTTTCCTACAATGCACAGAAATGATTTTTTACTGCGAAGAAATGGCGTTTCCAAATCTCCCAAATATCAGCACCACGTCTCTTATTAACCCGGCATATAATGGGTAATTGACAAGAACTTGGCTTACGAAAAACCTTTTTTCTTCAAATAACTTTAATAATATACTAAATATAATACTGGATGATTGTTTGTTCATGCAAATAATAATCATCCAACAGAACGGTTCCATTAGTATGATTAGTTGAAACGAACGCCTGCAGGTATCGATTAGGAGAAACGTACCAAGACTCAGATGTCTAAATCCAGACGCCTAAATTTGTGCAATTTTGTCAAACGCGTTCTTTCCGAGGTGGTTTTTTGTTGCATGCAATTTTCGGCGCGCATCTGTTTGTGTGCTTTGTCAGCACCCTTTTGTTTTGCGGTTTGCTACGGCGCCTTTTTATCCGTCCATACGTGCACTTACTGATTACAATGGGACTGAAGGTGGTATGTGTTGACCGGTTAGCAGTTGGAAGGGGCGTGCTCGTATATCCACTCGGAGATGTCACTGTTCCCAGCAAGATGACGGACCAACTCACCAGATTGCCTACAACACATCATCTGCAAATTATATGCATAATAATTTTAACAAAGGCATTGTTGCATAATTATAACAAAGGCATTGTTGTGCTCACAAGTGCTATTGTGTGTCGCTGCATACTACCCTTGCCATCATCCTTCCTCAATCTCATACAACCGACCAACATTACACGGACCTCCTCCATCAGTTGGGCTATGCACGTGTGGGGGTGGGGTATAAACACAACTTATCATAGCAACCTGCATAATCACAGCAGCAATATGCAATACAATGTCAACACTGCAATGCAGCAAATGTGATCCACCAATCAATAAAAAACCATGAAGATTGCACCAAAATCAATAAGTAAGTAAAGCAGCATCTCTCGCGATCCACTTACTCGTTGTCCCGGAATTCTTCACCTCCAGTTTCCACGAACCAACCGGTGTCTCACCCCAGCAGTGGGTCGTCATGAACACCCATTTGTTCAGTCCTTCACCCGATGTGTCGGACATACGTCGGCCAAGAAGCGTCGATTTCGTCCCCAGAGGCGACGTCAGGTAGAGCTCCACCTCACCACGACGTTGCGACTGAAGAGCTACGATGGCTTGGACGTGCTCCAGGTAGTTGACCTCATCCATCTGACCTCGGCAGCCATCGGTTGTCAACGTGAACTCTGCATTCGACATTGCTCCAATCTCTCTGCAAACACAGTCACTTGTTTTGATAACTGATGTTATAAATTATTTGTTGTAATGACATTTAACAATCATACCATGGGCCAGTGCAGAGAGTGCCTCTGAGTAGATATATCTTGAAGACACACTATAAAAATTCTGACTGAATGAACTTGTAATACTAATCCAGGACAGTATATATTATTTAATACTAATCTGCGGGTTACTGATCACTACCTAATGCTTCTGTAACGATACAAAATTTCTAGTTATAACTACACAAAATGCAATTCTGGGGACACTGACTGCTCACCCAAACTTTTGCATAAGAACAAATACATTACAAAACAAATTGACGGTACATTAATCTGTTATTCTTATAATAAAAAAGCGTAACAAATGAAGAAGTAATATCTTTTAGGCTTGCATCAGCATTTTCAAGAGAGTCTAAACAGGTGCAATAGAAGGACACAAATTTTGTTTTCATCTCTCTGCGTTCAGCAATACAAATTTCTTCATCGCTTGCTACTTGCTTTGCGCTCATAATCAGTACAATACATAAACTACTTGAACAAATAATTTGCATCATTACAAATAATAAATTAGATAATACTTGCAGCACACAACAAATTTACAATTCCTAGACACTACTTGCCTGTTGACGGCTGGTGGTGTAGCTTCACAGCGATGTTGCTCAGGGACGGTGGTCCAGCGCTGGGCCAACTTCACCATTTCAGTTGCGTCCATTAAACCAAAGCCATAGTGATGGCTCACTAAAATTCAATAGACATGCACACAACACAGGGAGATGAGTCATGGAAAGCAAAATTCACTCTACAGTGAATACAAATAATTTGGAAGGAATTTGCTAAACAAGCCGTTGCACCATGTCTCTATGTACCGTACTAAGTATGCCAGAAGCATCAACACTGGATAAAGGGTCTGCTTAGATAGCAATAAATGGAAGATTTCATCGAAGTCAATACATGACATCTGAACCCTGATAAATAATCAGAGATTGGTTTGTAAAAAAATGGTGCTTACAGTGGAGGTGCAGGGTTGATCTACACGTGTCGGAAGTTAATGAACATCTCACACAAAAAAAAGATCATCAAATTTCCACGTAAATACATTTATGTACACATGTGTGCAAAATGTGCATGTATGTAAGGGCAGCTGGGAGCAGAACGTAATTAAATTAAATTTGAGAGCAATGCTATCCACCTTTTTTGCCGACTCCATTCGTAACCCAATCATCGGCAACAAGATTTGCTACTCGCGACGTTTCAACAACGATGTGCTGAACGTCACGCCACGTCAGATCTGGACTGAAAAGAAATAACGAAACATAAACGAGACATGATCATTGATCATCATAATGCATCAACATATTATGTGCACCGTCTATCTGTCAGTCTTGTTTTGTTTTGATAGACTAGTTCAGTCAGACTCAATTCACTTCATAATTTTTTATGCTCTTACTTCTACTATATGCGAGTCCCCAGTTTTGGTATAATATCGAATGTCTTCTTTGGATTTCATATGTTTTTAATGGTATTTGGTCGCATGTCGTCAAAGCCCAAGCACTATATACTGAATTGGCTGACCTAAAACAAGCAGACTGGATACTGTTTTTGACAATATCGCATGCTAAACCCCTGCATCTTTGCAGTGATTGTATTACTTATCAATCAGGAAGAGGTACTAAAATAATCTTTAACCTGCAAACGAATGTCAGTTGGTTAGCCTAGGCAAGTGCATTGTGCAGTGCCCTTCAATGGCTATCAGTCATCATCAAAGATCTGTAACTCTTAACGTCGCGTCGCTGAACATCAAGTCAGCTTTGGATGGACTCTGTAGGTTGGGTTGAACATGGACACAAGAGAGTGGAATTGGAGATTTTTCCAGTTATCTAAGAAATACTCATTACATATGAAATTACTGCTCTTAATGACCAATTGGCTACTTAGAAGCACCTAGAAGCTAGTTAAAAGGCACTTAATTAGGTGCTATAACTAATACTATGCTTCATTACAAAATATGCACACCAGGAATGATACATATATGTGCACACTGTACACAGGTATGCAATGGGCATGCATGTTAAATTTAAACAAACATTAAAAAAGGTACCGGTATGAGACTCCTTACAGAAGAGAAGTTAACCTTCGATACACTCACTTTCGCAAAAAAGTTCTGCAACTCACTTGGCTTCGAGCATCAGAGCGATAATGCCGGCTGCGAGAGGAGCACTTGCAGATGTACCAGTGTGCGATTCAGTGCACTGCTTACGCAAATCTGTCGTCAACTACAAAGATAAGAATATGTCAATCACAGATAGATACAATCAAAATCATGAAGCTTCCTTCAGATCTAATAAAAACCTCACATGAATCTCAAACAAGGCTAAATATTTTTTACCAGTAGTGTCACTTTAATTTTGTGAGTTCTGCAAAACGTTAATTTTTAATCACAGAAAAAATTAAACATGAAAATTCCTAAAATGCATGGGAGCAAATCCTAAGGGACTACCAAACAGAACTGAACATTCAATTACAATTTCATTAAAGAACCAACTTACAGGTTTAAGACATGAAGATTTTCACTTCAAGGGAACAGTTATAAAACAGAGAGCTGCACTATCTAAAGTTTCAAACAAGTCTCGTAACAAATTTCTGGATCACAGTTTAAGCCTGATTTTACAACAGTGTTTGGGGTTGTCTACTTGGAATGACCTCTATCTGGATTTGCAAGACCTTCTGGCTTGGAACACAACATGCAACTTTCATCAGCAATATCAGACTTAGGAAACATTCTCTTTTTCTGTACTGGGCTTCATGCACCTCTTATTGAGGGATGAATAAATGAATGAAAACCAAACGTAATCATTTAAATTAAAACAAATCATCAACATTCTTCATTATCCATTGTAATCAAACCTGGCACTCACAATCTGCCTTTCTCCCTGTGCACCGCTGCTGTACGTGGTCGCAACAGTCGACGCACATGCCTCCGAATACCAGGGAACCAGTCCATTCTCCGATGAACTGCTGATGGACAGCGTGTAGATGCTGTTCGTGTAACCGTCACACGCACAGCTGTCGCCATTGTGGCCTCCGTTGCCAGAAGCCCAGACAAAAATGGAGCCAAGACCTCTTCGGCCCTATCATTCAAATACACATACACGTCACACACACATACGCATTATTGTGTTAATTACGCTACGTGAATACGTACTGCAAAGCATTCGTAACATGTAATGAAATCAAATTAATGCAAACAACCAAAACAAGAACTCTGAATTGTATATGGGCACAGATAGGGAGTCAGTAAAGTTGTTCAGTCATAAATGTAGAGATGTGGGAGAATCAAGCAAAATGGGTTATCAGTCTAGCAACAGCATTGAGCACAGATTGTAGAGGAGATAGACGAAACTTAGGAAGGTCAACAATGAAGAAATTGCAGCAGTCTTTCAATGAACAGACAAATGCATGAACTATTGAGGCAAAGTTTGAAGATGAAAAAGATCTACGCAAATAGCCCTGAGATGGCATAGCAGGAAGTGGGATGAGTGAGAATTGCGTAAGATTTATATAAACTTTATATACCATACTGAATTTTAGTCATGAATTCTGTGAACAGTATTATATGTCATTGCCATAATATAATAACTGAATCACTCAAAGTCAACATGATATGGTATGGCATGAATAATTGAATATCTAACAACAGGATGTTTGCAGTACAACGAGCGACTAAGTCATAAACACAATTAAAAAGATTCAGTGAAAGGTCTAATAAATAATCTGCTTTAATTAGTCAGAATATAATTAACCGAAAGGAATGTGGTGCCATAATTCAAGTCATAACGCATATTTCATACAACCCAATTACAAACGCATCTATAGATACATCATCCAACATGTTCTAAAAAGCAACACATACAACAGAGGGCTGATCACAACTCTTTTTAGGTAGGAAATAACATTTCTTTGATATTGCACAATTAGGTGATTTCAACACTGGATATCATTGAGCTATATAAGTGAAGTCAGTTGAAGACGTCAGCAGCAGACCTGCATGATTCCATCAAAGAAAGCCTTTCGTGCCAAAGGTCCCGGCCCATCAACCGTCCGACCATCATCATCCGGACCCCACGACGCGCTGTAGATGTCGATGTGCTGTGGATTGAGGCTGATGGATTGCGCCTCCACAGCATCCGTCACATCACCATCCAGCATCCTCACACCTGAGAACGAAACATAATCATCACAGGTAAGCTGTTACAACAGAGGTATCCGAATCCGAATCGTCCAACTTAGGAGGCTCTCTGGCCTATCTTTTGCTTCCAATCACTCCTTGTAGCCTCCCCATAATTGCTCTACCAACTGGTGGCTGACCAAACTCACATCAGATTTGCACTTCTTCATGACAATTACATATCATACATTTTCATAATTTACTGATAACAATAAATGATGTTATCATACATTTTCATAATACTGATAACAATAAATGATGTTGTCATACATTTTCATAATACTGATAACAATAAATGATGTTATCATACATTTTCATAATACTGATAACAATAAATGATGTTATCATACATTTTCATAATACTGATAACAATAAATGATGTTGTCATACATTTTCATAATACTGATAACAATAAATGATGTTATCATACATTTTCATAATACTGATAACAATAAATGATGTTATCATACATTTTCATAATACTGATAACAATAAATGATGTTGTCATACATTTTCATAATACTGATAACAATAAATGATGTTGTCATACATTTTCATAATACTGATAACAATAAATGATGTTGTCATACATGTTCATAATACTGATTTACTATAAATGATGTTATCATACATTTTCATAATACTGATTTACTATAAATGATGTTATCATACATTTTCATAATACTGATGACAATAAATGATGTTATCATACATTTTCATAATACTGATAACAATAAGTGATGTTTGAGTTGATAAGCCTATGTTGAAGAAGTCCTTAATCCATAATGGCTTAGCATTTAAGTAATTTGAAATTACAAATAAATCGATTGCATGAACTTGGACCACATCAACTCATAATTAACTGATTTGTCTATGCGATTAATAATAATGGTATTTAATTTTAACAATAATAACATAAATAATATCACAACACCAGAAATAAGTAAGTACTAGTCGCAGTAGTTAAATACAATAGTTGTTACACCATCTGATCAAGTCAGGTGTTTAGAGATGCAATTCCTCGTGGAACAACGCTTCAGCCAAGGCTGAGTATATTACAACAAATAGCCTTTCCTCAAGGGCCACATCAATCAAAAAACAGCCTTTTGCAATTAACAGAAAGCTCAGATGTGGCTGCAAAACCCGACTGCATATAAACCATATGGCCATGCAGTGAAACTAGCAATAATTATAACAACACTAAGTATACCAGTTCTGATGGTTCAGGAGCTCTGAATGAAGACCACAGGCCTACACTTACCGCCAATGCCTGCATCATATGCTATACCAACAGTGCAGATTTCATTGTTTGCCTGAGCCGCCACTTCTCCAGCACAGCGCGTTCCGTGTCTGGAAATAGGCACACAGAACAATTGATCAACAACAGAACAATTGATCAACAACAGAACAATTGATCAACAACACAACAATTGATCAACAACAGAACAATTGATCAACAACACAACAATTGATCAACAACAGAACAATTGATCAACAACAGAACAATTGATCAACAACAGAACAATTGATCAACAATGGAACAATTGATCAACAACAGAACAATTGATCAACAACAGAACAATTGATCAACAACAGAACAATTGATCAACAACAGAACATTTGATCAACAACACAACAATTGATCAACAACAGAACAATTGATCAACAACAGAACAATTGATCAACAACAGAACAATTGATCAACAATGGAACAATTGATCAACAACAGAACCAGAAAATACAAACTACAAAGAATAAAACAAAAGACAACTCAAATACAACTCAACAATGCACTGAATAAATAAAAAAAATTGGCCAGTAACAACGGTGAAACAAAAAAATACAAAATATTTCCATTTGATGTTATAGAACAAGATTTACACCAGTAAATCCAACATGCATGTATGTCTGGATCTGTTTCCATTAGAATTCATACGGTGTCATAATGAGGTGCAACGGAAAGATAAATCTGACCACAGCTGGAGACTTTTACGACCTAAAGAACAGCGCAGTCGGTGGGACGGACACTGACAGAACGCCAATACAGCTGCGGCCATTTTATGCAATTTTAATGACCGAATGGATGGCACGACACACTGCAAAGCAACACCAGCGTAGCCTTAACCTTTTATGCAGTTTAAAAACTGAACTACATGTACTACGTAGGAACACTGCATATAAATAATTTTATGCGATTTTAATTTAAAAAATGGTAGGATGTGCGGACAACACAACAACACGGCTCAAACCTTCTGTACTAGTTCAATTTTTTCTCCATTACTAAAATTTTCACTATGATTCGTACTGTATCAACACCAACATTGCTTGCTGTTCTTATGTGATTTTGTTGTCTGAATGGTGTGTAGGATGCACAACGGATCATTACCAACAACACATCTCAAGCCATTTATGCAAATTTTCCAATGACAAATGGGTTACTACTTATATGTTCAATGAAGCAAGCACTGCTACATCTGGAAGACTACATCATTTCAAGTACATGCATAAATGGCTCATTGCATACACAGTAAGAAGCTCACAGATGCTACCAAATTTGCCATTTGAGATATTGAAAATATGAGTATTACCTTAAAGGGTATCAATAATGAAAGACATAAATGGTATTGATTTTCAATGTGCTTATATGTGCTTCATCGAATCACATGAAACTTGCAACTAAGCAATTGATGCAATCCATATGAAAGGCCATGCAATTTTAGGACTTGAATTCAAACAAGAATGGGGAATGGCATGGAGATTTACCTGCACCAAATCAAACATCTGTTCTGTCTTAGGGAACCACATTATTGACACCAGCATTTGACAAGGTATACAAAGTGCAACCATTAGCAACATTGAATTGAGCAACATTGAATCAAATATAGAATCCATCAAAATTCAGCGTTTCATCACAGTTCTCCTTTAATAGAAGGATTCATGTTCAACACATATTACACAACATACCAAAGTCACATCTCCTAAAGACTCTTTGGGTAGCAGACACTGAGTGAAACAATGCAGTGTCACTGGTTGTTTTTACAGCTCGCTTTAATTTAACATCCTGACCCTGAATGATCTGCGTAGTGCTGTAGAACTGGTGTCTGTGGCCACTAATCACAAGGTTCCTGACATACGGCAGCAAACTCTGCCAGTGCTCTCAGGATCAAGGTCACCAGATCTCCTAGGAAATGAACCGCGCAGCTGCAGCAGTATGAGCGCTGTTCTGTGTCACGCTTGCAACAAAAATTCACTCATTGTGACAGAAGGTCATAGAGGGCGACACTAGGCGTAATGCAGAAGACCGAGATGAAGACTAATGCTGACTGACAGACTACGTTGCAACCTGTCATCTGCCACATGACCTGACCAACGATCTCTTAATAAATATTGCACTCAACCTGTTCTCGTTCGTGAAGTCATATCGCGGCTGAGGATCGGAATCGTGACCATTGACATCGTAACTTGCACCAGGATCCTGTCACGCAATAAACACATTGAGATAAATATACAGACAGACAACAAATGCCAACATAGCACTACAGCTACAGCTACTAACAAAGGCAACTATACAGACAGACAACAATTGCCAACATAACTACAGCAGCTACTAACAAAGGCAACTATACAGACAGACAACAAATACCAACATAGCACTACAGCTACAGCTACTAACAAAGGCAACTATACAGACAGACAACAAATGCCAACATAACAACTACAGCTACTAACAAAGGTAACTATACATGCAGACAACAAATGCCAACATAACTACAGTTACTAACAAAGGCAACTATACATACAGACAACAAATGCCAACATAACAACTACAGCTACTAACAAAGGTAACTATACATGCAGACAACAAATGCCAACATAACTACAGTTACTAACAAAGGCAACTATACATACAGACAACAAATACCAACATAACTACAGCTACTAACAAAGGCAACTATACAGACAGACAACAAATGCCAACATAACTACAGTTACTAACAAAGGCAACTATACATGCAGACAACAAATGCCAACATAACTACAGCTACTAACAAAGGCAACTATACATGCAGACAACAAATGCCAACATAACTACAGTTACTAACAAAGGCAACTATACAGACAGATAACAAATGCCAACATAGCGCTACAGCTACTAACAAAGGCAACCATACAGACAGACAACAAAATGTCAAAAATAGAAATACAACAGTTAAAAACAAACTTTAAATCCCCTGCTTAGCAGTACATCCCACACAAAAACAGCCACAGAACTCAACCATTTAGTACTAAATCAAATAAAACGAGTAAACATACAGATTATAGAGACAGGAAAACACACAAATAGACAAGTAAGCAGACAGACAAAGAGAAGCCTACAGGTTCATTGGCTGAAACTGATAAAAAATGACAACATAAATTGATGAGACAAAAAAGCAACACACACACACACAAAATACACACGCATCCCAATGTACATACAAAGCGTTCCATCTGCACATGCATAAACACAAACATCCAGGCAATCAGGCACACAAAGGATGGGTGATCAGATAAAATAGAGCCACCGTTGTTGGTCAATTAAACAGTGCTGCCCGTGGCCATTGATGCAAGCTTGGAATGGTCAGTAAAATGCAATGAGTAATTGCAAAGTCATATCACTTCAAGCTCTCTCTCTCTCTCTCTCTCTCTCTCTCTGTCTCTCTCTCTCTCTCTCTCTCTCTCTCTCTCTCTCTCTCTCTCTCTCTCTGTCTCTCTCTCTCTGTCTCTCTCTCTCTCTCTGTATCTCTCTCTCTGTATCTCTCTCTCTGTAACTCCCTGTCTGTCTGTCTCTCTCCAATGAATCACAATTCTGGAATACGATTTGCTTACAAGTGACCACTGATTAATGCCGTGCGCATTACAATAATGGCACCATATAATTATATTAGTCGCACGACGTCATCCATTCAGACGCACACACAGATCAATAATACAACAGAACTCTATTCACATCCATTGCAGATCAGTGCTAACAAACCCTCATCGTCATCGTCATCGTCCAGTCCATTAACATCATTCTTGGTCTTCATCTATTTCACTTACATCCTTCCCACGATTATATTTCTTAGAAGGCTATGTAGTATATACCCTCACTTTATGACCCAAACACTTTCTCCGAACAGTGTCTTCTGTTTGTTTTTACTATGGATCGCTTTTTTCATCTAGCAAATTCTGATCTAGATTCCAGTCAAGAACTGGTAGTCACGCGGCACACATCAGTTCTAACAAAAAAGTGGCAGCACTTAAGCAACTGACATCTTCTTTGGCCCTCTACCTTTTAGGCAGATGTTCAAATTCCAATTTCACTGTTTTTATTATGATCCTTTAGCTTGCTCAAATCCTTGTGAGCGTTGTGAGATATGACAGCTCTTGCACTTGTGTAAAGTCTGGGTAATAACGAAGAAGTAACAACGATCCTCTATCTCACAGAGCAAAGTCTGTGCAAATATAATGCATTGAAAAATTTAATTACTGTAGTCTTCTATTAATCCCTCTTTCTTCCCACCCTTCCTTCTCTCTCTCTCTCTCTCCCACCCTCCCTCCCTCTGTGTGTCTGTCACCTGTCTGTCTGTCTGTGAGCTCAGCTGAGCATAGAAATGTCCACAATGTGAAGCCACACTGTTCTGTACTTGGTCTTCCTCCTCCTTCATGCTGTTCAATTAATCAAAGAGAAGAAGATAGACAGTCTCACTTAAACAGTAAATTGTTGGCCTATACGACATGAAGACAGAAGAACAGCTATGTGCGCAGTTGTGACATCTTTACACATGACGTGCAATAAATTCAGGTACTGGCTGAATTGCAAAGTGCAAGCCCTCACTCCCAAACAGCTGGCTCAACAACCGTCCAGCTCTTTGTTACTGATATGATACAACAAGCTACCCTCAAATGAAGTCCATTTAAAGCAGTTGCTAAAAGTTTTAAAAAAACCTCTCAAGCTCCGCATTTGGGCAGTGTTTATATGTCACTGTACACATTCCATTTTATGAATCTTAAAGAACAAACCAAAATAGAGACCAGTTCTTCAACTATTCTCCTTGAACATTTTGATTTCTACACCTTAACATGTCAATTCATTCGGACATTTATATAGCACTCCTTCAAGTAAAAAAACTACTCAGAGGTGTTCGAATGCTTATATTTGATACATATCATCATAATTATGTTGCTTCTGTAACAGCATTATTTAACAGAAATCAAAAGGGTCAACGGGAAATGAAGGCTGGTTCGGGAGGGGGAAGGATCGAGGCTGGTTGTTTAGGAGGATAGAGGTCCCTGATCGTGCAGTCTTTTGAAACAAATATTTTGACTTGATTAAAAATTCAAGTCTAACTGCAGACCAGAGAGAGAGAGAGGACTGCACTGAATGCAGCACAGATAAACTGAAAGCACACTGCTTCATTCGCAGCACCATTCTCACAGCATATGGATTATGAACTGCACTTACACGTAGTTCATTGCACTTACGTAGTTCTTCACTAAGTCCGGATGATCCTTCTCAATGCCGTCGTCAAGGATTGAGATGCTCACTCCTCGTCCGGTGATGTTGTAGTGCGTGTAAACGAGTCCAACGTTCATGTCTTTCCCACCGTCACGATGCTACATCATCAATCACCAGAATGAAACAAAACAATTGCAAATGTACAATTGAAATATGCTTTCTCAACAGGTTGCCTCTCAGTTAATGTACTCTGCAAGCAATAAGAATACATCATATCAGCATGTGATATCAGCATGTGAATTCCAATAATGATACAGAAACGCATGAAGAAGAAGAATGTAGTTGGAATAATTTCTTCATAAATATAACATATCAACAAAAACTATGCTGCAGCAGAGATAAAAACATGCAAAAAATAAAAAATATGAGAAATTGTATGCTTTTAAGATGTCATCAATTGCATCAATGGCAGGCACAATACAAGTTTATTCCCACATTACGTATAACAAAGCAAACTATTAAAATCAATTGCGCATAAAATGCAAGTTCTGAAAATCATAAGTTGACTTTTTGAAACTTGAATGTTCCATCTGCTGTATATCTTCTCCGCTGATTTCCTCTCTTCATCTCAATTCTCTTATTCTCATCATATGGTAAGTAATTCTCTTCTTCTGCTCTTTAATATGCTTCCTTCATTTGCATGATATTCCCCTTCTCTGTCCCCTCTACTCTGCCTCAAGGGTCTGTTTGCTTCCACCCTTAACTGCCACATAAACGTCTCATTCCACATTCCATTTCATTGGTGAATTGCAATCCCACCGTGAAGCCATCCAAATCAATCAACTTATTGTTATCGCTAACGACCTATAGATGGACAACTGGTTCGGCACTCTCCTATGCAGGGTGTCACACTCTTAAAAATATGAGCTTAAGAAGCCTGTGCGCTAAAAAGCACACATTCGTAAGAGCAAGGGAGTCCGTCTGGTTAGATCTAATGTTGTGTGAAGTCTATGTAGATTGATTCAATTAGCATGCTCTCACAGCATTAGGTGAATGTTAATCACTAAGAAGAATTAAAACATTTCATGCCACAGACCTCAAGTTCACAGCAATGTCTAATCAACACACAAAAAAGGTCAAAAAATGCATCAATGAGGAAGAACACACTGATAACAAAAAACACAGATTATATAATTTATCAACTTACCATATACCCCAAGTGACTTACCATATACCACAAGTGACTTACCATATAACCACAAGTGACTTACCATATACCGCAAGTGACTTACCATATACCGCAAGTGACTTACCATATACCCCAAGTGACTTACCATATACCACAAGTGACTTACCATATAACCACAAGTGACTTACCATATACCACAAGTGACTTACCATATACCACAAGTGACTTACCATATACCGCAAGTGACTTACCATATACCGCTAGTGACTTACTTTAATACCACAAGTGACTTACCATATACCGCAAGTGACTTACCATATACCGCAAGTGACTTACCATATACCCCAAGTGACTTACCATATAACCACAAGTGACTTACCATATAACCACAAGTGACTTACCATATACCACAAGTGACTTACCATATACCACAAGTGACTTACCATATACCGCAAGTGACTTACCATATACCACAAGTGACTTACCATATACCACAAGTGACTTACCATACCACAAGTGACTTACCATATATACCACAAGTGACTTACCATATACCACAAGTGACAAGTGACTTACCATATATACCACAAGTGACTTACCATATACCACAAGTGACTTACCATATACCACAAGTGACTTACCATATACCACAAGTGACTTACCATATACCACAAGTGACTTACCATATACCACAAGTGACTTACCATATACCACAAGTGAGGCCAATGTGGATCGTTGAATAAGTTACTGTAGAGATCTCGTTTCGTTCTCCGTTTACTTATCTGCTGCTCCAACCACTTCACCTAAAACACAGTTAATTCAAACAATGTGGTTAAGAGGCATCTCTCTCTCCTTCGTTCTTCTATTGTCATTGCATTGTTGTGGCAACCATCCATTGCACAACAATCTAGGATTATTATATAGATGAGGAAGTGGACAAAGAATACTTGGAGCTGCTCCCTGTTTAGGTAATCTTACACCACCCATAGGCATATTGCAGCTCATGGATGGGCAGATGACTGGGTATGGGGATGGGTGGGTGGACAGCTTGGCCATCAAATTCTGCACACTGGGGTCTTAAATGGCACAGCATGGCGGTTGTGAATGATATCATACAGAATCGCAGGGTCAAGGTCGCTTGGTTGCTATATAAAGAAAAATGTCTACATTTACTTTACAAATAAAAATTGGCTGAATTGTTCATTCTAAGGTTAATTGGCAGATGCATGGGAGGATGTATAAATCTGCCAAAACGATGAACGGTGGATGATGACAATGATGATGATGATGATTACAATGATGATGACGATGATAATGATGATGACGATGATGATGATGTGATGTAAAGAATACGATCATCATCATCTGCATCGACGATGCGTGCAAACAACTGCTGTCCATTGCACTCAGTCATTTGTCAAGTGTCCAGCGGCGCTCATCTCAATGTCAGTCTAAGTCTGCAACGGCTTCATTAACATTGTCTGTCTGGCGACTCGTGCATTCTTCGTCTGTCCTTCATACTCTGTCCTTCGCTTCTTGTAAGCATTGTGTGGAATTAGGTCAGCCGGTGGTATACTCTCCACATGCTATGTCCAAACCATGAAATATGAAAGTTCAAAATTCAATTATGAAAAGATCACATCACACAGACCGGTCTTAAAACTGCACTTGAAACTAATTATCCATAAAAGTATATGCCTAGTTATAAGTATAGATTTACATATAGATCATAAAAATAAATAAATAAACATATATATAAACATATATATTATATATATATATATATAATACATATCGATAATCTACATAAATATTATACAATATGCATGCATAAAATTTAAGATAAGCGTAGGTCTATCAATATGTCCTGGCACAGCAATGTCATTTTAAAAAGCTTTGATGCAAAAGCCAGGCCAATTCCTGCAAAGCCTAATCCTATAATCCTGCCCTATAACTGCATCTGAATACAACAACAACACCATTAGGATAGGAAACTAAAACAACATGGCAAATGTCTAAACCAACCACAGGCGATGCAGAGCAGAGGAAGCCTGGCAAGATGGATGACCACATTAATGGACATAATTTATATGGATGATGAATGGATGGACAAAATATTCTAGGAAGCTCCAATCTACAGGATTTATAAATGGACATAAAATGGATGGATAGAGACATGATCTCATCGGTCAAGGGATTAATAACCTGCCAGACCGATAGATAATCTAAAAAAATAAGTGATTGACAAATGGAGCAGATGATGTGTAGATAAGCACACACACACACACACACACATATATATATATATGTAATATTATATATATATATATATATATATATATATATATATATACATGTATATGCAAGTGAAGTAAAGTGTTGGTGAATATATAAAATGCCGAATAAACGTAGGGCATATAAACAGGACAAAATGTGCCTCCCACCCAAAGACAATTCACTTCGATAAACCCTAAGCAACCCTGTAAGCCTAGAGGACACCCTAAGTCCCTGAGATTGAGAAAGGGATTAGTCGCTTCAAGTGCACGCTAGCATAAACAGCTGCGAGGAGACAGAATCAACCGCTAATCCTCGTAAAGCCACTGTGACGCAAGCAAAAGCTCTTAGCAGAGAAAGCATCTTCGTTGGAACAAATTAATTCCATTTCACAGTAAATTTAGCCGCCAGCTTCTAATGAAAAAAACACATAAACTTGCTTTCCTCCGTTTTTTTATGGTTTTTATGGAAAATTTATCTAGAAACGAAAAATTAAGATTGGTTTTATATGAAACCATACAAACGATGGATATGCAGGTAAAACACGTCACATAAAAAGTAAGAGTGCGCTTATTATGGAACTGAGACTGCTGTGAAAAATTACATCTTTGCTTCAAGACAATCTGAAATGAAAAGCAAAAAAGACAATGTCAGTCCTTTGATTGTACTTGAAACTGCTGATTTAAATAGAACATCTTCAACCAAGGCCGTAAGAAGTGCCAATGACCGGACTACAATGAACGACTTCACGGAATTGTTTCCAACCACCAACACAATATTTAAGGCTGAGAAAGTGGAAGATGCTCAGAATGGTATAGAGATTATACGCGACAGACTTCATCTTTACTCAAGAAAGTCATTCAACAGGGAATCAGTTGATGCAACCACAAATACATATATAGAAGACCTACATGTAATAACCGAATACAAAACGATGCACAGAATCAACCGCTACACACACATTCTGACTGAAAGAGATGCTGTGACAGACGATCATCATATAGCCATAACATGGACAGACAACATAAACGATGATACTAAAGCTTTGCAAGGAAAGCACTGAACATTTATACGTTTCCGGCGATCAGAATCACATCTTTTGTAGTCAGAAACCAGTCTAATCGTACACAATCAGAGTTCTACACAGACATTTACACATCTACATCCCTGCAGAACTTCTAAAACGCTTGCATGCATGTATAGCTGTAAAATAGGCAAAGATATCACATCAAAGATGAACTGTACTATAATTATATGCACAAAAGCATGAGTGAAAATTTCTCTAAAAATGGTCCACACTATCAATTTCAAGAGTCAACATATTTAATTTATAACAAAAAACTTTCATTTTGAAGCAATCTATCTATATAAATTCTAGAAAATTTACATAGGCCTTAAAGACACTTTGGCAAAGCTATCAAAAGCACTGCATGAGATACACACCTCAGCATAATTTACACTAAAAAAGACACAGTATTTTGCTCACTTAATTAAAAAATTAATCTACTCACAACTAACACAACGCACCATGATCTGGACCCCATATGCTTTCACAACTATTGGTCGCAATACAAAGCATCCTATGACTCCCACAATACAATAATGTCTTGCAGAAACAACAGCTGCCTAACACTTGATCAAATTAAAACAATACAGCATACAAACTGGTGGATTCATTTTCCGTTTTAATAATAATCTGTTCCCAAGGCATTCGTAAATTACTTCAGAATGGTCTCTGATGTTCACTCATATTACACTAGAATGGCTGGTGACTAAAAAGATAATTTTGCACCTACAACACTCGCATATATTTTCCACGAATAGAGTTGGTCCAATCATGTGGAATGATCTTCCCATAGACATTCTTCGTGCATCCAATCATCCATATTTCAAAACTCATACGTGACACACACGCATTGAACCTTAACATACAGATAAAAATGCCTATATAAAACTAGCTCTATGGTCCACTTAGCTAAGGGTAAAATCACTAACTACGCCAATGTTTTTTAAGTAACATATTTCGCATTGCATTTGTTATTTAACCTTAATCATGCACTTAATGCATGGATGGCCTATTTCAACAGGACGTTAGTACTTTCTCGTCCTCCCTTTGCATCCTGACATAACTTTAAATCTATGTTTGTTACACAATATAATGCTTGACTTGGGAGCAATAACAAGCTATGTTGTGTAATATTTACATGTATGCAGACATGTACCTTCTTGAGTGTGTTTGAATGGTTTAACCCCCCAGAGGCACTTTATATATTATTAAATACAATACAATACCTGTACGAGTGTACATATATAAACAGTTTAAACGCATGCATGCGTTCATACATACATACACTCCAAAGTCAACAGTGAAACACTTAACTGTAATGTAATGAAACAACATGTTTATATATTTACATTAAAACATTTAAAAAAGTTCTCATTAGCTTCTAGTCACAATGCAAGGCACGGCTGATAAGAAAACGTTCGAGGAAAAGTCATCACCAAACGAAATAAAATTAACATTTCCGCCACACACAAAGAACCGTGCAACTAATCCTGGTAATGCGGCATTCAGCATTGCCTCTGCAGCCAATCAGAAGGCCACCAGCATCCATCTGTCTAGCCAGACACTCTTAGACATAGACGGAAAGGCAGTTAACATTTTACGTCCACTGCAGTTGTCCTTATCACTGCCGTGCCAAACCTCCACACATTGCATGAACGTAACTTCTACCACGGATTAGTTAGTCATCGTCGTTAAGGTCTATCGGTTGTTGTGGATGGTGAAGGATCTGGTCTGATCAAATCATCGAAAATGAGCAGACTCCAAGTTTTTATCTTTACTGTATAAGAGCACCATAGAAAAATGAGCACGCTTACATTATAAATCACCTGCTTGTTTTTAAGGTTTGCTGCTGCTGCAGATTTTTCATTAGCTCCAGTGGCTTAATGATACACAAAATAAAAACATTAAAAGTATTGATGAGAAATGCAAAAGAAAAGCACGAAAATCATTGCAATCGTGAATGAATGACTGCCACCTTTTTCAATGACCTTGAACTAAGAGCATCCGGAGCTGAATGTATCATAACTGATATCATCAGAAGCTGATACTATCAGAACTGAAAGCACTTTGTCACAGTTCTCATCAATGACCTTACATCAGAATTTGTGATCTGCAATTCTTCTGGCTCATCAAATAATTCAATGAAAACTGAAATTGTTCAGGCCAGCCATGTGGAAAGATTATCAGTTGGTCAGACTCTGATGATGCATTGCATATATTGCATACATGATACGACGATAAGAGAGAGAAGGCGAAGACCATAAGGGATCAGATGGACACACAGACAATATAAACAAAGATATAACACACAACTGAAACAGGCATATTGCAAAAAAGCAATAGAGTGGAGAATGACCAAGGTCAATTCAAAGCCATCAAATGAAGAGCATCAGGAATTAATGATGACAATGATGATAATGCACATTGAAGGAAGGTTCTGGATAATTTAATGTATGGAAGCAGTCAGTATGTGTCACAGCTCGTATCATACATTACTACAAGCTTGCTTGTTGCTTGACTTAAGCTACACCATTCCTTCCATCTTGACAGTGACGTGTAATGGTCACGTCGTGTGGCCTTTTGACCATTGATTTTCTCTCAGGGACAGTGTAGTGCGATAGGAGTACTTCAGGTATTGCAATCATTCATTTTCAAAAACCCATTTCAGCAATCACCCTCTGGGGTGTCGTCCTGGCAAAGAAGAATGCTCTAACTCAAAGTGCAAGCAGGACAACAGCAATTGAACAAATGACCAACGTCCTTTCTTTTTGGGTTAATGGCGTTACAGGGAATTGGATATTTCACAAAACAATATTTCTCAATGGCCTTCCTTTGCCAGAGAACTCTTTTCAAGGGTACATAACTCAAACAAAATAACATTCAAATACTAAAAAGGCTTCTAGTATGAATTCATATACACCGTATTAACGCACAGTTAAATGTCGCACTGGACATTAATTATTAGACGACACTTCAAAAGCATAAGCACCAAACAATGGTCCTGATGAAAACCTCCGTACTGTAGCGTTAACAGACTTCAAAAGTACAATGGTTCTTCAACAACGAAAGCAGTAGACTGTTATCATTCCACTGTAATACATTGTCCCATCATTAAACACTGCCTGACAGTTTTCTTGTTTGGTCAGCTCTTATTTCCTCCCTCCTACAAGCTTTCATTCCATTCCAGACTTCCACACATCCAGAAACTTTCACCATAACATGTACCACCACAATATGCCCAACAACCATAAACTCTGACAATTGAAAAGCTGCATACATAAAAGCTCTCCTCTGCCTATGTAGAGGAATCCACTGATTACAACAGTGGTTCCCAACCTTTTTTGACTGTAGGGCCACTTTTTCTAAGTTGGAAGACACGAGGGCCACTTTTTCGTAGTTAATGGACATTAGGGCATTTAGGGGGCCACAATGCTAAAATTTAATTAACTAAAAGCATATAAAAATTGTGATAATTAATTCAAAGTAGAATGTTTGATGTTTATAGACTCCAAAATAAAATAATTTGTAATAGACAATGATTAAATCATGTTCTATCCTGTCCAAATTGACAATTTTTTCATATTTTTTTGTTATGTCTTTGATAGATGAGTGCCATTTTTGAGGCCTGGCGGGCCATTTTATGAGGCCTCGCGGGCCACTTTTGGCCCGCGGGCCACGGGTTGGGAACCGCTGGATTACAACCATTACTTTACAAACCTTTGAAGCAACGCAATTCCAAAGTCTACTACGATCCAATGACTTCTATAGCACCACAATCGTAATGCCACGAAATGAGGTCACTTGCACTGATGACATCATCACGTACACAGACTATGTGTCAACTGCTATCCCACATGATCAGACCATGTAACTCAGAGTAAAAGGTCAATTCTCTATTTGATCAACAGATGCTAGAAAGTCAAAGTATGTTTCTCCTGACAAAAATTTTGTCTCTTATTTACATTCAGTCACTGTTGTCAGTCCCACCATCTGTAACTCTCTCTCTACCTCCACATGCTAACAATTCCATCAGCAAGATTGTCTTTCACTTTAAATTGAAAACTTACCTCTTCCAGTCTACTCATGGCTCTTAATGGTCCCCCAGCTTCAATGTGCAATTATGAGCTTTGTGTATGGATGGCATTGTATCAAATCATAGTTGTATTGTATTGAATATCAATGCAGAAGGTATCAGTTGATGGTCACTTATATATAATAAAACAATAAAATTGCAGACTAACAGCTTCGAGAACCAGAAGCCAGACTGCAGTAGATTGCAACTGAAACCAAATTGTCTTAAATTTATACCTAAATACCATCACAAAATGGTTTAAGTTTAGACATAAATACCATTACGAAATAGAATGAACACATAGAACTGGATTCCAAGTTTTGAACCAGCAACCAAAAAATGTCCAAGAATGTATTCTACCAATTACATAATCTAATATAGTATGATAAAGCAGCCTACAAGAATCTACACACAACCACTTGCCAAATGCCATACGCTGTTAATAATGATAACCTTGAAGCATGTCATGGGAAAACAGCGGCTGATAACCACAGCGAAAATGCCTCTACATTTTAGATCTGTCTTTGGAATGCATTCTTCACCTTCTTAAGATTTTTTTACCGTAATCGTAATCTCAAGATTAATACAACGCCCAGAAAGGTGAAGTCACAGGAACCAGCTAAATACATGCGCACTTAATCAAAACAGAATTGATAGGCAGAGGATCAAGGATTCAAGATGCTAACTGGAAAAAAGAAGTACATTTCAACCCACTGCAAGTGAAACATATTAAGAATTCAGCGCCACTTGTGGCCCTTAGCAATCTCGGCTGTAAAATGATTATACAGTGTGCACTATGCAATATATACTGATCAGTGTCAGGAAGGTTTTACCTTCATTTTCCCCCTGAAATTCTGTACATTAGTAACAAATCAAACGAATAAACGTTTTGCATCTTAACACGTTGACCGCCACGGCTATTTTACCTGCTACGCCACGCGTTTATATGCAAAATTTTCAACATAAAAAATTCATAGAAAAAATAATGTTTAGATTCGGCTTTCAATTCGGCCCACCGCACTACATACCCCAAACGTACCCACCTCACCCCGTCACACCCCACCCAAACCCCATCCTCCACCGCGACCCACCCACACCCCTACAGAGCCCCACCCTGGGGGGCGGCTGTGTGGATAAATAAGGAACTTTGGTTTCTCGCCCTACCCCACCTTCCCACTTCGCCTCACCCAAGACCACCTCGAACCTCTACCTTTACCCCAACCACCCCACCCAACCCCGGCCCTGGCCCCACCCCATATGATCCATCCACACATCACCCCACCTCGCCAAACACGGGAAATCTTGAACATTGAAAAAATTTTGGGAAAATAATTTTTCACTTTTTTTCATCCCGGCCCCATCGCAATCCCGCCCTGGCCCATCCCACCAAACCAACCCCCATCACCCAGCTCCACCCCACCAAGTCTCACACACCATCAGTCCCATGAACAGAACTTTCGTTTCTCGCCCTACCCTTCCCTCTCACTCCGCGCCCACCCGGCCCTACCCCAACCCATTCCCAGCCGCCTCCATCTACCCAAACCCCGGCCCCAACCCGCACAACCCCATTCCTCACCCACCTCGCCACAGCCCGAAATAGTTCAACCTATGAAATGCATTGAAAAAGGTGTTTCACTTGGCTTTCACCCTAGCTCCAAGCTCCATTACACGCCATCTTGGCCCCACCCCATACCCAAAGCCCACCCCGTCCCCACTCTGTACTTACCCAGTCCCGCCAAGCCCCACGCTTTTGGGGTAACTAGCGGTGTCTGAGTCAATTTTTGCTGTCAAGCCAACTTATACTTGGTCCGCCACCGGCCTATAATTGTAGTACGAGTTATCTCGTACTCGGCGCCACAGGACGCAAAATAATGTACGAGTTATCTCGTACTGGCGGTGAACGTGTTAAACCATTTATCAAGACCTCTACCAAAAAGCAAAATCATTTGGCTCAATTATTTTCAAAAAGCCAGTTTTCTGAATAACAACAACACCTTCTTGATCACCTTCAAATGAAAATAAATTAGCGAATTACAGGGCAACAACAGTACAGCTGTGGCCTTATTATGCATGATAAATACAAAGCAAGAGGACACCTTAAATTACCAACACCTGGAAAGTGTTCTCTCCAACCTAAACTGTGCTTGTAATGCTATTGAACAGCTATTGAATTGCTAAGTGGTGTAACAAAAACAATGCACAGAGCACTTATAATCAGAGTCCTTCAACAAGCATAGTTAAACTTCGTGATAAACAAATTTATGCAATTATGCATATATATAACAACTTCAAGGAACCTAACAAAAGCACAATATAATATACAGATTTGATCCTGGTTTGTTGAAAAGCACCAAAGCAATTCCAGTTAAATCATTCAGCTCAGTTTGAACGATCTACTGAAGCGCACGATAAACCATTGGTCAGAGCGTTGGAACGGTAACCCAGAGGCAGCAGTTTCAATCCATTAGGCGTAAAAAAAAATTGTTGTGTTTCCGGTAACGCGACCGACCCATTTTTACGGCCGCGACCCAAATATTTTTGTAAAAAAAATTTTTTGTCAATTTTTTTTTCCAAAAAAAATTTTTTTTTCAAAAAAAAAAAAAAAAATTTTCCAAATTAAAAAAAAAAACCATTTGTATTGACATAACATAAGAGACGTCAACAAAATGAAATTAATAGGACTGTTTCTAGAGCAGTTTTAGGTGCAGACAGTCGCAAAATAGGCAGTTTATACTTGCTTAGAATACGTACTTTGTTTCAGCGTGCAAAAAAGACTAGTGGGGTATACTTTTTCGGATAGTCACTGCATAAAAATATTTTACAAAATAAAAATATTTTCCGACCTACCTACCCAATTTTTTTTAGCTATGTTACCGGAAACACAACATTTTTTTTTTAGGCCTTACAAGAGAAACATTTTCAGAGTCTTTTTTGCCCATACATCCACCAAGCAGAATCACACAGTCTTCTCGATGGTTGGCCCCCTCGCTATGGGATATGCTCCCTAAAAGTTGTCAAATTTTTTGTTCCTCAAAGTCCACTCCAATCATTTCCATGCATATCTCAAAACTCCTTTTAGTCCTACTGAGGTCTGGAAGGAAGCACTTCTGAGTAGTCATCGTAAAGGGGCGCTATATAAATCCTCGTAATGAATGAATGAATGAATAATGCTGATGGCAAGAAAAAACTGGGGGTAGTGAAGAGTGAAGACAACTGGTCTACCGCCCTCACAGATTGATAAAATACATTCACCAGCACTTCATAACCATGCTGCCTCTAATAGTTGGCTAAAGGGGCTGAGCTTCTTCATTTTATATGCAAGGTCAATGTCAAATGTGTATAAGACCCCAAATTGTACAATCTCACCTGTGGTTCAAGTACTAGTTCTTCGTGAAAATGATGACTTGGATTTATCGACCGTTTTGACACCTTTCTATGCTGAAAATGGTAGAAATCCGGCATAATCTAAAATTACACAGCATGAAGAATGAGCATTAATGTCCAAGATATCAGCACTATTGTATCTAAGTGCATGTGTAACTGGCCAATTTTATGACCATTTTAATAACCTGCCAGTGATGCACACTAATTTTAGAGAAACAGACATTTGCTGCAATCCATAAGTTGACCATGTTTCCAGTGATATTTCTAAGCCAGGAGGGTTTTTAACATTGGTTTGAAAATTTGTTATTCCCAGTTGATAAACAAAGATGGCTGCCACTGGAATTCATCGCATTCAATAACATTTTCGATGTCAAAAAGTGTTTAAGAGGTTCTGTAATTCTACATTGGTTTTTCATTTTTGCTGTCAAAAAAATTTAAAAATGTAATGAGGTGATGTTGCATTCGAAGGGTTGCACAACAATGACTTCTTGGATAATTATAATGGATCATCTATAGCCCAGTGTTGCAACTACCATTTATTTGTTGCAATTTTAGTTTGTCTCCTTGGCAACCTTTCAGCCTTTAGTCAGCACAAATGCATTGAATCATCTCTTATAATTTGTTAAAATGACTTTTAAAATGAATTTGATAATCGTTTTCTAAACAGTAAAAACCAATCATTGTTTAGAAACCGATAACTGGATTTCCGATTATCGTTTGACATCCCTAATTTCTAGCACATGACAGATCATTATAGAAGAACGGTTCAGTACACAAACAAAGTGCTCACTATCTTTGACATGCAATTCTGCATAAATGCATGCATTTAGGTACATCGGAGATTGGTAACTAAGTACTCAATCACATTCCAATCAATTAATCAATTAGTCAACCAATTTGATAAACAGCTAATTGATTAGATGGCACCTGACATAATTCGAAATTGATTGGCAATTAACTCATTATGCCCATCTTCAATGTGCACATGTACCTACATAAGCACATAGACATGTATTTAAAGCAGACACATGTGTGTGCGTGTGCATGTGTGTACCTGAGCAGCACCTTTAAACTACACTTCAACTGTATACATTATGAGGTTATTTTCTATAATGGCTCGGTAGTATTTCTATAATGGCTCGGTAGCAAGTAAACATGGCCGCCGCAGATAGATGCAGAATTAGAGCGGCCTGACATACGGCGATCGATAGCCCAATATTTCCGCGACCTACGGCGAACTATAGGCCAACGTTTTCGCGAAAGTAACTAAGTAAAACTACCATGAAAAGGTGTATTTTCATAAATATTTCATGAATATTAATACGCTTAAATAAGCTAAATAACACAACAAAATCGATTCACCTTAACACATGGCCGCCAGATACGAGATATCTATTGATCGCCGTATGTCAGGCCGCTCTAATTCTGCACCTATCTGCGGCGGCCATAATGTTTACTTGCTACCGAGCCATTATAGAAAATAACCCATTATAAATATGCATTGCGTCAATGGCCAATAATGTTCTACATCAAACTGCAAAGAACCAAACAAATAAAGAATAAAGCCAAATCTGAATTAAACGCAGCAACACTCCACCAGTCATAGAAAGTATCTCTGAGAAAGTGAACCTCACCGTTTCGACGTATGTGAATCCATGACGTTCTGCTAGACCGCGGGCCACATCTGGGCCTCCTTCCACTTGAACAGCCCAGTAATCGGTGTAATATTCCGGTTTTGCCAAACCAAAAATTGAAACTATGACAAGAATAGTCCTCATGATTCTACTTTCGAGTATACGAATGTGTAGAAGCAGCTGTCAATTTTACTTGGCTTCAACACATGCATTCAACCATACCTTGATTTAAGGTTCACAGAATGCTTAATCACAGTCAAATGCAAATTTGATTTGCAGGATTCCGGGCCTCACGGCTGTACAGATTCAACAGACAATATGAAACTAATCCAAGTCGGAGTTTGAGTACTCAAGAACCACAAACGGCCGCTTTTCGTAATAATTCCTTACCTATGAAGTGATTAGTTGGCAGTATCACGCAGCTGCAGACTGTCTCTAACAACCCTTTAAGAAGTATTCCTTGTTTTCTCAAATAAACAGATGGCCTGTCGGTGCACGTATGGAGACAAAGAAGGTCGACGTTAAATTTGTCAATGTTTAGCGAAGCCTATCTTAGCAATTCAAACTTTTAAACTAAGAAGACAGTAACGTGCAAAATTACAACGAGACTGTTTACAAGTGCGCGATTAAACATGAACAGTGTTTCATCAAACTATGTCCCATTACGCTAACGGCAAGAAACGGTAAAATCAGTAATAAACTATAAACACCATAAACTTCTAAGGTAGGGCCGCCTTGGATATCGACAGCAGCTGTCTTTGGCGGAAGCGATCTTACTTAAGACAAATTAAATCGCATCTAGTATATTACGAACTCGATCACTCTTGAAACCTGTTCCTACATCTTCGCCGTAAACCGGTACAAATCAAGCCTTATAAGAGACCGACCTCATGATACCTAATGCAACGTTTCCTCTCATTCGTCGGATATGACGTCACGTTATAAGTAGCACAGATTATTCATTGATTTAGCGAAACTATTTGGGGAACTCAGTGGCCATGAAGGAGTGACTTTCATAGTGTTCACCTTTAATTTCAAAAAATATTATGGTCAGCTCCTACTAATTGCCGGAAATTTTTGCATCACCGAATATAAGCATAAATTCCAGTCTGAGTCAAATGAGCAATTCTAAGGACTGTCGAAAAACCAGCTTCAGATCGAAATAGTTAGGGCCTACTTGCAAGACGATTTTGATTTTCCAGCAATTATTTTATAACCAACATGCGGATTTGTTAATATTCTTATCGTGTCATCTTATGCTTTTTTTTTATTACCTTAGCCCACAGTACCCTCATGGGCGTCCGCAGGGGGGCGCAAGGGGGCGCAAGTGCGCCCCCCTGGATTTTTCGCATAGGCTATATTAGAATATTTAGTTATGATTATTGCAAAGTAATTTTCAATGTGGTTATCGTTGCGTTCTACAAGTTGGACCTATGTCCTATTATAACTTTCTTTGGACGCAAAACATACAGGCATATAGTTCTCTCATGGTAATATTGAAATTCATACTGTGATCCCAAATACGGCAAAAATGCATTCATTCGTGTCGCTTAATAGACAAGTAATTGGTATCGTGTTCCCGTTAAGAGCGGCTCTTGTGTTGTTTCTGGCGATCACTGCGAGATAACAGATCCAGCTGGTGAACCGCGATTAGTCACACACACACACATACACACATATACACACACAAGGATATATAAGCAAACTTAATTGGCACTGGCTGGAGCGACAGTGTCTATCTCTGACTAATCAATCATTTTCTTCCATCAGATGCCAGCCAAGAGCGAGTGTGCCAGCGAGAGACAGAGGTGAAGAGATAGAAGGGGATAGAGAGAAAAGGGGAGAGGAGGAAGAGAAGAGGAAACATCACATCAAAGTTGATACTTGATATGGTGGTATATACTTATATAGCTGTATAGTGTATATATATATATTATATAGCTGTGTGTATATATATATATATATAGAGAGAGAGAGAGAGAGAGAAGGGGAGAAGGATCATAGATGTGTGCAGTGGATTACAGTCAATACCTCTATCTTGGGGAAGTTACGCCCTTGCTGACAGATTGATATCCCAACTCCCAACACATGGGACAAAAGCTTCCCGCTCGAGGCAGAGCGATTGAGCGAAGAACAATTTAGGAACGGAGCAGGCAGTCAAGGGGTGTTTCGTTTTCGCTTGAAGTTGAGTTCTGTAATCGGCCAGACTTTAAACTAAATATACCAGTATAAGCCTACAGCGGGCACCGTAGAAAGGTCATTCGATACGGTACGATTATAAGGAGGGTATACGAACATGTTACATGCCAACATGGATGCATTCGTTCTGCAACCAGACTGACGATTGCAATTGTTATTTCAAGAGTAAGGTCAGATTTCAGTCACATACAATTATTTAACTAGGCTATCATAACAGTTTTGACAATTAATGTCTATATAATATGCTAGGCTATATGATTTTTTCGCATGCTGGGTTGAATGGGTTCCGTGACAGCGGATCGAGATGGAGCCAGCGCAAAAGGAGTAAGCGTCGAAGGTGGAGTGATCGGTTGTTTTGACAACCTAGGCCTAATTAGCCCCGTAACAATTATATAAAAGTCTGCGCCCCCTAAAAAAATTCCTGCGGACGCCCATGAGTACCCTGCCTCTCAATCCGTTTGACCCCACCCTGTTTCTAGCTTTAATAACACCGATAACGATCACCAAGCAATCTTTAGGCCTGTTTATAATCCGTCGAGAAAATTATCTCTGGTGCGACATTTGTGTGTTATAAAATACTTTGCATCATTTTGTCTATAGCTGCCCGGTACCCGGTAGTCTTCGTAGCGCTCGCTAATAAGCTGATGCCCTATGCTTGGTTTTTTACCAGTTTACAAATTTAGTTCAAGTTTCCATCGGAGGTACACCTTTGCCTGAAAGAATTGGTAAACAAAGGTATTTTAGAACTAAAAATGTTCCAAGACTTGCATTATTATTGCATTGCATTATTATGGCAAGCATAGGCGCCGAGTTGACCCGAAGAGTGGGGGTGCCCAAAAGAATGTGAAAATATGCGCGCGTGAGCGCGCGAAAAATTTTTTGACTCTTTTTTTATGGGAGACTTATTGAAATCACCACTGTTCATAGGCGGAGACTTGGTCCTGGTTTGAATGGACGAACTCGCGGTCAAAGTATGATCGCCGAGAAGCACAGCGCCGAGCAGGGAAGGGGTTTGTTAAGAGGGATGTGCTCCTCCTCATTTTCGATTTTTTTATTGCCACACTGCGATGGTAGAACCTTAGGCTGTCATTTTAACGCCATGACATCCTTGTCAAAATTTCCTATTAGCCTATCTCATTGCTTAAAGACATGATTTAAAACTTCGATAAAATAATATTCTTCCCAATTTAAATTTTTTATCATTCTTTGTATTTCATGTAGCCTATAGGCCTACTTCTCTTGGAATCAACACAGAAAAACACAATCTTCGTTTACATGGGCGTCTTGAAGCACTCTTCCCCCAATTAGGTCAACAGACTCAAATTTTGCACAAGAAATCAAACAATTAGCCACTGTTTACTGAACCCATATTAACACTGCGGAATAGTTTTTCAAATAGTCTTTCATTGCACGTAGTTTTGAAAGACAAAACAATATCCCGCTTTTATGTTGCTGGGAGGTGACTCTCGAGCACTGATGAACATTATTGAGCATGTATACAATTATAGGCCTAAAGAAACAATGGCATTCAAATCGTTACCTTTGTCCGTAATAAAAAAAAATGACGGAAGCGGATCGAATAAGCAGGATTTCGGAGTTTCCTCGTAGGCTATTCGCTGATCAGCTGAGGACCAATATAATGGAGTTCAGACTACCAGATGGGATAAAACTGGAGTAATTGTAAGGTAATTAACTAGCTGAGATTTTAAAAAGTATATTAAAGATGGAATGATTTTTATAGATAAGCAATCCAAACAGAGAAAAAATATCTTAAAAGCACATCTCGGCGGCTGATTTCAGGTGGTGCCCATGCATAGGCGGGCCTCGCATGGCCAATTTCTGGTGGTGCTGAGCACTCACGGGCCTCGCAGAGTCGGCGCCCATGATGGCAAGGTTCATTCAGTTGGTCACGACTCACAAGTTATTAGGCCAAGGCCTGCTAGGCTGCTACGGTGACCATAGATATAATATTATATCTATGACGGTGACCGACAAGTATAGCCTATAGGAATCCTAGTGGACGACAGCATTGGTTTAGTATCTGCCGAGTGTACTCAGTGTTGGTCTACGGTGGGAGAGATCTAGTAAAGCAGGCTGATGTTTCGTTGAGAAATCGAGCAATCAGAATTTTAGCAACCATGGGAAACTTATTGAAATCGGTTTATATGTTTCTTCATCCACATTACATCTTCAACATATTACTTAGCGTTGTTTTCTTCCTTTTAAAGACCGTAGAACCAGTTTGCTCGGCGATGTTTGACGACTGTCAGCTAGAGTTGGTGAGTTGCACGAAGAAGTATTCCATTATCGCTCAGCATCCACTTGTTTAATGCCTAAAGAGTTACTTTTCACGGTATTTATTTACATTAAGCATTTTTAAGTCGTCGCTGGAAAACCTGTTAATTTATTCTTTGGTGTTATTACTGGGGGTAAATTTGGTCTTCACACATTGTGTTTCGGTGCCTCAACCTTCGCCAAAGGGTCGTTATTCTTTTGTGGCGTACTCCTTGTTTGGACTATGCCCTTTTCAAGGTGACACTGTTTACCTGGAATCTGAATGTTCAGGTGTTTGAAGTGTACGTCAACGCACTTGATGATGCTTGTTTTAGTAAATGTTAATTAATGCCTGAGAATTATTCCTGCTTTGTATGCAACCAATGAAGTATGGAGTTATGTTCAAGTTGAAAAATTTGCAAAGTAATTCTAAAACATACATTACTGATTAAAACAGTGGATGATTGTCTTAGTTTGGTTTTTCATCTTTGAGTCAGAAGACCTTTGGTTTTTCTGTATGGAACAGAGATGCTGTAAAAAGGTGCCCAGTGTGTATGTTGGAAAAGTAAGTATATCCTTTTAAAAACCAATAGCAGCAATAAGCAACAATAGTTCTAATTTAGCTTTAATGCAATTGAGAACATTGCAATCTTGTTTTTATTTCAGCGAGAATGGGAATTGTTGACTTTCATGGGATGTATCATTGTCATGAAGAACAGGAAACAGCGTAAGAATTTTTTTCTGAAATGACTCGTTGCAATTCAGGAATCAGTATAATTGATGAATATATAAAAACTTATATATTATGTATTTATATTATATATAATCATCATGTCCATCTATGTTCTGTTCCAGTCTTGTTCTGTTTGGTACCATCCAAATTTCAGATGCATGCAGCTCTGTCCTCGCAATCTTCGTATATAGACATGGGCGTCCGCAGCGGGGCACAAGGGGGCGCACGTGCGCCCCTCTGGATTTTTCGCATAGTTGCACATAAATTTAGATTATTTGGTTGTGATTGTTACAACACGATTTTCAATGTGATTATCGATTCGTTCTACAAGTTGAACCTTTATATCTTTCTTTGGGCGCATAACTTATAGGTAGGCTATAGGATTCACTTGTGGTAAAATGGAAATTCAAACTGTCACCCATTAAATTTAGACCATGTAACAATTATGTAAAAGTTTGCGCGAATTGCGCCCCCCTAGAAAAATTTCTGCGGACGCCCATGTATATAGAGTGAAATCAGATTCACATTTCAGTGTGACCTTGCACGCACTACAAATTTATTTAATAATAATAATAATAACTGCACTGTCTTCACAACAATCTTCATTCTCGGCAAAATCTCAAAGATGCAAAAACAGTTGAGTAATTAGTCTAATTTTTTTATTTTGTCAAACCAAAAATTCAAACTATTATGAATGGATCTACTACAACAATCTTCTCAGTCTTCACAGTCATGAGAGATCCTATGGGTCCTATGTCTGTAACGATCTGCAAACAAGAAACTGGAATCATGTCTGTCATGTGATTGGATGATGGTAGTCGCCTGATTCTGGTTGCTTGATCATGGCAGCTGTGCAGTTGAATGTCAATGCATGCTACATGATCTTGGACATTTGATGAACTTGTAATTGCAAACTGACCCTGAACTGGTTGTAGTTCTGAACACTAACCATTTGAGTGTAGAAAATCTTAAGAAAACAATCAACAATGAACTATCTAGAATCATATGACATGTATCATCAGTAGTTTGACATACAAGTGTGCTTCTAGTTGATGGTTGTGTATTTCATTTGATTTGAGCAGATCCAGTGATCCACTCTCAGTCATATAATTAGAACTTGCTTATGTATGAGTCTAATATTCTAATGTATTGAAGCAGTTACCATGTTATATTTATAACTTACACGCACTGGCTCTATCATTTTTTTTATAAAACCCATATAGTAGCACATTTACATTATAATAAGTATCGCCATATATAAATTGAGACCATTTTCTTTTACTTTACTTATAAAATGTTGTTTCTTTCCAGCTTCCTATGCGATGTACATAGAGACGGCCTGCATGTTTGCCAAGCTTCTGAGCACGTTTCTCTTCATGAGACAAAATCCAGTTTTCGGACTGCTTTACATTCTTGCCTGTTTATGTAAGTGCTGACATTTGAAAGTTGTTTGGTGTTAGCTTGGAAGAATTCACATAGAAAACAAATGCTTTATGCTATGATTTACTTTGAAAATTCAGTAAATTATTTGTTAATAAGTATTAAAAAACTAAAATGTTGATGTCTAGAATAGTTGATGCAATAAAAGGAAAGAACCATTTACTTCAGGTCTCTTGAACATCCTCATTTTTACAGTATGCAACTTAAGGAGGAAGTGTAGAAGAACCAAGATTACTTACTTCCAGTGGCTTCAGTGAATGAGCTATCCACAGTTGCACTAATTTGGCTTTGGTGAGATTAGATAGCTTACCAGTGTTACGTGCGTTGTGATATTTCAGTGGTCAGGTAGAAGTTGAGCATTATGCATTGAAAATGAATTACAGCTCATTTGTAAGAGTTTTGTTTTGAGTGCTATTGTTTTGGTGTTGACTTTCAGTTCTTGGCTAAAAGTCAACTTTTCTTAGAATTAATGACTTTGTTTTCCTGTTTTTAGAATGATTTTGCTTACCTAAAAATATTCAAAGGTCATGTCTGATGTGCATTAAAAATATTAAGAATATCATTGTATTTGTAGTTCATCTGGTGTTTTTCCCACGGCCTGTCTACACTGGTCCTGACTTGGTGACCTACTTCAGAGGACCAAATCTAGAGGTATGTTCCATGTCTGGCAATGGCAAGTTAGGAGATGTCCCATTTTTTTCAAAATTACTTTGTGTCAGGTAGGATAAAAATTATGTTTATTGAAGCTTATTTTGTGCATTTTGGGGGTTTCTCTATATAATTCAATAAAGTGCATTCATGCTCTTGTGAGTACTGAAGTCATTTATGCTGTTGTCAGTCAAATGCATAGCTATTTTATCGGTTGTAGTTTGAAACAGTTTTTTGAGTTGCATCTAGCTGCTTTCGGGTTCTTTGATTAGATTTGCTGTGAGATGACCTGAACAGTTCTGTGCAGATATGTAGAAGCATCGGACAGTAACCCTGGAAGAGCACTCTATTTCAGTAAAATCTATGGATAGATGCTGACCAGTACGATTTCTGGTATAAATATATGACTCTGAAAAGTCATTCTCTCTAGTTCATGTATTCAGATGCCTGCATAATGCATTTCCAGAATCTTTTGCTTTGTATTGACTTGATCTGCAGAATGAACTTGAGCGTGATAAACGAATTACGTGGGTGATTGAATTCTACACTGCCTGGGCTCCAACATGTGTCAGTTTTGGCCATGATTTTGCTGAGCTATCAGCCAAGTAAGTTCTCTTCAGTTGTGTACTTTGTGGTATTGCTGAGAGCTGAAAATTAAAGTACCTTGTGGTATTGTAAAATATCAAATTATAGATAAATCATATTTTATGTTTCTTGTTAGTTTTTCTTGGGAAAATGGTGTACTCATAATTTTAATATTGTTTCCAGTGTCATTTTAAGTTTGCTAATTGCAGTGTAATTAATACTTTAGAAGTTATTCAACTGTCTGATTATATTATTTGAGGTACATGGGTTATGATTTGAATCTTAGCTGATCATTAGGCATGTTTCAAGAACCTTAGTAGCTAATGATGCAGTTATTTGTCTAAGTGTTTCAGACTATTAACATGATTCCATGATCTTAATTAAGTTTACCATTTGGTTGGTGTGGCCGATTGGTTAAAGAGGTTGACCTGAAACTTGTAATTGGCAAATTTTGATTCCAACTGCTCATTTATAGCACGTCTTCATAAACTCATTAGAGCTGCTCCAACTGACTACAATATCACGATTGAGCAAAATGATCAACTGCACGAGAAATAGAGACATAAGGCAGAGAATGTAAGGGAGGCTCATGTTGCATGGAAACCTGGTTCAGAATAAAGGATCAAATAGAGCAGAGCTTCCATGTTGCAATGTTACTGTCATATGATGAGGAACAACCAGATAACCGTGTCGCAGAGCTGAGTATCCCTTCTTGAAAAATTCCTGTGTTGCTCTATTCAGCTAAAAATTTTTTTATTATATTGCTTGTGAAATGGTGCCAGCAATACAGACACCATTTCTAAGCATATTATGGCCAGTACATCTAAGGCTGTTGTTTAAAGTCATAGAGTAAGATTTTGAACTAGATAACAGTGCTAGCAGGAAACTTAAAATCAAACTGGTACGGTTACATTTTCAGGTGCATTGTTGTCGACATTCACTTGATAGTGTAGTTGTATATCTTTCTACATTTAAGTGTTTGAGTAAAACAAAGCACAATTGATTGATTTTAGGTACACACTGGACAATCTGAAGTTTGGAAAAATCGATGTGACAAGGTATCCAGAAGTTGCACAAAAGTAAGTTCATGATTTTATGCACATTAGGTTAATGGGAATTTTTTTACCATATATTATTATTATGTTGTTATTGAGCACTATCATTATGTTTACCATCATTTTCATTTTACTTTTAATATTTTTTATCTATGACATAAAAAGGCATGGATGTATTCAGGAGCGGTTTATGGGTTTAAACTCATCAAAATAAATGCAATGCTCTCATCTACTAAAAATATAGAAAAATACAACCATGTATCCAATGGAAACTCCGAAAACTAAAACCTCCACAAAAATTTGTTCGTGGCTAGGCCCCTGAAAAAGGTCACACATTACTCTAAACCTGATTTGCAAAAGTTTGTGAAATTGACAATTTCTGTGAGTATTGTCAAGTTGGTGGTCTGCCGTGTGTGCTGTTTTACCAACATATGCTGTGAAATGCAATGCAAAGAATATCGAGCATTCCAATGACCTGCTTGCGCTTTTGAGGAATGGTAAAGCCAAATGACGAGTGAATGAATGATTGATTTTAGGGCTGCGGATTTAGTAATTGATCGATCAATTAATCGTTAAAAATGTTAGTCAATTATTTTTTGACTTGCTTGATTAATTTTCTGATTTATTTCACGATTTCAAGCAGCTAATTTTCGGAATAAACAATCTGACAAACAATGATAATGTGAAACTTTGAGAGGAAAATTAACTGATAATTTTGCATTTAAAGTAAATACCTAGATGAAAACTCTGAGAGGGGTGACAAAATTGACTCTCTTCATTGAAATAAACAGATGAACAGATGAAGCTTTTTTTAATAGAAAGAAAGTACCAGTAGTAAATTCAATCACTACATTTGACAAATTTATGCTGTACATACATACATAACAGATCTATATCAAATTAATCGATGAATAGAAGTTACAATTTTGGAGAGCAATCGATTTAAGTTTTTTTATCAGTACTAGCCCTAATTGATCAGTACCAGCCCTAAATAATCAGTACCAGCTCTAATTGATCAGTACCAGCCCTAATTGATTGCCTTTATGTGCAGCTTGTGTGACTGGCTGTAGATTCTGTTCACAGTTTATATATACATTTATATAAGCTGATGATGCAGTATGCAGCTTTCGTATTTGTTTCATCGTTTTTCTTGATTATTGTGTAGGTTTGAGATCAGCACGTCATCTTGGTCAAAGCAGCTGCCGACTGTGATTCTCTTTCAAAATGGCAAAGAGACGAGGAGACGCCCAGCAATCGATGGCAAGGGAAACGTTGTGGCAAAGTTCATATTCTGCAAGGTTTGTCAGAGCTCTATTAAACTACTTTCACTTCAGTGGCCATCCATAAGATTCAAGCAGGTCGAATCAGGACTGTGGGAGTTTTTTAGCAGGTCAAAGAAATTAAATGTAAAGATGTTAAAAATTCCCAAGAGTTTTTGGTAGGTAGGCTGGCCAACCGTAAAAGAGGCAGGTCAAATGACTTGCTGCAACCTATTGCAATGTCACCGCTCTTTCACTTGTACTTTCTCCATGGCCGCAAGGCATCATGAATTCTTCATGTCCAAGAGCAAACCTTTATGGCGCAAGTCTTTTAAGTTTAATCATGTCTTAATTCAAACCGTTTCTATTCACATATGCCATTTAAATTAGAAGTTTACCAAATAATCTTAATTATACTTGGCGATATTTCCATAAATAACCTAAGTGTGTATTTTTATCTTTGCTGAACCTTGCAGGAGAATGTGGAACGAGATTTTCAGTTGACGGAATTACATCTGCAGTGCAGAAACAATCCACTTACGAAGCATAAGGAGCGAAAGACCAACACCGAAAAAGATGCAGCTGCTTCGGATGGTGACAAGAAAACAAATTAAACTCGGTTGTCTCAAGGTTTTAGCTTAATTACTGATTTAGGAGAACTGGAAGGCGTCCAGAAAATCTTGAATGACTTGTGAGTTCAGTAACAGTGGTTTTGATTTTGGTGACTTGTGATCACTTCTCATGAACTGCGTTTGATTCTATCCTGTTTAAATATTTCCATGTGTCCATTTACTGCAGCTTAGAATTTGCAGTTTAAGGAGTGAATTTGTTTTCCGTATGATTTGCTTTTGTTTGTTCATGCTGACGTGTTTTTTTGCCACAACAGCGCTTGTACGTTGTCAACTAATGATTGTATTTTGGATGCGAGTTTTATTTGGGAAAAGATTATTTACAACCAACATACCTTTAGGTCTAAATTTCTGATGCACATTTCATGTTATGTAGTCTAATCTCAGATTGTAAGGTCAGATTTTAGTGGCCAGTAAATATGTAGTTTGCCCAATTATGTTTGGTGTTGCCAGGGTTTTTGTTCCTGCCATAGAGAACTGTTTGCAATGGAAAGTAACTTATTAATTTATACACATTTTCGATTATTCCTCAATTTTTACGAATTATTGTTTGGTACTTGTAATGTTACTCCTTTAATGATCAGAGGGATTATTTCTCCACTAGATTTTAGTACATACTCGTAATTACAAGCACTCGTAGCACTGATGCAGATAAGTTAATGTGTAGTTCTTAAAGCTATTGACTGATTTCTTTTGCTGTAAGTTGTCCTGTTCCGTCATCTTGAATGTCAGAGCAAAAGCTTATGTGCAAAGACTAGAAGCTATGGATGTACATATAGTTCTAACTGAATGCTTTATATGTTGCTTTGATACTTTGCTTTCTCATTTGCTGTTCCTCGCCTTCATCCCATGCATTGAGAGGTTGTCTTGGGTGCTGTACAAATATCCAAGTGCGTTATCCTATCAGCACTGTTGTCCATATTCAGAGAATTCTTTAAGATAATCAAATGGTTACTTTTACGATTAGAAATGTGCAAATGAAATTGTACCATTTAGATTAGGCAATAATTGCTCATGCTAATCATTCGTATATAAAATAATTTGTAAGATTATTAATTGCTATAATTATGTATATAAATGATTTCCTTTCAAGTGTTCAAATTTCAAAAATTATTCACGTGTAATTTTTGCGATTAAACCAGATGCAATACAGCCCATCATATTGAGAAGTCATTAATTCTGTTCCAACTTACCAACACTGAACATGGCTAACAGTGGTCTCAGACTTAGCCTTTCTTCAAAATTGACCATGCATTCAGTGTCACATCCAAAAGTCCAACTCCAGGGTGGTGAGGCATCAAAATCTAGAACAGCCTGCAAACCTCTGATCGGCTAATGTAAAAAAATTGGTGTGGCTTCTTTGTCATTAAAATCTTGTAAAGTTCTACATGTACCTTCTTTTGTAAATGGTAAATTCTAAATGTGAAAGTTCATTCTCTAGTGCTTGTGAATATAACCTGGTGCTTTGCACTTGGCCTTTGAGTAGATGCTGTAGAAATTTTGAGATTATGATTAACAAGAATGGTTGACATAGGCATAGTCCAAGACTACTATGCATATAATCTTTCAGCACAGTAGCAGCTGAATCTCTTGAGCAATTATATAGCTCAAGCAGCTGGTCACTCTGATGGCCCACCATGATTCAAATTCTGGTTGAAGGAGATGAAGGCAACTACACAAATCTGCTATCACCAACATAACACCAGTCAAATGGAACAAATAACCAATGAAGAAATGTTCTTGACGTTTGTTCTCATATACACACAGAGTATAACAATTGTGAAATTTCCTGATAACAGTACTGACCAAGACGAAAGTTCAGGAAAAACATATTCTCGAGTTATTCTATTGTTCTAAATTTTGAGTCTCTTTATATCGTGAAGTCAGACCGACGACGATGAACAGAAGAGATCATCATCTGCGGTGACCCACTGTGTGCCAGTGCGTTTCACCGCAGCTGCTGTGCGCACAGCTTGAACCACATCAACAGAGATTGAAATAGAGAAAAAATCATAAACTAGTCCAACACTAAATCCTAGGTAGTCTGTTACAACAGTAATTCTAGAAATTGCTAAACGATGCCAAAAAATGCATATAGTCAGTCAGGAGCCTTAATACACAACGTACAAATTTGGTCAATGAAAGTTCTTCATGTGTCAAGCTGGTGTGCGCATCGGGCCATCGTGCATTAGAATTACTGGCCCAGGAGCAAGTACAGGACTCATTTATGGGGGGCTCCTGGGGTTGGAGCCTTTGCCGGCGGCAACGCTGGCTGCGGCCCAGCAGCAGCCGGATTTTCACCAGCTTCGGGAACGACGGCGGCGGGCGCAACAGCCTGTGCTGGCGCAGGTGCAGCCTCACTACCCCCGAACCTGCAAAAACAATTCAGCCTACTGCAAAAAGAATTTGCATAGCTATTAACCACTTTAGTGGCCAACCGGCTAATAATCGTATACAAAATCGACGACTAAAGGGATTAAGAGTTAACTATTTTCAGGCTCACAAGAACAAAGAACCACATGAAAAAGGAAAGGCCATGTGCAGTGTGTCTGCATTTGTGTCAGTTTGTTGTGATCCATGCTGTAGTAAAGAGTTCAAAAGCAGAAAAATCTTATTTTGCACATCTAAAATTAACTAGTCACATAGAGATCCGACCTTTTCAAACAGCTTGGAATTATATTTGACAGAGCAGTGCTTTTTAAATGTATATACAGAAGTTCCTGATTACCAGTATGTGGCATAATGTATGCACAGCAATTAAAAGTGTTGCTCTTAGCACTCATCAATTTTAATAAAAATTAATGTGGACACAATTGATTAAACAAGAATTGTGGCAACAATCACTTTCTTACAAATAATGCACAAAACACATACACAAAGGTAAAGATTTCTGCACTGCAGTCAATGTTCTACACGCTCTCACTTTCAAGCTTCTTGATTTCTTACTTCTAATTGCATCATACCTACAGTTCATTATTCACGTTCACATTGAAAACTAGTAAAAATATCCAGAGTAATCCACTTACTTGTTGTATAGCCACGCTACAGAAAGCAGTAACAGAATATAAATATGACAAGCATTAACTCACTGGTGTAATACATACAAATACTGATCAATGAAGACCTTAGAACTGTCTATTCATTAAAAAATAAAGGTTTTGCTGTATAATTGTAACTTGTGATGGTACACATAAGCCAAAGCCTTAATCCAATCAATCTGCCATCTTGTCAGTGATATGAAATATGCATACAGATCATAACGAGTCTGTGAATTATCTTACACTATAAATTATTCATACAATTTATGGTATGAAATATTTACTTGCAAGCAGAGCAGAATAATAATTCAATTGATATTTTAACTTAAACAATCTTAGAGAAGTATCAAGAAATCATTTGCAATGTTTACATAAAAATCAGAAAAAACTTACATTTCCGTCTGCATTAAGAAACTGCCTCAGCGAGATAATAGCAGCCCAGATTAACTTGCAAGACACAGCTACAGCTACTTCCATGCTAAAATAATTTTTATCGTGATTACAAAAACAATAAAACAAAATCAAACAATAACATAAAAGCGTCAAAAAACAATTTATTGCAATAAATTAATCAAACAATTGACTTGTAGAACCGAAAAACAGTATAGCCAATACAGAAGAGAATTCTTCTTCCAAAATTTTAAGAGGTGGCAACAATTTCAGCGAGACAATAATTTTCTGAGGCAACATGTGAAGGCAATGTTACACAACATTCAAGCTCTTCTAGTTGGCTGCATCAAAAAAGAGTAGATATCTGTAAAGGCTTTTAAATGCCTGTGGTCCAGACTGAGTAGTTTAAGCCTTAAGATAGTTCAGGGCCCATCCATGAGTGCTTTGCCTAGGGGCCAGAATTACTCCCATCAGCCCTGTTAATTACACCAAGCGAAACTTCATTGGCTGAATCCGAGTACTGACGATGTGATCCAAGATTAACTTACGGAATGGACAATGATTTAGTTTCCTCATAAATTGTCAGCTGCTAACACCTGCTGACCGCCCTTCATGGCTAAATATTCTGAGTCCTTCTTAATGAATGCAGTCAAAAGATAATAAAGCCTACAGCAGCACTATACAGCAAAATCATGTGCTTATCATATTCAAGTTGAACCTGAATACTGGGCCTGTCACATCTAACACTGACAAGATGGGAGAGGAATGAATCGTGTGTGCCAATGAGAACGGCTGAAAATTGCCTGTGCATGTTTTTATCCTCAAAGGCTATGGAGACATTTTCTCTATGCAAGCAGCAGTCTCAACAAAAATTGCAAAGAAGTATATACAGAATTAATGACTCGTTCTGTTTGCAGCTTACGCCTATCTCGGATCTGCACAGCAGCCATTGAGATGCTGACCTTTTCAAATAGTCACCGAGCCAGTGACTGACAAAGCCAATACATCAACGTGTATCCTTATCTAATATTCATGACACTGCTGCAAAACAAGCCACAGAAAGCACTGCCCAAGCTGCCAACTCCCACACATACCTCCTACACTCTCATCCGGTGCTCTGCTAAACAGCCATGCAACCTCAGCACTGTCTAAGAAATTAGATGCTCCAGAAGAAACAAGGTGGATAAATACAACGTAATGACATTTAACAAACCAGAATATAATGTATATACATTTTAAAACCAATATTTGTAATTACATGGACAAGAAGAACATAAAAATACAAAATTCTATGAGACTCACAAGGTTCAAAATAACATAATGCAAAACACATAAAAATTCCAATAATAGGCAACATGCAGGAATACATCCACAGAAAGACATTTTCTAAGAAACAGTGGATGACAAAACTCAGCCAGTAATAAGACATGGTGGACTTATCACTGGCCAAGTCTTGTGCAGGGCACATTACCTCCGACAATGATGACTAATACAGCCACTACAGCTCCCATAATCAGCATCATCTGTTACCACAGTATTAACAAAGAACTTAAATTTGTATTAACAAAGAATTGCAAATCAGTGGCAACTAATATATAAGGAAATCTGTATTGGGATAAATCCCATCCCCAAAGGAAATCAACAGGAAATGACGTTGGCTAGATGCTTCAATACTCCTAACGATTTTCCTAAAGAATCGCATATATAATTATATTCATATTTTCTAGGATAGTGGGACCTTTTCAAATTTTTTTTGTGCAACTAAGTTTAAAAAAATCAGATGTCCACATACCACCAGTAAAGGCAACATTAAAAACAACAGGCTGAATCAAACATAAACTCATAGACAGTCTAAATTTTTTAAAGTTTTCGCATACAATTTAGCGACATCTGGCATGAAACTAGTGGTATGAGTAGCATCATTTGAAACCGCTGCTCGTAGGAGGCTAGGAAATTGTTCAAACTTTGGCTGATGATTTTAATTAAATCTCTCTTATTTAACACACCTCACAACTTTTCAAACTATCTTAGATCTTAATCCAACTACCCTACAATTCAATCCAAACTCCTTCAAATTTAAATCCAAACTATCTAATTAATGCCCCCATATTACTATCACAGCTACACCCACCCAAGTCTGAAGAAAGAGACAAACTGTTCGTATCAAAAGCAAAAACCAAGATTCCACAAGTCATTAATTGGGTCATACTCATGACATGACAGTAAAAATGCAAAGGTGCTTCAGGGTTCCTGTATCCTTACAGTTTCACTTAAAAAGAGATTCTTTCAAGAAACTTTATGATCTACATATCATTCATAGCACTCTGTACTGAGCTTTAAAACAGATGATAATTTTAAAACATGAAGGAAAGAGCTCTACAACTATATAAACAGTCCAACCATGTAAACTTAGTGTACCTGTAAATGACATTAGTAAATGATTGATTGTCTGAATTATCAGCAATGTATTTTCATAAACTCTCTGAAGCACCTCATAGAGAAAGAGTAAAAAGTTAAAGTAGAAACAAAAACTGGCAAATTGATAGGCACCAGTCCAACCAACAGCAGAGATTCATAACAAGTCAAACAATAGAAAATAGCATTGTTATGCTGGCAAAGAGTTTAATCTACACTGTGTTCCATACAATAGCCAGTATCGTGTACCTTTTTTAACCATAACAACTTAAAACCTCATTAACCCAGCATCCAGCTTTTGGTAATTCAATATTATGGGTCCCTCGATGTGGAATAACCTTCCCTATGGAATTCGTATCAGGATTCTGGTGGGGAATTAACCTGTATGGATCCTTTTGCTGCTTGAAGACCTTTCTCTTTTCAAGGGCCTGTCACGCTGAGAGCGCTTCTGAATAGCTCTGCTGTGAGAAGCACTTTACAAATGTTATATTAGATAAAATAAAAAGGAAGCATATCATATGTGATTTTTGCTATTGTAATAATTTTAAAGATACTATCATCATGCCTTCTAATGTCTTCGACCATCCTCTTGGACCAGTCTCCCAAATTACATTTGCGTACTGCTGTCTATGACTGTCAAAAGCTGCAACTGTTTAGGTCTGTTGAATAATCATAGAAGATCTATTGGATAATCATATGTGAGGCACTTAAAATTCACTATATATCAAGTGAAAAATACACAAGTACATGCAACTGCAGAATAATACCTCTGAAGACAACTGCTATTTTGAGGTGTACGTTAAGTGAACCTAACCTCATTTAGCATCTCATTGGTCAAACTGGTTATGTCACTGGAAATTATGGAAGGCACATGCCTAAAGAGAATGAATTTTAAAAAGAATTTTTTTACCTTCATATTCTTCCACCAAAATTTCCTCTTCAGTTTCCCGGCACTCGCTTCAAATTGTGATGCTCCAGCTTGGAGTGCATCTGAAAGATGAATGAGGCAAGACTTACAGAATAATCCATAATTAACTCTAAATTGTAAGCAACAAGAAGAAATGGGCAACATGAATATTCATGAAGATGCTGACTGTATAAAACTGAACTACACGAAAAATCAGCATCCAGCGACTGCACAACAGAGCAATAAATGCTAAGTTGAAATAACAAATCAAAAGCACGCTAAAGTAATTTTCGATTTCAATATGGAACTTATTCAACAGCAGCACACACAGGTAACGTTTTGATTTCAGTACAAAACAACATAAGACTTATTCAACAAAACACAAAAGTAACATTTCAAAAGCAATATTTAACAATGTATTCACCTGCTCGATCATCTAGCTCGGATAATTTCTGATCTCTTTCCAAGACTTTGTCAACATTTACTCTCATAATATCAACAACCTATCCATCATAACAAACAAAAAACATCATTCAGTCAGTTGCCAGTAACTTAGAATTTAACATATACAATAATGTCAATGATTTTTAATATTTAAATTACCAAACGAAGTTTACATAAGGCTCTGTTTCATATACACACAGCCAAATTACGGATTCTCAAGCTGTATACAAGAAAAACAACTTTCTCACATAAACTTGCTTTACTAGGAACCATTTCCAAATAGTTCTGCACTGACCGTTGATATGGTAGTGCATGAGAAAGAAATTCATTTTCTCAGATAACTTTCTGACAAGAACCAATGTCAGTTCAACACTCCCAATGCGGCATTCCCTTAAGATACGGTCTCCTCCTCTTACATTTGTGTCTCTGAGCTCATGTCCCTCCCTCCCTATTAGCTTCCTTTCAGGAGAACATGACTGAAGATAAACTATTTTGCACACTAAAATATAAATACTGAAATAAAACAATCATAAGCTGACAGTGTTTGCATATGTACTGCTGTCCGCCCATAAAGAGAATAAAACATATTTTCTCCTTTAATCGCAACAAAAAATGTTCAGTTTACAATCACACTTTCTGGTTGTGGAAGACTTTTATGATCATTAAATTTTTTATATAAAATTCATAAATTAAACTATGAATTCCAAAAACACTGTTACAAATAAAATGCAGAAAAGACATACCTCATCAACTTGAGCCTGTGTCTGTTGTAATCTCTTGCTCTGCTGTGCAGGCTGTGGGGGACCACCTGGCCCTGGCCCAGCCCCCGGGCTACAAAACACACCAGGCAACAACAACCCACAACAACAGTAAGACAACTACTCTGACAACAGGTCTACTCAATTTATTTACAAAATTTAACTGTTATATAAGTTATAGCCACAACAAGAAAAGCACCTCCTTAGTGAGGTAGCCCAAGAGGCAGCCAAGTGTTAATATCCAGTTCTCCCATAGACTACTAATTATCATCAATGAGTGTTTAATGGACTCCTATATATAAACTTATTTTATGTCCAAGTGTGCTACAAGAGCTACTGTAACAGAAATCTTTGAAACATCTGTTTCTCATGACAGGGTTTGAATCTGATCTTTTGGTTGACAATCTACCATGCTAAGATGCTAGATTCCCAGCCCAGGATGCATTGCTAAGTAGACCTGGGCAATATCCAATGTTCAGGTACCTAACTGAATGTCATGATCCAAAGGGTGGACAAGGTCACTGTGAGTGTTCTGAGTGGTGAGAAGCTATTGCTGGATGGTCCATCCATCTGACCACCTGTGTTTACATGGCAAGTTACCAATAAGAAAGTTTTAAGAGGACTATTATTTTTCTATGCCAATGATGAAGATGATAATGATGCACCATTAAAAATTTCTTTAGGAATGCTAAATAACGTATGACAATACTTACACAGGGGGACCACCTGGGCCAGCTGCAGGTTTAGCAGGTGTTGGCTGAGACCTGACAAAAGTTATTTTACACATTTTTACCAATATGTTCATTTCTCATATCATTAAAGAGAATACATCTTTTCTAAAGGTTGATTCAAAAACAAAACACTTGATATGAAATTTGTTTAGTCTCACAGAGAAGTAATTTACTATCTTCTTTTGTTCAGCATTTCTCCATACTGCTTGTGTACTTTCACATCTGCATTTAATTACAAGAAATTTAATTTTGAATAAAAATTGTGTAAACAGTCTGAACCTTAACTATGGGAATGAAAACCACTCCAATGAACAAGAGAAGTAGTCAACTCTGCTAAAGAAACTAACAAGACTGACAAGTAAATAAATAAAACAATCAAAACAACTGTAGTCTAGCTATTGTGTTTTTATTATAATAATCTATCTCCTTTTCTTTTGTGCTTTCTTACACATACCTCACAAACTTATCTATATTTTATAGTACTAAGTGTTTAATAATATAATGTGAGAAAATGGCATTCCCATTTTTGGAATCGTTTAAAGACAGCCTTCAAGATTGGAGCTACACACGATACACAGGCGTAGTCAATGACTCGAAATAATAACAATACACAATTAAAAGTCAACACTAATTCGAAAAAAGAAACTTTGCTGCAACGCTTTTGCTTAAATATTCATCAAAATGCAAAAAGCGGCCTTTAATGTCAAGAAATTAACGGAAAACAATACGGTTCCGAGAAGCGCCTGCATTTATCTTGCTATCCTTTACGTCATTCGCCATCCTATTTCTATGAATGGCAGCCTCTGAAGCAGGACGGCCCGAAATTGGCGTATTCCACCTTTCGTAAAGCCAGCGGATCACTTACAATCGCATACATTCTACAGATTGGTTCATACTTACATTTAAAACCTGACGACGGTTGGAAATTGTTCGGAAAAAATGCGCGACTACGCGAAAAAAAGCGAATCAACTCGCAACCGAACCGCCGACGCAGATCATCTAAGATGGCGACCACTGTTGTACCCTATTAGCATTCAATCGCCAGATGGCGAGGCGCTGTTTGAGAAGGTCTTCAACTTAGCGGCGACCATTCGATGACCAGCGAGCCGATGACCGAATTCAGAGATTCTACGACTGGTCCGATAAATAGGGCGGGTCGAATAATTCATGATCGCTTGATGGTTTGTATAGCACTACTCTCACGACCGAAACCTTGAATATTCTTTAATGAAAGGACCCGGCAACCCCCATGTCTGGGCTAGCCTACAGGATGATGATTGCAAGTATTTAAATTGGTTCAATTAACTGCACGTGTAGATCAGGTGTTTCAAACTTGACCTCCCTTTTAAATTATGTAACCACTCATTCGGAACGAACTGCCAAAGATCGAGGTCTATCTAACCCATGGAGTTCGATCACTTAGAGCTGTCGATCATTCCCTATCCTGTCAATCTCAATTCTCAACACTCGATGCCTCTTATCAGCGCTCGTGAATAAGCTGGTGCCCCGCGCTTGGCTTTCGAGTGGCGTTTAGAAATTTCGAGATTACGATTTTCATCCCCTACTTTAGAGCGGCATTCGCACAAGAATTTAGCTGGATGGTTGTCCATAATCTACGTCGTTCCACGATCGCAAAATTTTCTACGGAATTAAGGTCCATTAATTTGGTCGTAGTGACAATGACCACATAGCCTACATGTGTGATGCAGCCTAGGCTCGGCTGTAGTACATATCTTTGTAGGGCCTAGGCCTGCTCTTAACTGAGAAGATTAAGTGGAGAGATAGAAAGAGTGGAAAGACTGCATGTATGCGTGTTTAAGATAGGCCTATAGTTACAATAGAACATTAGGCCTATAAATAGACCCCAATTCCGATACCGCTTATCGCTTATGCCAACTTTGATCTTAGCTGGGATTAGTCTCGAAGGTACTCGTCAATTAAGCTAGCTCCAAGCATAGGAGGTGAAACCGACCTGGAGTAGGGTAGATTAATTAGCTGACGCAAAGATAAGCGTAGATGCAAGAGCATTAGCCTCTTACGATGGGGTGGGGAGAGCGGGGTGTGTTAAAACTAAAACTTCCAGTGCAACAAAGGTTAGCCAAGAAAGGTGAGGCTGTGCGGGGCGGAGGTGGGAGATGGCAGAGGAAGGGGATATTTGCCGAGCAACGCTGGGTACCCCAGGGTGTGAACCCGACCTTGCAGGGGAGGGTGGGACAGATAGCGAATTCTTTACCGGGAAAAGCCGACAGGGCTGAGTGGGGACTGAAAACTGAAATTTCCCAGGCATCGCTGGGTACCCCAGCTATCACCTTGATCACCTTGTGCCATCGATTCTTGGAACCTTAGCGACCGCTGTGATAAACCTTCTCCATGTGTTACGATCTTCCGTCGCGTCTCTCAATTCCTCCAGTTTCATCTTTGTTCTCTCGTGTATTTCTTCCATCCACCTTCTTCTTGGGCGTCCTCTCTTCCTTTTTCCCTCTCCGCAGGCCAACATCATCTCCTTTTCCAAGCCGTTTGCTCGCATCACATGTCCAAAGAACGCCATTTTCTGCCTTGCCGCTCTCTGTTCCAATGACATATTCCCTCTTGATTGTCCGATCTCTTGTAATACGGATTCATTTGTTCTTTTTTCAATCCACGAAGTTCTTAATACCTTCCTCCATATCCACATTTCGCAAGCATCGATTTTCCTTTCTAAGGCCTTTGTTTTTGTCCACGTTTCACATCCATACAGCACCACTGGGAATATCATTGCCTTTACAATTCTTGTCTTCGTCATTAGGCTCACGTGTTTATCCTTCCATATTTTCTCCAGCCCCTTCGCTGCCGTCTTTCCCAAAGCTATCCTTCGTCGTATCTCTCTGTCACATCCACCATCGCTTTCTATCATGGCTCCCAAGAAGCAGAAACTTGTCACCACCTCCAACTCCTCCCCGTCCACTTCAAAGCTTGTCCATTTCTCTGTTGTCATGATCTTGGTCTTCTTTAAGTTGAAAAACAATCCTGCTTTCTCACTTTCTGCTTGTAGTTTTCTGATGATAGCTTTTAAATCCTCTTTTTCCCCTGCCAGCAGTGTTGTGTCGTCTGCATATCTTAGGTTATTCAGTGTCCTACCCGCTATCCTCACTCCCGCATTTGTCTCCTCTAGGCCTGCTTTTCTCACTATCATTTCAGCGTATAGATTAAACAGGTATGGCGATAGTATGCATCCTTGTCGTACTCCTTTCTTTATTTGGAAACTTGTCGTTTCACCGTGTTCTGTCCTGACCACAGCCATCTGGTTCCCATATAAGTTCTTGAGGAGCTTTATGAGGTGTATTGGTATCCCCATATCGCGCAAAGTCTTCCACATCAGAGCATGATCGATGCAATCGAAGGCCTTGCTGTAATCTATAAAGCATATGTGTACCTGCTGTCCAAATTCTCTTTGCCTTTCCATTATCCACCTGAGGTTCGCTATGTGGTCTCTTGTTCCTCTCCGTCTCCTGAAACCTGCCTGATGCACCGGCAGTTCCCTCTCAATCGTGCTCTCCATTCTTTTATGTATAATTTTAAGTAGAATCTTACTTGCATGAGATATCAACGCTATTGTTCTGTAGTTTTCGCATTCTCTGGCATCGCCTTTTTTGAAAATGGGTATGAATATGGATTTTTCCCAGTCTTTAGGCCATTCTTCTGTCTCCCATATCCGATTGCAAAGCATTGTTAATTCTTCTATCATTCCGTCTCCAGCCTCTTTGATCAGCTCAATGGGTATCTCGTCCGTACCAGGTGTCTTATTATCCTTAATTTGTTTGATTGCCCACTCCACCTCTGATCTCATGACACTTGGTTCTTTCTCATAATCCCCAGTGGCCATCCCTATCTCTTCCTCCCTGCTCACTCTCTCATCGGCCTCGTAGAGTTTTTCTGTGTATTCCTTCCATCTGCTTTTCGTTTCTTCGCTATCTCCTAGTATTTCTCCATTTGCGCTCTTCAGTGATCCTTTCCTTGGTGTAAATTTACCAGTTATTTTTCTTAGTTCTGCAAACATTTCTCTGGTTCTTCCTCTATTTCCTTCTTCCTCCATTTCTTTACATCTCATGTTCAGGTAGTTTTCTTTGTCTTCCCTTGCCTGCCTCTGAAAAGCGCTGTTCATTGTCTTAGTCCGGTCTCTGTTTCCAGCAGTCCTCGCGATTCTCCTCTCTTCCGCTATCTTGATTGCCTCTGCCGAAAGCCACGGAGTTGTCTTTTTCGCTACTTTCCTTGGTACGTATTTAGCCGCCTCCTCGTGAATCACCTTCTTCATTTCCTCCCACATGTCGTTGGCGCCAGTCACCTCTTCTAGATTTAATGCCTCGAAACGATTCTTGATCTCTTCTTTGTACTCTGGCATTATCCCTTTGCAGTTGTATCTAATCAGGCGTTCCTCTCTTTTCAGTCTCTTGAGTTTTATCTTCAGGATTGTCACCAACAGTTCGTGGTCAGATCCACAGTCCGCTCCAGGTCTCGTCTGTACATCTCTCACCATGCTCCTCCATCGCTGTTTGACCAGTACAAAGTCAATCTGGTTTTTATATTTGCCGTCAGGTGATGTCCACGTATAAAGTCTCCTTTTTGGTTTTTTGAAGTATGTATTCATGATCTTCAGTTCGTTTGTGTCGCAGAATTCGATGAGTCTTTCTCCTGCCTCGTTTCGCTCTCCCAGTCCGTATCCTCCAGTCGATTCCTCCCCTCCACTTGTTCTCCCCACCTTTGCGTTAAAGGCATCGCTGGGTACCCCAGCTATAGTAGCCTATATTTCCACAACAGTTAAATCTGGATCAGTTGTGAATTCATGTGTCGGTACAGCAAACCTTCTATCCAATTGTAAATGAAATTACAATAAATTTCTTTAGCAGCACTAATTGACTGATCAATGCTCCAAATTTCTAGAGCGCCACTTGAAAGTCAAGTGCAGGGCACCAGCTTATTCACATGCATTGTGTCTAGTCAAAAGGGTTGTCCAAAAGCGTTGTCTAAAGGAGGCCACTATTAAGGTGGGTGGCATTTAGGTCGAGAAGTGGAAAGTTGAAGATAAGATGAGTTGGGTAAGTAACTCAAAGCACATTCAATTAAAAATTGTATTTACCTAGCACAAACTTTTCTACAATCCAGTAAATATATACATATAATAGTTATAAATGCAGTAATTTACAAGAAACCAGTCAAGCGGTGTAAGCAAAGCAAAGCTGGAATGTTTTCAAAGTCAACTTGTCAAGCCATTAGACTTGGTCTAGCAGCTTTAACATGTTTGCAAATAAATCATTTACATAAGTTGACTAAAGCCATCTTTCACTGTGGGCTTAGGCTCCACATTTTCACTTATGAGAAATGATCACTTAGAATCATGTAAAAATATCAGTAACTACTTTATCGGCTCAATTTAAGATAGTTCAATCTGTAAGGCACAGTTCGCTAAAACATATCAGCTTACTGCTACTGAATGAAGGACCAAATTTCCCAAACCCAAGCAGATGATCTGTATACATACTAATTTGATCAAGGCCAACTTATTCTCAATTCCAAAATCAATAATGTGCACAACCAAACATGATCAATCATCAAACACTGTACGAATAACTTAATACAATGTAAAATTTTTACTTGAAAGTTTTTGAAAATGTCCAAAAATTTGTTTATTTCCATAAAAGTTTGGATGGAGTGAATGAGTTTTGCAAATGTGCTCCTCGAGTCCTTGAGTCATCCAGTTACCAGTAATATTGTAAACTTCATAGCCATCAACCACAGATCTGCTAACTGTTTTAACCAGCTGAAAAGCATTTCTTAGTAAACATAGTGTCCAGCACAGTTTACATTTTAAAAACTTTAACCATCAACTGTGTAATTTTATGTAGCTCTTTCTATATGTATATCACAGTTCGCAAACGAGTATATCCAAGATTTTTTTATGCCAACACTGTCCAAGCATTTTAAGATTCAGTGTGGCAAATTCCACAAAAACACCCATAAAATCATTTGATATGATTGCTACACCAAATTATTGTCACAAGCTAACTGCTGAGGAAAATAGGCCATGCTCTGTAGGTGAAGCTTTAGCTTGATCACTGGTACATTAGACGGGTAGACAAGCAGAGTCACCTAGGAAAAACTGATGACAAGCAAATCTCTACATGAACTTAATCCATACAGTGTCTAGTAAGTCCTGGTGAAGATGCCCACAGATCGGACGACAATTAATATACAGGGTGGGCCAAAAAAAGACGCCTCTAAGGTTTTTCTAAGGTATTTTGTCAATATCTTGGCCAGAAGTAAACATTTTTCAATCACGTTCCACCAGCTTAAGGGAAATTCATATCTACGTACAACTGCCAAATTTCATCAAAATATTTCCAACAGAAAAAAAGTTATTTCACTTTTAGTGAGTCCACCCAGCGGTTTTTGACGATTCCCAAAATATAACGCAACAAAAAGTGACAAAAAGCGATTTTATTAAGTCACATATCAAATAATTGTTATCATTTTGACTTAATATTGTCAGAGAATCATTGTTGTTATAATTTAGAAAAGAAACAGGGTACCAAGAACTTTGCAAACACTCATAACAAGCGTGAGTACTGGTGGTTGACACATTGAACACAAGCTGTGAAGCACTATCGAAGATGTCTATATGAATGCATTAAACTTAACTAAAGTACACATATTTTATTTCTATTTTATTAATTTTCGGGGTCTTGTTCAACTCTTTCAATAGCATTCACATCAATCACATTGAAAGCATCACACAAGAACATAAATTTATAAATGCAAAAGCTTGAAATTAAGAATTCGTAACGCACGTTAAGATTAAATCGAGGTTACATCACAGTATAATATTGGGGTCACATCGACAAATTATTCTTAGTTCACCATAGCCCTTGCCTGCCAATTTTTGCATATTATACAGGGTGGTCCAAAATAAACTGCACAGTGACAGTTTTCTTGATATAATGTATAACAATTCAATGTTTAATGCCATTTTTCTTGCGTATGATGAAAGAATTTCCAAATAAGACATGGAAACGTCGTACTATCCTCATTAAAAAAATTGATACCGACGGTACCACAGCTAGGAAGCCGGGTTGCGGACGTCCGAAATCAGCTCGAACAGATGCAAATATCAAGTTGGTAAGCGACCTTATCTGTAGCCAGGAAGACAAACCGCTAAGCCATAAGAGCCCACGGGAGATCGCACGTGAAACCGGAATTTCACGTTCAACTGTTAAACGTATTGTAAAGAAAGATCTCGGACTTAACCAGTACAGGCGCAAAGTTGGACAGCAGTTGAACAGCGATTGCGTTTCATTGACCGCGCAATTGATCAATGGCGTCGTTGGCTTCAATGCGTGGTCGAGCAGCAAGGAGGACACATTGAACATTTTATGTAACGAAATCCATCCATGTAATGTTACAGTAAAAATAATTGCTGTGTTTTTGTGAATTTTCACGGTTATATTTGAATTGGTCTGAATAAAGTACTATCAATTTATCATTGTGCAGTTTATTTTGGACCACCCTGTAGATCAGAACATTAAAAAGATAAGCAGAAATAATGAAAGAGAAATTTGAAATGCATTATAGTAATGTAGTCTAGATTTAAAAAAAGAGCAGGCCTACAAATTAATCAGCAGAAAGTAAGACTCGACAGTGTGAGCCATAATCTGGTAATAATATTGTGTGGGCCTGACACAGCTGGTAAGAAACTCCACCTACACGACTATATGAGTAGACACTGTATATAGGCTAGGCCCAGGGGCGGATCCAGGGGGGGGCTTATCCGGCCATGGCCCCCCCCCCATTTAGAATTCCCATGTATCGTGGCCCCCCCCATTTGGATTGAACATACTGTGGAGCAATGTACACATGGTACAATTTGGCCCCCCTATTAAGAAATACCCATGCATTGTGGCCCCCTCAAAAAATTTGGCCGGATGACTAAAAAAAAAAAAGGTCATCAACTTTTTTGGTGGACAAAATGGTATTATTTTCCCGAAAATTTGGCCGGATGACTAAAAAATTTTCTTCCCAAGGCCTAAATTTTTCCCGGACCCAAGACCAAGAATTTTTGGCCCCCCCATCCTAAATTTCTGTATCCGCCCTTGGCTAGGCCTAGTGCAAACAAATAGATGTAAACATAAAGCTATAAAATTATAAATAATTGATTTAGCCTACTCCTTTAAAAGATGTTTTCATTGTTCAATTCAAGTTCTTGTCTGTTTCTACTGCATCATCATAAATTTCAAATCCATCCATTGTTTTCAGGTCATCTATAGCTCTCTAAAAATGATCTTCTTCTTCATCAGCCTCATCTCATTTTTTGTTAAGCACTTCAGCATTGTCAGAGACCATGCCACAACCATGCTTGCAAGCAGGAACACATCTCATACATTTTCCCACATGAACACAACGGGGTGCTGCATGGAATTTTTAATAACATTTTGTAGTTGCAAGTAATGACATTTAGTATATTGTCTGGTGTTGGTATAAGCATTTTCTCATTTTTTCAACCCCAATCTTCTGGCATCAACTGCACAGCCATTAAGCACTTCCATTGAATGACTTGCAGGTGAATACGTAAGAAGTGGTACTGTGCCTCATAATCACTTGGATGGAGTTGCTATTTGGAGGCATCTTATTTCTAACTACTAACACCAAACGCCATCCCCACCTCACCACTACCCAACCTACCCCAGCACCACCACCACCTCCCCACCACCACCACCACACCACACCCCATCTCACCAGTCACCACCTACCTCGCTCCCACCCCTCTCCTCTGAAGTAACCGGCGCTATCCATGAAATTTCGTGGCAGAAGTTTTGGTTCACCCAAAAACCCAGCGCCCACCCCATTTCTGGTTGGCGGGGTGTGTCCTTGTGGGTGCGAGGTTGCCGTAGGGGCACTTGGTCTAGCTGTCAGCTTAGGATTAGATGTGAAACTTTAAGTCGAAGATGTGGACATAGCGATATTTTTTTGCGCCCCCCCCCCCTACAGTGAGGGGTAAAAGCCAGTCTCTCCACTAGATGGCCCTGGCGGCCCTCTACTCGTGTGCACGGTTTCAGGTCAATTATAGCTGCGAAACTCGGCGTACATTCTGGAAAACCCACACACATACGTAGTCACATTCATTTTTATAAGCATAGATAAAGTTCACCTTTCCTGCCGTTGTTGCGAAAACGCAACGTCCTGAAACTAGGTCACAACAAATAATTTGAATAAAATTGCACTCTCAGAAGTCTATTGGCATCATATTGATGACATACTATCAGCTGCATCTTGATACGGTGGCTATTTCTCATAGCGGCGGTAAATGGGTTTTAAGGCGACCTCTGGCAAATGTCAGGCGACCCCGTGCCATGGGGTCACGACCCACAGGTTGAGAACCGCTGGCCTACATCAAGCCACAGTAGCCTACTCGCCCGTGAAAACGTAAAAAAATTCAATTGGACCGCCGTATACTGACAAAAAATTAACTTACCGAATTAGTAATGATTTTCCGGATAATAAGTAATAACTATGATATAATTAAATTGTTTTTAAACTCTTGAAACGTGTAGTGGAATGATAATTATAATGAGATTGGCGTTTATTTACAACCGCGAAACATCACGCTTGCCGCTGAATATTCATAAGGCGGTGATTTAATTAATGACGTATCATGACGTTTCCTGTTGAATATTCATAGTCCGGCGATTTACTAATGATGAAATGGTACGCTCTCTGCTGAATATTCATAAAGCGGTGATTGATTAGTACGATAACGCAAAAAATAGAGTTCGCTACTAAATTGCTTCCTAAAAAGATGCTAATTGATCTTCAGTTGGGCATCTCTTTGTGCAACATCTACGCACAAATATGTACATGAAAAAGTAAAATGTAGCTTGTCATCAGTTTTTGCGAGGTCTTATATGTGAGAATATTTATAACGCCCGGTCTACATCCAGTCTGAGCAGTCTTCTATGTGGTGCAGATTTCTTCTTAAAAGACAGAAGCCTAGTTCATGCTAGCCGCTAATGCAGTTACTAACAAATATCTCATCACTTCTCTCCTGTTCTTCAAGAAACTTTTTCCTATAATGACAATATACCAACATACATAATAATACATATAAAATAAAGCAACTGCATATACACAACATTATATAACAAAATTATTCTCTCAATATTGAGATTCTAAATAACATTTTAAGATATAGTGACTCAAAGTAGTAGATCTTGACAAAAAACTTTTAAACGCATGAATATCCATATACATGGGATTTTTTAGCTTCACTGTCTTGTGGCCATATTATCAAAATGCAGTAGAGCACATATAAAGTATGCTGAATTTATGCTCACATCAAGACAGTCATAAGCACAAAGTTCTGGCAATCGGACAAACTTTAAAACAATAGAATAGAGCTTCATGAAAAATATACAAACCAGTGAACAGGAAATCTTGTCATCACATCTTCAAGCTGCAATTGATTGCTCTTGGCTCCTTCTAAAGCCCACTTCAAAAAGTCGATTCCGAGACTCTGAAACAATCAATTGGTGAGCTATTAAAAGTGAACAGCAGAAATAAGAAACACTGAAAATTTAAAAACTTGAAAGCTGTTATTCTCTAACAGAGTTTCTAAAGACAACTTTACTTGTAACAAAATACTGACACACAAATTAATGTGCAATCTGTGCAGAAAATATCTAGCCATAGATGACAGATCAAAGATTTGTCTTTCGTATTTAATGGCTCTTGTTCTCCAGAATGACATCAGTTACTGGTAACATAAACATCAGTTACTGGTAACATTGAAGTAAATAAAGATATGAAAAAGAACGTCTAACCTTCCAGCTTTTAACAGTGGCATTGTCGAGTCCAAGCCATTGTTGGATGTCATCAAGTCTCTTCTCAATCTGTTATATAAAAAATAAGTAAGCACACCAACTGAGAACTCCATTCATTTGATCTCAACTACAGCTATGCAAACATTAAAATGAAATTATTTAATAATTAGGCCATCAAGCACTCTAGCATGAAAGTCAACATTCAGTATTAAATGTACCACTACAAATAATTCTTAAGGAGTCTCACCAATATCTCACTTTCCCTGAATTTTAAAGCCATGATGTTCAACTAACAAGAATTTGATTTAGAATATCGAATAGTTAGTAGCACAGCATTTCAAAAAGACTCCAATGTATAATAATCATTAAAATTAAATCTAAACATCGTGAAAATCTGTCTTAAAACATCAACGATTGCATTATTTTCCTGGCATCACTTTTATCGCACTCACCATTGAAGTTTTAAGACTAAAGTTCAGACTGAATCACACATATGTAATAATTTTATACACCATATACATAAATATATACATAGCACAACAGTATAACATTATATTATATACCATACATACATAATTATTAATTATACATAGTTATAGTGTATCTATAATATATTGTATATAGTTAAAGTTAATAATAAACAGTCACCATGTACCCTTTTGTTTTCATTTGCTAGCTGGAATGCATGCCCCTCTTTGGTGTGGTTGCGAAAACATGTTCTTGCTTTTTCCCGTATTGCTCGGACTAATATATACCTAAATCAAGGCAGGACTGGTATATTCAAAGCTGTGAATATTCAGAAAAGGGTTAAAGATTATGTCATAAAAAACCACCCACAAGTTCATTATGTACAAAGATAAACAATCAACAAGATGCAAGAAAATTAATCTACTGGGACGTGCTAAACATTAAACAAAACACAATTAGCCGGTATTACCCATATTATTAACAGGAAGCTCAAGGTCTCTATAAAGTTATCGTTTCAAGTACGCTCAGCATTACAACGTGGGAGCTCCAACCAGTCCCACAAGAAAATAAAAGAAACAGAAGTAATTAAAAACAATGTAAAACATATCTGCAACAGTGTGATAATGGTACATTGGTCTATTCAGAAGATTTTAATGCAAGAAAATCGCAGATCTATTCAAGTCTGACTGCATGAACTCATGCAAAGATCGTGGACAGGATGTTCCTACACGCTTGCTTTGTGCCACAGGTTAAGATTTACCGATCCACTTTGCACACGTAAATTGCAATATTGTCAATGAATATATTTCAACTTCAATTATTATAACTTACCAGACAGATTTCTTCTTCAGCATGCCAATGACATTCCTGTCAGTGTCGAGGAAGAAGAGAACTTCACCTTCCAAGTTATGATAGCGTCGAATCTGCAAATCAGTATTTAAACAAGTGCTGTTTAAGTGTCACTTCCAAATGAATGAATGAATAAATGAATGAATGAATGAATGAATAACTCAATTAAATATTATTAATATGGTATCAAACAATAATAAACCACATATTATTAATTATGCTAAGCAAGACCCACCTTTCTCATTCGTTCGTCAACTTCTGCTATGTCTATGACCGTATAATCGACTGTGTCCAATCCCAACACTCGAGCGATCTGTTGACAAGAAGAACAATGAATATTCAGAACAGAACGCAAGGACTGAAGAACATAAAGATCTTCTAACATCGTAAAACCATTAGAACAATTCAACTCTTCAGAGGTCTTGACAGCTATGCTCAAAAAATGGTAAAAGAGTGACAGAGAAGAAAATTTGAACTGTAGTACAGCAACATTTCTGAGAAGGTATAATAACTTTCTATGATCATTGATCAACTGTGATTTACTTGAAATGCCAACAAGCTTTAGTCATTTAGTCTTATAAAGTTTAATTGACATGGTTTGAAACAAATTACAAGGGCATCGGCTTACTGCAGATCTAACAAAATTATCCTTGCATCAAGGAGGGTTGAAGACAAGACAAGATATTTCAAAATCACTTGCCTCGGCTGAAACGTCAGGAGCCAACCAACACGCAAGAGATTCATCCGAAGCTGGCGTCAGATTCAGACTCGTCCACGTTATGAACTTCATCTGTGGACTAAAATATTTATGAACTTTTACAAGTCTAAATTAAAAAAACTTTTCAAACCATAGTTATTAGGCAAACAGTGATGTTGAAGAGTCATCCTTAAGCCTTGAGACAATCACAGTCATGAAGTAATAACGACTTCATTTTCTTGGCCTCGGTATATGTGGGATGGTGGCCAGTCCTCTCCCTCAACGTCTAATCATCCCACCGACAGTGTATGCTGTATGGTCAGTGTATTCTTTATAATGGTAGGGCTCGAAGTGGAGTAGAAATCTTGACCATAACTTCTGTCCTGACTGGGCGTTCAAGCACTGACCTCTCAATTGACAGTCGAGTATGATAACCACAACTATAGCTGTAGCAGTACTTGTAAAAACATAGTTATAAGGTTTAACAAATTATCAGTGACTATACTTATATACAATTTGAAACCTAACGCGTCAAAGCTTATCATGAAAACGTGTTTGCTCAGTCTGAATATGTTTGCTCAGTCTGAATATCTAAAAGACTGGATAGTGGATCAACCTTCCACTATCCATATACCAGCAATCCAGCATCAAATTGTTTAACTTCCTGTTCACTGCCGATAAAAACATGTAAACATATTCTATCAAAGCAAATGAATAAAACAATTTTTTAGATATAATTAAGTACTGGCCTACTTTATGTTCAAATCATATTAAAAGCTTTATAAGTTTAAACAGAACCTACGACGTTAATGACGAGAGATCTTCAACGTGAGGATGGTCAGGATTCAGAATTTCAAACACAGCCGTCAGTCGAGTCTTTGCCAAAAACTCAATGAGACTAAAACAAAATCAAAACACAAGCAGACAACTGTTAGAACAACAACAGCTTAATATGATTGTTTGCACAGCACAGACTTACAGTACAGGGTAATTCTATGTTTTTTACTTTATATATCTGAAGATGTTCAAATTACATGGTTTCGTATCCAGCTTTAGTACAAGAAATGTCTTCTTTTGCCAGCTGAAATATGACAACTTTCTGAAGCTCGTAGTAAAATAACAATTGCTCTAGAAGCATCACATTTGACATTGCAGGTCCTCTGTCATGCACAATCTGATATCAGAAGAGGTAGTGCAAAAAGAGTTTGAATGGAAGTTCTCAACAGTGATGCTCAAAATGTGCCCAACAAATATAATAATTATAAACAGAAGATTTTGTGCCATATGGCACAGAGCGGCAATTAATGTTTTCTTCAGAAGTTTGGACAAAGAAGTAAAGAAGTTACATAAAGCAAAATGTTCACAGCAATTTAAATTATTAAAAAAGTAACAGGCATAGTAAAGCAATTTTAAAATTTACCAATTTCTTCTTTCTAACGTTAGGGAATCAAGCATTGCCAGGACAGAAATGCAGACTTCCCTAGCAATTGAGTAACGCATCGCCTGTCGATCATATTTATCAACATCGTCTAAATTCATAAAATATGTAACACATAACACTTTCAGATTTATAAAAAAAATTTCATACTCTGCTATCAATCATGTATTCATAATTAAAAAATATACCCAATGTCGAAGAATCACAGAATGAGTTTTCAACCTCCTAAACAATCAATAAATATTCATAACCGTGATCACAGAAAAACACCATTTTGTCAATTCATGATAGCCCTAGATATGTGATATATGCTTCGTACACGCTAAGAGCAATTTAAAATACATCAGTGCCATAAAATGCTTTGCAAATGAACAATTTACTCAAATTATTACAAATATCTAGACCAAAACAAATAATAATTTTAAAAAATCGTAAAGAAACGCCTGCAAACGCACTGCGCAATACATGTGCAAATTATGCAACAATCTTAATTAACATCAACCTTAACTACTAACAGAACAGACGGCCTGCAACACACTGCGTTAATAGCAGTCTACAAAGCACGTCTGCCCTACGGGGCTCGATCTTGGTGCCTCTTGCTCTCCATGCCAGTGTGTTATCCAATGTGCAGCACATCAAAAAAGCAATCTGCAATGTGGTGCTGCATTACACTATATAATAACATACAGTAATCTAAGAATAATAGAGAGAAGAAAAACAGTACACCAGCATGCAAAACAAGACATTTCAAAGGCTAAAGAACAATTCAAAGGTCAGAAGGCAAATTTTGAGAGACAACGCTCACCTTTGTTGCGGAATATCATATGCACATTCTTTGATCCTGCACAGAGGTAGTATTGGCCCGCTATTGACAAAGCACTCAAATGAGCGGCTTCACCATTTGCTTTTGATGTACAGACGACATGTCGACAATCATCTAAAGGCTGAAACAGAACATCTCATCGAATTCTCAATATGCCCAGCAAGACTTAAATGTGTCAAGAGGACCAAGAAAATGTATACATCTCGAATCAATCTAACAGAATCTCATAGCAGAATTCTGTAACTAGCTGCACTTTGAAAGGCAGCACAAATCAATAAACGAAAATTTAGTACAATACCAAACACAATACATATTATGTTGGGCACCTCGGAAAACACATAAATAAAATGTATCACACGTGTTCAACAGCAGCGTCCAATTATCAATGGTTTGAAAACACTTCCTTGAGGCACAGATGTACAATGCCATGCTACGGACAAAGACAATGTTTGAAGAAGTCTTTGAAGGACTCGTTAACGGAGCAGAAGAAATGCAGATTTTCAAATCAATTTGGCAGAGATATCATGGTAAAGAGAGTACATAAATAAAATAAAGTATTCTCAGAAATTGTAATTTTCTTCAAAAACTTATAATATAAATCACCTAGCACATTGTAGTGACCTTTAAAAGACATAAAACATGCCTGAGGATATGAAAAGACAAAGCAAAAGCTGAACTGCTCTTGCCATGATTTCGAATAGTAAGTACCTTGGTGAAGTACATCTTCCATGTGAAGTCATCTCCTTTGTCTCGATCATCATCATCTCCCAATCCTCCAGTGAACTTCTTCAGTGCATAAATCACACAGAACGTCACTGTTTCTGACGGAGTCGTCAGCTCTAAGAAACAGTTACCACGAGCAACCTACAATTGCCATCAAACAGTCATTTTCACTGATGAAAAAAACTTAAAAATACATTGCGAAATGCCGTACATATAAACCTTAAGTTTACCCTCAAATGAAAACTCTAATTGAGGTCGTCAATAACCCATTTCTGTTAATTGCAATTTATGCAATAGTCTGTAAAGTTATACACATACAAAAGAAATAACACATGATGCTACTACCTTCATTCTAAGTTCTTTATTTCTGTCGTAAAGCGCATCATCAGGACCTCGTGAGAAGACCCTGGCATCATGAAGTCTTCCAGAAAATCCCGGTGGAAGGATGCCATCAGGGACGCTGGCAGTAACAACCTTGATGTCAGAATGTGCATCGGCCCATTTCAACCAACTAGACAAACAGCATGAAGACATAACTAATTTAATTCTTTACAGTGATGAACTTTTGGATGCCAACCAACAGAGTCACAGCTGCCTCCTGGGTTTTATCCTGCCTATCTCAGGGAGTTTTGTCACTTCACACAGGATATCCACGCTTGTCGATCCTTTCGCTCCTCTCACAGAGTAAACTTCTTGGCACCAATGCGCGTACTTCTATCATGCATTCAAGCGCCTAGCCGACTTGTTGTTGATCCTGTGTTTTCGAATGGGCTCCCTCCATATTTGGGCTTACATTTAGAATCAGGGGCAAACATTACTTACTTATTAGATAGACTATATATACCAGGAGGGTAGTCTTTGTCGTGAGTGTCGGTTAGTTCAGGTTAAGCATCGTGAAGGTCAATTAGGATCAGTGCTAGGGTTAACTAGTGTCGTCATTAGAAACTTTGGTAGATGGATGGAAATAATTTCTGGCGAAATAGAAAATTTTGGATTGGCGAAAATAATATAGAGGGCCCTGATTGTAAAAGTATGCTTATTTGTGCCTGAGCACTGCCAATGGCACCCTCAGACATTATCTATCGCAATCTTAAAACTGTCTTCTTTAGCCGAAGTTGGGTTGGGTGCTCTTCCGAGTAGTAACCGTGAAAGGGCACATAAATCCATTCAATTAATTAATTATACGCTATTTTCTCCACCACTTTGATTAACTATATGGTGCTGAAATTCTGAATCATATCACAGTACAACAGGAAATTAAAAATTGTAGTTTAACAATGTCACGACCTTTTTGCTTCGTCGCAGTCTTCCAGTAATCTTGACGGATGATCACCGGTTTGCTCATCACTGCCTTTGCAGTTTACTTGAAGAAATTCTGCTGTCGACTTCCAAACGTCCTGATGCAAGCGAGGCTCAAGTTCTGAAATAATCAATTTCAAAAATCCATCCTCCTTGGCAGCAACACTCGCCATGACAATTAGAGACCAACTGTCAAAGGAGCAAATTGTTACTTTTCAAAGTTTTTAATTTAGGCAGTCTTATCTGTCCGGTGTTTTAGATTGGAAACTTTTTCTTATTACTCCTCGACGGTCACCGAAAGCCTTCCTGGATTTCGTCAGACCGTAAGAGTCACTCATCCTTGCCAACACGCGGAAACGAGCACTTCATACTGACCAATCACAGGCGATTTCTCATGCTGACCTATTTACCGACCAATCACAGACGATTTCTCATAACGACTGCCCGTGAACTATTTATCAACATTTAATTTATAATAAAACAAACATGTCGATGTTTACTTGTGAATATTGCAAGAAACAGTTTCTTGCAAACTATACATTGAGGCGGCATGTTCGTCAATTTCACAAAGACGCTGCTCTTCCAGAAGTCAGGCGAGGTCGAAAGTCGAAGCAGACTTCTAATGATACGTTTATAGTAGGCCGGAATTAAAATCAAAATATCTAAAGCTGGAAGAAATTCGGGACAAGCCAATATTTTGGCAACGGGTTAAGTATGTTCTAGTAACATTCCCATAAAAACCTACAGTGAACCTACACTTAGCAAAATGTGAAATTTGAACTTAAAGTTGGGACTATTTGTTTGGCGCATTTAGACCCTGCGCAGTCTTTTCTGAGTAGGAGTTACCATGGCGTAAGAAGGCAGTTACAGTCTTTCGTTGCATGTTTACGTCGGCAACGTGCAATTTATTAGTATAATTTTGTGAAATTTGTTCGTTTCATTCGCGTTTAAAGTTAGTTCAGCTTTAGATTACGTAAACTTGTTAGGAACTGCTTCGATTTTATCGGGTAGTTTAACCTGTTAACGTTGTGTAGGATTTTTTGTAGCAATTTGTAAACCTCCACGTTTCTGCTGTAATTCGGAAATAATTCTAAAACATTTGTAGTCTATGCACGTCGGCCATATTTCCGTGATGGATATAATAATGTTACGAGCGTGACTTTTTTATCGTTTCTCTGTGAAAGTCGTTTAAAATTGAATAAAATAATGAGAACGTCTGGCGGAGAGCATTGTGCAGCAATAGGGTGTGCAAACAACCGAATGAAAAAGAAATGTTTGTCGTTTTTTCGCTTCCCGAAAGATGAAACAAGGTAGGCCTGCTTAAGTGCAGTACGAGAACTGATATAGCGTAGCGCTTTCTCTGTTCTGTGAATGTGATGTATTCAACACTTAATGCTATTCTGTTCACTAAAGTAAAGGTAGATAGAAGAAATTACATGCAAAAGTCTTCTTTAGGTTCTCTGTTGAGAATATGTTGTTTTGACTGCCTTTGGTCCGGAGTATCACCAGGTAATGATTTTTGCCATTTTCAGATGAAACCATAAAAACCCAGTCGTACCCCGAAGCGCTGAGCAATTGTCAGTGAAGGTCCAATGTCCCTACGAGGCGGCCTGAGGTGTTTTCGAACCTGCAACCCTTTGGTTGCGAAACCCACTACACCACCATGCCCTACGTTGATAATGGGTAAACACATTACGGTACTACTTTGGAAGTGACCTGTTATAGTTATACCCTGTCATGCTGAAGAAGTATAACTATTAAACCCAAGTTATCCTAGAGGCTTCAACTCATTACATTTGAGCCACTGCAGTGCATATTGCATAGATACAGACCAGAGCCTACAGTATGTAAGATGATTAGTAATAAGTACTTGCTAATCAATTCTTCATAATTATACCTCTTCAAGAACTTAGCAGATCCTCCACCTTCCAATTGACAGATGACACAGGTCTGCCTTGGTAGCTGTTCCACCCACCTGATGCTATGGCAACCGATCCAGTTTGGAGATTACAATTACGATAATCAAGTGTTTTTTTATGTTGTTGATAGGTGCAAGAAGTGGGTTCAGAATACGAGGAGACAAGATCTTATAAATGTGTCATCTGATCGCCTGAACAAAGGTTACGTCCTCTGCGCTGAACATTTCGAGGATAGCCAGTTCAACAACCGAGAGTCCAAGAATCGGCTGACGTGGAATGCTGAACCAACAATATTCGCTGTTCCAAATCCTCCACCGCTGCGAACGCTTAAAAGAAAACCACCAACATCAAGATCCTGCCAGCCAACTACAAAACGAAGACAGACGAACATTGGAAGAGTAGTCACAGATGAACATCTTGAAGAAGCTGTTAGTGTAAGTGTTCTGTGTGATGAAAGTGTTCTTAATAACGTGACCTGTAGTAGCGAAGTGACCTGTGGTAGTGATGCTAGTACTTCTACTTTGTCTGTTCCTCCTGTTCCTTCCTTTCATAAGCAAGGAGCTGGGCTATGCGTCAGATCATCACCACTTAAACAGAAACTCCGAAGATCTCTAAACAGATTGCGTGTCAGGTTGCACAGAAGTAATGTGAAGCAATCAGCCGCTTCAATTTCAAGACCAATGTCCAAGGACGACTTGCTGACAGAGATATCCAAGCATGTGACCGGTCCTGCATACAGCTTCATTGCTGCGCAACTTAAGTTCTGTGGTGTTTCACCTCGCGGTAGAAGGTGGACTGATGAGTGCAAGTTGCTAGCGTTGTCGCTTTTCTATAAAAGTCCACAAGCATATCGATTACTGGCGAAGTTGTTTGCTTTGCCATGTAAAGCAAGTCTGTGTAAATGGGTCAGGAATTTCAGTGTTTCTTGTGGTTTTTCTGATGCTATTGTAACTGTTATGCAGGAAAAGGTAGCTTCATTGTCACTGGATAATCGCTGTTGCGTCCTTTTATTAGACGAGATGTCGCTACGTCGTGGTCTAACATATGATAGGCGCTTTGACTGTATAATTGGCTATGAAGACTTCGGTGATAAGTGTCAGAGGAATGTTCTTGCTTCCAGTTGTCTTTGTTTCATGGTGCGTGGTCTGCGTGACAATTGGAAGCAGACTTTTGCATTCATGTTCTCATCATCTGCTGTTAAGGCCGATAAAGTGCAGAACTTACTATTAGATTGTTTATCACAACTACATGCAATTGGCCTCCACGTTAAGGCTGTGATTAGTGATCAAGGTTCAAACTTTGTTGCAGCTTATAAGAACATGGGTGTTACTGTTGCTGAACCATTTATCAAGGTGAATGATAGGACTGTTTTTGTGTTTTATGACCCTTGTCATCTACTGAAAAGTGCCAGAAATGTGTTGGAAAAAAATACTGTGCACAGCGGCAAAATTGTTGCAACATTGGAGCATGTTAGAAGTTTGTACAGTCTTGATGCTAAACGAAACTACCGCTTAGCACCACGTCTCAGTAGCCAACATGTTCATTTGACATCATTTTCTAAGATGCGAGTTAAACTTGCTGCTCAAACATTGAGTCATTCTGTAGCTGCGGCAATTGAAACAAATTGTTCTGTTGGTTCTTTAACACCCCTTGCCATGGGCACGGCTGAATATGCTGAGAAATTTGACACCCTTTTTGATTGTTTTAACAGTTCTGAGGTGTACTGTACAAAAGTTTGTAGAGGCAGCTTATCTGCAAGATCAAAACATCGTTCCATTTTGCTAGATATACAGTCCTGGTTGTCTACTTTGCGTGTAATAACTATATCTACAGGACGTGATATCACTATGCAAGTTAAATGTTTTGAAGGTTGGCGAAGTAACATTAATGCATTATTGTTACTGTGGAATGACTTATCTTCAAATCATGGCTTTCGATTTCTATTGACACGGCGTCTTAATCAGGATCCTCTGGAGAACTTCTTTGGTGTTATTCGCCAGGCTGGTGGCTTTAATGCCAATCCGACCCCGTACCAGTTTCAGAACGCATATCGCAAAGCCTGCTTCAACAGTCTATTGCAACCAAGTCGTAGTGGCAATTGTTTTTCTGATGGTGATCAGCTATTGGTGACTTTGTCTAAATTGAGCACTGTGTCATCATGCACATTGGCACAGAAATCTGTCAGTTGCTCTATTGATTTTTCATTTTCTGACCTTCCAGAACCTAGCGATTTGTGCGAACAAAATGCGCTGATGTATGTTTGCGGATATTTGCTGAGAAAATTGTTTACCTGGCACAATTGTGATGCATGCAAAGCTGCATTTTGTGATTCAAGCAATGAGTGCAATGATGACAGAAAAGTTTTCTTGTCATTCAAAGCTTACAAGTGTAATGATGCACGAGTCTTTCACTCCTTGTACGTGCCTTCAGCCCTATTCTATTCATTTATTTGTCAGTGCAACGCTGTGTTTTTGAAGCTGTTTGACTTAAAGAATGCAAGTACCTTGTCTGATATTCGACATAATGTAATGGATGCTGTAACGAAAACAGTTCAATTACCTAGTGAATGCATGGAGCTTGATACTGCTAAGCTTGTGACAAGTTTCGTTAATTTGATGATTTTTACAAAGTTCGGTTTTTCAATAGAGATATAAAAGATGTTAAAGTCAGTGGGAAGAAGAATAAAAAGTGTGCTATTTTGTCTCATAACTAGCGACAGCTGATAATTTTGTGAAATCTTATTATCGTACTATTATGTAAATACCATTATTAACATTCATGCTGATGTTTTGTGCTTGTTGATATTCAGAAATAACATTGTCTACTATTATGGTTGACCTCTGTACTCATCTTTAGTTACCTATATTCTGAATTGTAGGACTGATATCAAACTTAAGAGTTCGTTTTGCTAATAATTATACACTCATTTTCTAATTAGTGTAATCACTTGAAACAATGTAAACACACACTTTGCATTTTGAGTCAGGGCTCAACCTTGTTTACACTTTTGCTTTTGTATGGCTTTTGTATGGCTCCGTTGTACTTAATGATTGCTTGTTTGATAATGTACTGTTGATATGAACTCAAATATAATTCCCTGACTTTAAATATATTACGTTTCACTGCATGCTTCATGGTTGCAAGAGTTATGTTAATTATACTCACATTTTCTAATTAATTTAATCACTTGAAACAATGTAAACACACACTTTGAATGACTCAATGTTTGAGCAGCAAGACTTTATTTTTTTAGCTTATGCTATTATCAAACACATTACTATTATGTAAATACCATTATTGACATTCATATTAATTATTCACATTCATAAATAGTACTGTTTACTATTATCGTTGACCATTGTGCTTAGTTGACCTATATTCTGAATTGTATGACTGATAATCGAACGTTCATATTGCTAATACACTCTCAGTTCCCAATTAATTCAATCATTTGTATGTTTAAATCTGAACAATTGAGGCCCATCGATGTAAACAGTTGTATACTGGAATTAGGGCCCAACTTTGCGTAAACTGTTGCTTTTGTTGGGCTCCGTTGTAACTTAATGATTGCTTGTTTGATAATGTACTGTTGACACGAGTTCAAGTATAGTTAACATACTGTCAATATTTTACCTTTCACTTCATGTTTCATGATTGCATCTTGAGTTATGTTATAAAAAGACAAGTATACTTAAAGTACACGTGTTGTGTTTAATGATATACTAAATGGAAATCTACAAGCACCTCTTGTAGTACTAGCTATTTGACCCGCTGCGTATTGATTTTGTTTTGATTAAGCGCCTGTCAGTATTCTGGTTCCAGTGACTTCGCTTTCATGGGCGCTGCAGAAGTCTCCAGATTACAATAGCTATTCAGAGCATGACAGCCCCAAAGAAATAAAATGGCCTTCCAACATGTCCTTCAAAATTAGCAATAACTCCTTAATTCATTGATTGATTTATTCCGAAAATTTATATAGCGCTTCTTCCAGAAAGCTATTCAGGGGCGCTCTTTGTGCCGGCCACTTGATGTTATATTACATCAGTTACTAAACAGTGCACCTGTAGTAAGCTGGAACAGTCACCATTGGCAGGCACACAAACAGGCACCCCCCCTCTGGACCCCCGCCTCGTACGCCTATGCACCCACGCCACATTTGTTATGGGAAGAATAAACTTTAAAGTCATGTGGTCCTAGAAAATACCCGGTCTGAGGTGTAGGTTTATAACCCGTTTGCTTCGCTGGGGTGTAGGCTAACTCGTGGAGGACATGGCCTGATCTTGCAGGAACCGCAGAAAACAAGCGGGTATTGATCGCCATTAAAACAAACTCCTGTGTCACAAGTCGTATGAACCTCGGACGAATAATTAAGCTACACCAGTCATGAAAGTCATTCAGTCCCATAAAGAATAAACTCCACAATTAGCTCCTAAATTAACTTCGTAGATCGTGCGCAGCGTAAACACCGGCTTTCCGTGCGGTAGCATTGAGCGCAAGTTCACGTGCGCCGCTGGGAGCGCTGCAGTCGCCATAGACTATGCTGGTATTACAGCGCTTAGCATTGAAATTCGGCCCAGTTAGACTTCTGGCTACGCTTTCTTTATTCTGTGGTTATACTACACAATATTACCTAACTAAAAAGTATAAAACTGGCTTGTCCCCAATTTCTTCTAGCTTTTTTTTATTTCTCGCCGACTATTATTATTTGCCCCATGTGCGAAGAGAAACTGATCAACAAAAGAGCTCTGGCCTATCACCGAAAGCGAAAACATGAAGAGACCGGCAAGACCGCTTTCGAAAAGCGAAGGAAAAGCGCAAGAAGAGCTTTACAGTTCAAAAATGTTACTGGTAAGCTATTAAGCGATGGTGTAGCCAGGTCTGTGCACGAGGGTATACGCTGGTATAAGCTTACAGCGTGTAATGTACCCACTTAAAGAAATGTCTGCCATCGTACACTTTGTTCCGAAAACGAGGGTATACGCGAGTATACACTATACAGTGTATATAGGTGCTGCAAAGTGACCTTGGACAAGTTGTTCAGCCACACTAATTGTATGTGAAGAAGGCAATGGGAAAGTACATCACTCATCTCATCCCATGGTGGCCAGTGGCACATAAGCCAATGAACCTGCCTTCATCATCGTCATCATCTGGCCACATAATCTCACCCTACCTATGTAGTTGATGCAAGTTGCCAAAGGAAGTTTTACTAGAGAATGTTGTTTGACTTAAATTTGCATTAAAATGTTTCTATTATTTATTTCCGGTAAGCTACTGTGCATTTGCTGATAGTCTAATTAAGAATATTCTTCCTTTCTGCTTATTGTCATTTCAATAATTTCTTATTTAAAATTTTCATTCTCACAGATTTCAACCATTGGAAATGTCAGGAAGAAGATGCAACAATGACGCAGTTTGTTAAAGGAAGAGGCGATCAAAAGTGTCACAAGCAAACCATGACGGCTCAAGTGTACTACTGCCATCGCAGCGGTCGGTATATTGCGAAAAATGATAGATTGCGTCGCCTGAAAATACAAGGCACATGCAAGATTGGCCGAATGTGTCCAGCTGCAATCTTTGTCAAGATATATACCGCTGGTTAGTGTTTTATTGCTACTATGGGTGCTATTGGAAGTGTATGTGGGTGCTATTGCAAGTGTATGTTGTTAGAAACAGCACACTTTGACAATGTAAACTGTTTTAACCACTAATTTGATGGTTATTGTATTAAGGTTCAATAGTAGTAGGCTTAATACTTATGTTCTGCTAGGTGTGTAATCACATTCATTTATTCATTATCGAGATTTATGTAGCACCTCTTCAAGGTCACTACTCGGAGCACTCCTGGCCCACCTCCGACTGAAAAGGACAGTTTTAAAGCTGCAATAGAAAGCATCTTCAAGAGTAAACCTTAGACATAATGCTTAATGTGAGCCTCTTCCATACCATGGGGCCTACAACAGATAAAGATTTGTTGCTGTTATTATTCATGTTATTGCATTGCATCACTGCGCAAAAGTGGCACTTGACAGCTCTTAAAATGACCAGCAACATGTTCAGCCAGCAATGTGTTAAATGACGTCAATGTACAATCCTATTCCTGTGCAATGTGTGCATACTACTTTTCCCAAAGCCATAACCAGGATTTTATTTCCGAGGCCGACAAACAACAGAATCAACCGACTAAGGGGTTTGGAGGATGATGTAATCTATTGTAAAATGTCAGATAGAAATAAGAGCTTCAAAATTAAATCCCCTTAGTCCTTACATCATGATTGTATTAGTAAAATGCATTATTTTATTATATTTTGAGGTGTTCAAACACCCAAAACACCCCCTAGCTACGGCCTTGACTGTCCACTATTGTCTCTCTTATATTTTGAATTTCTTTATTTGAAATCAAATATAATATTTGTCATTATGACTTCTTGAAGATGGCATTTACTTGTGTCACAATCAGGTGGCGTTGCGGTGAGCTACTACCCAGAGCATAAAGGTCACAGCTTCGACGTTGCTCATATTCGCCTGCGCAGACAGCAGCGTGAAGCGATTGCAGCAGGCCCGGCCCTAGAGTTTGCGGGGCCCAAGGCAGCAGCGGGTCCTCTAGAATAAATTTACGCAGTTGATTTCCTGTAAATACGGCACTGGTGGGGGAGAGCCACCTAAGATGGGACACTTAACGTTGCTTCTCAAATTTCTTTAGAGCTAAGAGCACTATTTTATAACAAACCACATTGATGTGGCCTTTAAGCCTACATACATGCATTTGATTTTCAAAATAATGATGCATGTAAAAGATTAGCAAGTTTGTAAGAAAGCGATATTATTGTCATTGAAAAACAATTACTACTAATATTAGCATTTTTTCAATGGAACGTATTAGGCCTATATCCCATCTTAAGCAACTAAATCCATAAGATAGGACAATAATTTTCATAATGTCAGATTGGGAAAATTTAATAATGTGAAATAACATCAGCGAACATGAAACATTTCTATTATTATCAAATAAAACCAAGAAAGCAGCACCGTACGTAAGTAGCCTATTAACAGTTGCTTGGTAAAATTATATAGAGTATACGTGATATATCATGTGTTATTCGCAACTCGTGACAGACGGTCACAGACCATGGCTTCCTCTGCGTATAGTAGCAGCTGTTCCAACTTATGAGCCTTCCCATCTCACTTGGTTTTCTCCTTCTACCTTATGTGGGCCTATCTACATAGAGGCAAGAGAGGCCCAGCCCTGGAAATAGAGAAGTTTTAACAGCTATAGCCTATAATGATGCTAATTTATTCACAAAGTGAAACGGATAAATTTAAATTACATTTATAGGCATCTCTCTCTGAAAATATCCATGTTCTAAATTTCCTGTGTTGCATTTTCTAAACTCATGTTTAAAATGTCACCAGTGCTCACCACTATCATTGTTTTGCTCTCTCCTGCAACAATGTACGCGGACGTCCATTTGCAAATTTGAAGCAAAATGAGTTAGGCCCTAATTGGTGTTTTCTGGAGAGAATTTTGCATGCAGGCCAAAAAGTAGACTAACTGTGACTCGCTTTAAGTTTAGCGAAGTTTCGTTCTTTCAAAATCACTAGGGGCCTATGTCACATTCGAGTGGCAAATTGACTGCAAGAATAGTTGTTATACGACTTATTCATTGTCAATATCGACAAAGAAAAAAATTATAGTCAGCAGCGCGGGGCCCCTGGAAGCGCGGGGCCCAAGGCGGTTGCCTCGCTCGCCTTGCCCTAAGGCCGGGCCTGGATTGCAGCGAAGCTGGCTGCTGGAATAGGTTACAGTGACATACTGGATTCAATTCATTCCACTGCAAGTGCCTCTGGTGTAACCAGTTTGCAATTTCTTTGCAAACAAGATCTGAAAAACATCTCACGTGATTTTGGCATCAACAAAGACCAAGTTCTACCTCGCAACATCCACCAGTGTATAAATAGTGCTGAGCTAGCATGGGCCAACATCAGAACTGCTATAGGGGACAACATTGCTGCTGCAGAAGTCGTTGCAAAACAAATGAGGAGGCTGAGATCACGTGTTGCTGCCTTAAGCAATCAAACGGGGACTTATCATCGTTTACCACGTGCACCACCATCCCGTGATCCTGTCAACAAATTGGCGACTGCACAGCCATCAACAAGAAAACACAAGTCTAAGAACCGTGAGTTGACTGCATCTAAACCAAGCACACAAGAGTTTCTGCTTAGAACATCAGGTGGTAGTGAACCAGTTATTTCGCATCAATTTATCAAAGTTCCAGGACTACTCTAACAACTTCACAACTCATGCTGTAAACTTTGAACACTTGTATGCCTGACTGTTTTTCAAAAGTAGTTTCACTTGCATATTTTGAGTGACATATCGTTCAACTGATTTCGTGTCAAAACAACCAATTCTGCAAAGTGTATGATTGACTTGGATGCATGCATCACAGCTTGCATGCGCAAATAACGTGTTCTTCGTTGTCACGTATCACCGTCGTGCACGTGGACCGATTATGCCGCCGCTCCTTGACCACTCATCGTGCTGATCATCATGCTGACACACCTTGGGTTGCTGGCGCCCTCTGGTGATCACGGACGGTAGCTGGAGGGGCGTCAGCGACAGTCAGTCGAGTGACCACCGCCGACCTGTCTAGTCGAACTGTACTTTGGTGTCTGGAGGGAGAGAAGGAACCCGGATGGAGAACTGTGTCTGGAAGAACTGCGACGACATTAAACTTCTTGAAAGATGTTAATTTAGATGCCTACAGAAAGGCTATTTGTGTTGAATAATAATAAGAGTTTATTCTGAAAGAAGTGTTATCTTTAAGAAGTGTAAAAGAACCTGGTTGCATCGACGCAGTAGAAGGGTCGATGTCACATTTCACGTGATTTTGGCATCAACAAAGACCAAGTTCTACCTCGCAACATCCACCAGTGTATAAATAGTGCTGAGCTAGCATGGGCCAACATCAGAACCATGGGCGCCGACTCTGCGAGGCCCGTGAGTGCTCAGCACCACCAGAAATTGGCCATGCGAGGCCCGCCTATGCCTGGGCACCACCAGAAATCAGCCAGCAAGATGTGCTTTTTCGAATATTATTTCTCTGCTGGCATTACTTAATACCTATAAAAATCATTCCGACTCTTAGATATATATTTTTTATCAGTATCTACCTTACTAGCCTATTACTCCAGTTTTACCCCAACTAGTAGACTGAACTCCATTGTCCTCAGCCGATCAGAGAGTACGAGGAAAATCCCGGAATCCTGCTCATTCGATCCGCTTCCGTCGTATTTTTTATGACGGGCGAAGGCGACGATTTGAATATGACATTGTTCCTTTTTATTGACGTTTTAAAATAATTTTCCTCACTGCGCGAGAGTCACCTCCCAGCATCACAAAAACCGGATATTGTTTTGTCTGCGTTAACAAATCAGCCTTGACTAAATTGTCTGTCAAAATTATTTGAAATACTAGTTTGAAAATTATTTTCCACAGTGTTAACATTTTCTCACTAAATAGTGGCTAATGTATAATAACCAGAATTGTTTATTTTATTATGCAAACTGTGAGTCTGTTGACCTAATTAGGGGAGAGTGAACCAAGATGACCACGCTAGCGAATTAAGATTGTGCTTTTCTTCTGTGTGGATTCCAAGGTGATGTAAGCCTACATATTGACCCAAAGAGTGACTAAATGTTTTTAGACAATTAAGACGAACATTTATTAAAGTCTTAGATTTTGATGAGATAGCAGCTTCAAATATCACACTTTCAGTGTGAAAATAATTTTGTTTAAACAATGGCAAGGGTGCTTTTCAAGCCTTAAACCTCCACGACTATGATGAGCAATTTCGCTAAAATGACAGCCTAAGATGCTACCATTGCATTGTGGCAATAAAAATAATTGAAAATTGGGAGGAGCACACCCTCTGCCTAAACACCTTTTCCTGCTCGATGCTGTGCGCCTCGGCGATCGCGCTTTTGTCCGCGAGTTCGTTCCCTAAAATCAGGACCAAGTCTCCACATAGGCCTAAACGATAATATGAACAGAGGCGATTTAAATAACTCCTATCAAAAAGGTCAAAAGTTTTGCACTGTTTTAATTTTAAGTTACACGATTAAGAATTGACACTGCAGTCTGCACGTGAGAAGGCCTATTTGAAATCTGGTATCATAATTATTATAGGTCAGTAAGAAAACTAGAATTAGGAATTAATACTGGACGGTGTCATTGGTGTTTTGTAGTGCTGTAAAGTATTTTAAAGAAGCTTGAATAATAATCTCAATTAGTTTCCAGATCTCTGTTTTTTTCTCATTTTCACTCTGTGCTCTAGGCCAGCGTTTCCCAAACTTTTTGAGCTACGGAACCCTTCGCGTGCTAATGTTTTCTCGTGGAACCCCAATGTAAAAATCTTATAAGGGCATTAAAACATGCATATTGCCCTTGAGAAGCATATAGCCTAGACCTAAGCTTACTAAACATGCCTAGGCCTACTTGTAGAACGTTTATTTCTCTTACCGGAAAAATTAGATTGCACTGTTTTAAAAACCACCATCCGCCCGTGGGTCACAAAAGGTCTACTGGGTGTGGCCTACATGAAATTAGAATGCACACCGCGCTTGTTTCTTCTCATGCATAATAATCGTCTACGCTTTACAACTGCCATGGCTTGATGCTAGAAAGCTGAAGTCTTACTAACTTTCAGCTGCATTATGTCGTCGATTTCTATAGTCTATTTTGATTCTGTTCCAGTAAAATATGTGAATGCAGTTTTGTACATTTTTTCCTGGCATATGGCAAAAGCATGAGTTATCGGGAGAATATTTTAGCTATCCCATTCCAGACACTGATGAGTGATCAGTGAAGGTTGATTGGAATTCTGCTTCATTTGCATTATGCCAATAAGATGTTCGAAGTCTTTATTGGTTTTTCGCCTACTTTGAATGGTTTCGTATTCAATTATTATCATAATTCATAGTAAGCAACTATTTAACCACCTTCTCGCGGAACCCCTGCGCCCACCCCGCGGAACCCTTGGGTTCCGCGGAACCCACTTTGGGAAACGCTGCTCTAGGCCAATCTCTACACAATGCTAATTTTGGCTCATGAACATGTTGGCTAATGTGGACAGATTTGCTTGATTTCTCGTGCTAAATTTGAGTTTGTTGACCTAAGGATATATTATGACTAAATTATGATCATCCTAATTCTTTAGAGTTCTTTCTTTGTTGTGCTTGATGGCAAGGTCTACTGTCAGAGGGAGTAATTTTATTACCTTTCCTAGCCAAAAAGACCCCAAAAAATTTTTTCGCGCTGACGTGCGGATTTTTTCCAAGCACACGACTTTGGGCACCCCCACTCTTTGCCTCAACTCGGCGCCTATGATCAGAACTGCTATAGGGGACAACATTGCTGCTGCAGAAGTCGTTGCAAAACAAATGAGGAGGCTGAGATCACGTGTTGCTGCCTTAAGCAATCAAACGGGGACTTATCATCGTTTACCACGTGCACCACCATCCCGTGATCCTGTCAACAAATTGGCGACTGCACAGCCATCAACAAGAAAACACAAGTCTAAGAACCGTGAGTTGACTGCATCTAAACCAAGCACACAAGAGTTTCTGCTTAGAACATCAGGTGGTAGTGAACCAGTTATTTCGCATCAATTTATCAAAGTTCCAGGACTACTCTAACAACTTCACAACTCATGCTGTAAACTTTGAACACTTGTATGCCTGACTGTTTTTCAAAAGTAGTTTCACTTGCATATTTTGAGTGACATATCGTTCAACTGATTTCGTGTCAAAACAACCAATTCTGCAAAGTGTATGATTGACTTGGATGCATGCATCACAGCTTGCATGCGCAAATAACGTGTTCTTCGTGTAAGAATTGGTTTAGAGTTTTGTAATACGTGGAATAGAGATCAGTTATGTGGACAAGCTTCAATATCTCGGCTGTGTTTTACTTGCGCCAAGTCGTTTAAACTTAGTATGTATGAAATGTATGTGAAGTTTTATAGGTCATTTAAATCGTATGTAGCAAATGCTACAAATTTAGTGAACCTCTTTTGTTGTAACTTTAAAAAGTTTAAACAGCTGACATGTCAATCATTGACAATGATTGCTTGATTCATTCCGAATGCATTATCTGGTAACTTGCAAGTTTGAAAGTATTGTATTTATAAATTTATATAGCGCATCTCACAGTGCACACTAATCAGAGGCACTCCCAGTGCATTAGACCAAGAGAAAAAAAGTGGTCTTGAGACAACAAAAAGAGGCATTTCACCTATCAGTTAATAAGGAAGAAGTATTCAATTTGAAATCATCAAGAAAGCAGCATCCTGTTACCCTTTGGAATTGACTACACTCCCAACACTTGTTGCTAGCAATGAATATTTACCAGACACCACCATGTCCGGTAATGTCTAAAATTTCTTAACCGGACAGACTGTGTAAACAATGTGTTGCTTAGTGCTTGCTGGTACTTAGTAAAAATACATGATCTAATGAGTGTGTCTAATCTATGGTAAGGCCTAAAAAATTTTGTGTTTCCGGTAACCCGACCGACCCTCTTTTATTGCCGCAACTCAAAATAATTTTGTAAAAAATATTTTTCCAACTACCTACCCAATTTTTTTTAGCTCTGTTACCGGAAAAACAACATTTTTTAGGCCTAAACACTGTGATGTAAACAGTAAAATACCCAACAGATATTGCCATTCTTTCCAAATGTTGAAAGCGTAACTACGTAGATGCCATCACTCACAGAAATATACCACAGAGCTCTGCCAAGATGAATAGACTTCTTCGCCAGCATTATATTTCGGGTGATACTCCAACATTTGAAGAACTCTGTCGCCATGCTGATAACAGTTTGTTTTCGGCGGTTCTGACAAGACCAGGCCATGTCCTCCACGAGTTGCTTCCACCAGCGAAACAAACGGGTTATAACCTGCGCCCCAGACACCATGATCGGGTACTTCCACGAGCAGACAATCAAATGAGGAAGACATTTATAACTAGAATGTTATTTACATATTAATTAATTAGTTTGTTTAGTTTTAATAATTTTTATGTTAAATCTGTATGTGATACTTGTTCACCAGAGTGCTGTTTGGCAGCTGGTTAAGAAATAAAGAATATACTTACTTACTTACTTACTGCTAGACTGATAGTCAGTGCTACAATCGATATCAGTTTTCACACACAAATTAAACTAAAAGTATTTCATCTTCTTCTCATCTTTGCTACTGTCTTTATCTTCAGCTGCATCATTTTCATCCTCATCATCTGCTTCAGCCTCAGGACCACCTGAAACATTTAAAATTTATCGAGTTTAAAATGTGTTTTTGACTTGAATTGTTTAAAGAAAATACTGCATTCTGGCAACATGTAAATATTCTGAACTCATGCATTTCTAAAAGCACTAAATAGCTAAGCACAGAGCACTAGATTATCAATGATCACTGCCAGAAAGGTCATTCATAGAATCAAGTGAAGAACAAAGTCAAGCTCTGAGCCTCTGACAAAGGATACGAGACAGAAGCCATTATCGTAGGCTGTGTTTAGACTGAGAAAAATGAGAAGGCAGTGTCACTGTATATTTAACTATTTGCAGACCTCTTGAAGTTAGCTTCAGTAAAAACAGGAGTTCATTGTAAGGCATGCGTTTAATTTCTTGAAGTAAGCTAACATTCTGAATAATTGAATCTAAACAAATAAAATTGGCAAATATAACATATTTTGTCAAGAAAAGGACCTTTGCAGTTGTAAAAGTTTGCAAACAAATGGATGCCACAGACTGCTGTTTTTTTTCAAGATTTACTTCATAATTATACTGCAAAGTTCTCTTACACAGCTGGCGATGAATGTAAACTATTGATAAGGGTAATTGTATTATCTGCAAATGTTGTGCTATTTCTGCTATTTATGTCACACTCCGATTTCTATGAATTAACCCACATATCTATTTCCTGTCGATTCAAACTCATCTGCTGACCATTGCCTTCTAGTAAACCTCTGATAGCCTGGCACTCTCACATTTCTACCTCTATATTTTCTCTCCGTGGTCACAAGATTCTCCCTTTGATTATCAGAGCTAAGCAGGGTCTTGTCCCAAAAATATTTGGTTGACGTTATACTTTGGCCTCATTCAGCTTCTTCCCACTGTATACTGTGTTTTTCCAATACACTAGACTGCTTGGTTACCAGTATTAGATGTGCTATGGCTCAACGTCGACTATTGCTTCAATCGGTCCACCTCTTTTGAATGCACTTTCTCCTCCTGTTCTATGCTCCACAATTCTGTCTGGCAGTCAAACTTTTCCCTGTCTCTTTTCAAAACTAGCTTCTTCTTACCAGAAGATGAATGCGCAAATGCAATACACTACACAGCAGTCTGAAGAGACTTCATTTTTAAGGAGTTGCAAAACACGTAGCCATAATCGGTAATCGCGAAGACTACATGCCCGTACTCCAAACAATAGGCTATGGTTGCCAACGATTGCAATAAAAAATAGAGGGCAGCCACCTATTGACTGCATCCCAACATGCATCCCAACATGCAAAGCGCTCGGTAAGTAACCGGCTCATTGCACACATGCAAGATAAGTAAGTAAGTTTCTTAGAGCTACCCACTGTCATCGCCGTGCTTCCTTTTTGTTGAATTAAGGGATTTGAAACCCAGGGTCGGTTTTAGCGGATCCGATTGAGGCTCGTAAGATGTCGGAGGTGGTACATTGTTACCGCTATGAATTGTCTGGTCGACTTCGTCTTGAACTGTAGTATTTTTAACATATTTACTCCATTCAATGCCTCCTTTTGTCTTATCTTGCAAAAAGTCTGGTTTCTTGGCGTCTCTAAACAAACCAATGGGGGATGGAAGGACTTTTTCTGCGCCACTTGTGTCGTCTTCTGGTTTTGTAATAAAAGAAATATCGCGAGTCTTTATCCTTGCTGTTACTTCCTCGCTTTCTTCGCTATCGCTTGAATCAGTTGAGCTGTTATGATTAGCATCTATGTAGGCAAATTTGTTTCGCTTTTTATAAGTTAATCGTTCTGATTTGTCCGCCATTTTCACAACATTGACTTCAAGCCACAGATTCTTTCCCCGTTTGTTCAGAGCATGTTTGGAGCGTGCTCGGATGAAATTGGGTTTATTATATCTATGGTTGAACAGATTCTTCTTCCTGCGACTATTGTCGACTCTATAAAATGATTTTTTTCATCCATGGAATCCATCCCTTTACGTTTCTGATATTTTAAAATCGCAATCATTGTCATAAAAGTACACTATATAGATGTACGGGATTGCCTCATGATACATGATAATTGCATCTGCAGTATCAAATGAGACAAATTTCTTACTGATAACTAACTTTAAATGTTCCCAGAAATTAGAGACTGAGTAGAAGCATTGTCTTTTAGATGGTTTGAACTTACAATAATATTGCTACTCTGGGTTGAATCAAAAGCGAATCTGGTTTCATAATGGTATTCTGGAAAAAGATCGGCGCTTCGAAGATGCTCTGAGCCACTTCTCAAACAACGGTTGACTTATTAAACGCGTCGGAAATCTACTTTAAAGTGCACGAAGCTTTTATTTAGCATCTTTAATTGTTTGGGAAAGCAATTACACGCTATTCCTTGAGCGTCTGATAAGACGTATTTCTAATCATACTCTTAATGTTAGGTTTTATGTAAATATTGCGCTTGTGGGAACTGGTTTGTTTGATCGACATCAGTGAGCCATTATCTGCAGAAGTCATGGCAGATCGATTAGGTTGGTATCATCTGAAGATTTCTTAGCGACTGAATTACTTTCATTTATAACCGAAAGAAATCCGCGTGTATGCTGCATATTGTAAGCTTGAGTAAATTACACAAAAGTTGCTAAACAGCTGGTGACAGTCGTGTAACTTTCACCCCGTGCTTTCCACTCAAAAACTTAACGTGACTCATTTGATCTTCTGCCAATTTTTTTCCTCAAAATGACATCTGGACATCTGCCTAAAGTTAGCAGCTGTTCAACCTCCTATCTTGATCTGAACCTTCTGGTGACTGAACTTGACCTTTGACTATCCTTTGGAAAGTCCATCTGAATTTATTCCTTAGCGATTATTGTAGCTAGAAGTAAACGTTAAAATGATGAAAACGTTGGTTGTGTAAATTGACAATTGTTTTTGCTGTATGTTGCCTTCTTGTTGAGATCAGACAATTGCCCAGAGTTCTTATTATCACAATCTTGTTCTAACTCTGGTTACTTTATATTGAAAGAAGCCTTTCTGAACTAAAAATAATTATCTTTAGAATTCACAAGAGGCTCTTGGACCTGTGTATTGTGTACATGTGTCAGTATTTCAATAATGAGCCTGTCAATGTGGTCACTAATGAAATACTGACACATGTACACATTGAAATATGAGTCTGTCATTGTGGTCATTGAGCTTAATTGATGTCTAATTATGTAATAAGGACCTGTGTTCAGTATTTCAATGTGTAGCCTACATGTAGCACTTAATTCAATTATGAGACTATCAGTGTCATCATTGAGGTTAATTGATGTTTAACAATAATTTTTGGGTATATATAAATACATAGATCCTAGGTAGACATTATATATCTTCAACCAAGTCTAGTTTGAATATATAAGCTAATCAGAACTAGCTCTGTATGATGCTAAGTGAGAAAGAGTTTGGTCATCTGACAAAGTGGAGTATGCATTGTGCAAATTGTTTCTCTGTATATGTTAGCAAACACAGAAATCAATGCTCGAAGAATTGCCTTTATAGAACAGTGCTTTGGAAGCTCAGGCCAGGTCTGTTGTTTTTCTCTTGTATTATTTATACAATTACATTAGTATTTTTGTATACTCATAGGAATTAAGCTTCAAATCTGATCTGATTTGAGACATGCTGAACAGAGTTTCTTGCAACTGTACTCATATATGATGTAAGCTGGATGTCTATAGAAGAAGTTGCTACTGTATCTGTACAGTATTAATCGTTGATTCTAAGTCAATCGTTAAAATCGATGTGAATTGCAAAGCAATGGTTAGTCTGCTCAGGGCCGTTTTAAGAAGTTTTGGGGCCATAGGCATAAGCTTTAGTTGCAAATGTAACTCGAATTTCACCTCAATTTCTCAGTCTCAGATGTAACTGCCAACACAACTAACACAGCATGCAATCTTTAGAATAGAACTTCGCAAGCACTTCACTACATTCTGTTATGTTGTCCGGCATTCAATTAAGAATGTAAATCTGCAGCTGGCAAATCAGCGATAACTGAAAAACCACGATCTGCATAATGAAACGGTTGAAACTATAAAAAGTAACTTAACTTTCGAGGTGGAAATGAAGCGATAAGAGCAGGTTTAGATTTTGCTGAGTTAAATTAGTTTTCAAAGTTCGATCACTACCGAGCAGGTAGTCCGGGAAGTATTTTTTGGTTTTTGGCCGTCAGGGCGACATATACTAACCGTGAAACTTTGATTAAGCTTTTCTCATAACTTAAAATTTGAAACAATTAGAAAGAGACCAGAATATGGGCTGAGACTGAAAGGTTTCATATAAAAAATAACACTAACTCATCAGGACATACACAATTCCTTGGTAATGTTGTTTAAAGGAGATGAATAAAAACGAAAAAAATGCGCCTTTGTAGGAAGCTGTGCCCCAAAAGTTAAATTTGTGGATTCTTTTCAGTAGGCCTACACTTCCATAGTTTAAGGATATCACCAATAACGTAGCCTACAGCTAAAATGTGGACGTTTGTTTTGAACTGTATTATTGTGCTTTATTTGCAGAGGCATTAGAACTAATTATAATAACAATAATAATATGAGTGTTTGATAAGTAATATTATCGTATTGCTATTACATGTCCGGGAAGTTTTTTTTGGTTTTTGGCCGTCACGGGGCCCCTTGTTGCACAGGGCCCTAGTCATATGTTGCGTGTGCCTAGGCGTTAAAAGGCTCATAGTCTGCTTGGATGCCAGAGGGATGTGTGTGCTATTAGCTCATTTTTGGACTCAATTAATTTGTAGCTCTTCACCTGTTCCTGCATGTTTGCTTTACCAGTGACTACATTTTGTAGGGTTTGACAAACATTCTGATCTTTTCGTGAATCTTATTTAAAATTTACAGCCCTTTGATATTTGTTTAAAAAATTTATATTTAACACGATTATCAATTGCATGGCCATGAACTGATGGATTTTTATGGCAGAATAAATATTGTTGATAAGTAAAGGATGAAATTTTTTTATATTTCTAAAACACAGCACTTGATTGTTTGCTTTCATATTACTGGATAACTTTGTGGCCTGATCCCCTTAGCCATAGTTCAGAGATGAGTTCAGTGTGGAAGAAAAAGTATGCGATGGAAATAAATTTTCTGGTTCTCACAACTAATGATTACAAGTGCGTTCATGCCTTGTATTATCAATCTGAGCTCATAACTGTTTTCTTTTTGTGGCAGCCACTGAATGTGCCTAGTCGAGTGTTGGTTGGTGAAGGCATACTGACGAAAATGTGTCGAAAGAAACCTAAGCCTCGCCAGTTCTTTCTCTTCAACGACGTTCTTGTGTATGGAAACATTGTTATCAACAAGAAAAAGGTATTGCATCAAGAATTAATAGGTATCGTGTTTTTGTTATAACATTTGATTACATATTTTGTCGTTATGATGTTTTGTTTTGGATTCTGATGATGTTACTGCTCAGACCAACATTAAGCACCGTGCTTTGTTTAATTATGTAAGCCAAGTTATCGTTCAGTAATAGTAGCTGGTTTATTTGTTTAAAATTGGAATCACAGGTATCATTCTTATAATATTTGATGTTGCTTTATTTTTCACTGAAGCTCTGGAGTTTCTTAAATCTTGGCAATTTTGTGTAATGTTTTTCAACTTACCCTTGTAGAGTGGTGCATTGTTTAAATAGGCATATTATGAATTTTTTATATTTTTTATCTTAGGATTATCATCTACCTGCCTGAGAATTGTTTTGCTATAACAAACCATGAGTAATAATGATTATAAGTTTTAAATCATTGTTTGCACATCTAGTGATGGAGATTAATACTCGCTTTATGTCTTTCATGTAGTACAACAAGCAACACATATTACCACTGGAGAGCATTCGACTTGATTCAGTGGGCCAGACTGATGGTAAGCAAGACCTTTGACATGACATGTATCCTTTCTTTAAAAAATGGTTTGACAGTGCTAGTAGCATTCAGTTCTGTTATGAAATCTTAACACTTGCACTAACAACAGACTTTAGTAGTATTTCATGACTTAAGCTTTAGGCCTTAATAATAATTAAAGACCCTTGCCATAGAAACCTCAGGTAAATCTTCAAATCAAAATCATCAGAAAAAATAAAACTGTTCTGCAGGAATTAGCCAGATTAAAGTTGCATGGCTATACAGGAGATATTTGGGTCATAGGTTAAGAGTTTGAAAGTCGACTAAGTTTGCAGTGCACGTTTGTTTCGGTTTCAGTGCTTTAAGTTATAGTCGGTAGTTTGTGATTTATTAGCAGATGCCATGTAATTTATGTAGTGCAGTGTGGTAACGGTGATTTATCAAGTTTCAATTTCGTTGTAAAAACTGATTTTGTTGTTGGCTTCAAAAGATATCTTGATGTGTTGTTGTGTTCTAGATGGTTTGAACCACGGCTGGCAGGTCATCAGTCCTAGCAAGTCGTTCACAGTCTATGCTGCGACCGATGTTGAGAAGAATGACTGGATGACTCACATTAACCAGTGCATTCAAAATCTTCGCTCAAGAAGTATGAAAGCTTATTGAAGATAGATCTGTGTCATTAACCAATCACAATGTAACGTAAAATGTGCTTTAAACACTGTTGTTTATGGATTTTTTTGGTCCCTCTCTTCCATGTGATAATGTGCTTTCTCATGCACTGGACAGTGGACAAGCACCTGGAACAGTGTACAACTGAACATAATTATGTACTATTTGTCATAGACAGCTGAAGAAGCATTGTCTTAAGACACAACTTTTTAAATCCATTCAATTGCCATGTTAAGTTCCCTTGTTCATGAAAGATGCTTTACAAGTATCCATATGCATATCTGTGTGCATACATGACACATACAATGTCAGACATACATACATACTTATATACATGATTGAAAGTGTATTTTAGAGGGAAGTCGTGATGCGGTAGCAGAAGCATCTCCCGTTTGGGTTCCCGATGTCGAAGCAAACATCTGCATGCATTGTCGAAAATCAGAATTCAGCATCATCAACCGTCGTGTAAGAAATAATTCTATTTTGTGATCAGTTAAGTTGAAGAGAGTTTTCATTGCTATTACGATCTAATGCATGTAATTCAGGAAAGAATCAGCCACACATCAGTTGTTTTATCGGTATGAACAAAATGGTTACGTTGTTGGTAAAAGAAGGTTAAAACTGAAAACTTGACACAAATTGCATGTGCTAGTTTGCCATCAGTGTGTGCATTGTGCTCTAGACATATGCACTATAGAAGTTAATAATTAGCCGTGTGAGCGTAACAAGCTGACCATCACTTTAGTCTCACATGTTGTGATACATTGTCGCTATGAAAGTCATTTAGATTAGTGGCCTAACTGGTTATGTCTTCTCGTTTCTGTTAGAGCTGTGTTATCTCTTTTCCAAGCTGAAAATTACTTGCGTCAAGCTTTCTCATTATTGCGTTATTCAGAAGTTTTCCTGCAATTTTCCTCAGGCTTGGCACTGAAGGATAAAGTTACAGATAAAGTCAGTGTTATCAGCAATTTTACCATGCATTATCCAGTGGTCCTTCTGGTTCACAACAACAAAGTTCTGCATTTTTGAATCCATTCCTATCCTTGCGATTGAATTTATATTATTCTTTTGTTTGATTAATTAATTAGAGTTCCATTGAAGATTTTGTTTGTAATTGTAATTGAACATTTATATAGCACCGCTCACACATTCAGTAGCGCTTTGTTTGTCTTGAATGTTCTGCATAGTAAGCAATCTGTATTATCAAGACTTTGAAATGTAATGGAATGATATGCATCACTGATGGTAGACCTCATTAGTTTGTTAACTGTGAATAATATTCATCTTAAGTGTTTCTCGTCTTCAGCATCACTGTCGTAACTGTGGAATAGTCTGCTGCGGCAGCTGCTCTGACAAGCAATGGTTGCTGCCTCATCAGTCGCAGAAACCACTGCGCGTCTGTCACACCTGCTTCAACAAACTCACAATCCAAGCCTTGGAGAAAACACCCGTCGGTAAGAAACAGACAGCTTTCCAGATAATAAAATCACTTATGAATAAGTGGACTTTAATATAAAATTGATGTGTACACAGGTAGAGATTGAGTCTATAGTCCGTCCTGAGGCTTACCTTCTAAACAGATAGGGTTAATGGTACGATGACATTATCAATAGACAGGTTTTAGACCTAGGAGGAATACCTTCTAAACAGGTAAACTTGCACATGAGAATGACTTGATAAACAGATTATACGTTAGATCTAACAGGAATTACCTAGTTGAATTACATACTATGTAGATCGAATAAAGGTATCATAAAGGCTACACTTGTTTATCTGCCTCTCTGTAGAAGATAGTTGGTATCCCTGGTCACTGGTGCTGAAGAATCTGTCTGCTGAAATTTAGACACCACCATCTAGCAAAAGAAAAACTTCTGTCTCTAAACTTGCATTGCTGTTCATGTAGCTTTCTATGGAATGGTCGACTGAGTTGTCCCAGGTTTTCAAGTATTCCAGGAATGATCATCAAACCAGTTACTAGCTGCTTCTCATTGCTTAAGCTTAACTTTTATTGTATTCACAATACAATCGTAACAAAATTCCTGTTATCTGTTGTTTGTGCATGAAAATTAAATTGATGTTGTTTTAATTTAGGCGTCAATTACTCTGAATCATATGTGGAGGATGATTCTGGTGAAGAGAGATACAATGAACCGGTGAGTTTCTCATCTATTATTTATATTCGTTTAATGATAAAAACCAGAGATTTCAAGGTCTGTTGATATAAATGGGTGAAGTGGAATGATTGAGAAAATGGTCAAACGAAAATCAGGTTCAGTTTAATTGTTTCTGAAGGAGAATTAATCAAGTTGAAATTGTTTTGTTATCCTGATCTGATACAGGCAATTGAAAATGCATCCGGGTTTCTATCTTGGTTTATCATGTAACCGATAGGGAAAGGTTATCTAAGTTTTGTGACATTATCCATGCATCTCTGCCAGCTTAACCTATATGTATCTATTAGATGGGACTTGTATGATCTTGCAACAAGTCATGCGGGAATATCGGTGTCCATGTACCTGGGCTTCATATGGGCCGACTTGCAAGGTGATGTCCCTTATAAGGAAAGGTTGCTGATATCACCAGTCATCCATTATGACAAAGTTAATGCATGTTGCCCACTTGATTATAATTATTGTATAAAGAATTCTAAAACAGCTATTTATGGTTGCCATAGGTAATATTTATTAAAGACATCCAATGGAACCATGATAATGATTACTGACAGCCCTACTTCGTTGCACAGTCATGGTTGCTGCAGCAGGTGGCTGTTGTAGGGCAGGTAAACTGGCGATAGCTGCACACAACATTCCCCTTAACAAAAGATAGAGACCACATCTTAACCCTAGATTACAGACTATGTGAGTAATTGTTATGCCCTATCTGCCTGAGCTGATCCGCCTTATTTGAACGCACATTGCTACCAGCATAGGAGTATCATATTTGCCAAGGCCGTCTGCCATGTGCTTGAAAGTGATGTCTGTAACCAGTGCTACATTAATGTTTATCAATTACCCTAATAATATAGCCAGAGACAATTTTTTGGTTCTAAACTACATTAATTTTGTCCATTTACTGCATTACAATGTGGCCTTTTTTACTTGGTTACGTAATTGTGCACATTGGAATGTTTACTTATTATTTTGAGCATTCTGGCCACTCTAATAATTATTGAATATGTGCCTTACACTACCTTTGGCAGTGTATAGAGTCAATAGTTAACTAGAATATACAAGCTAGATGTAGCATGGAAATACTTAATTTAATATTATTCATTTCCTTGATTTTTTCAGCAATGTTGATTACATTCTGTTTTAGCCCAAGAATTGTTTAAGTTCATATGTAAGATTGTCCTTTCAATAAGATGCATTCCTAGAAGTTCATGTAATATGGCAACTTAGACTTAGTGCCCAGAATACAGTAATATATTATAATATGTATGATATTAGTTTTTTTGTTGTTGTAGCCAACCTTTTACAGTATGTAAATATCTTGAGAAGAGAAAAAGATTGTACAGCAAAGTAAATTATTTTCTTGTTTTCTCAGTTTATTCCATCAAATGGTTCTGTAGTTTGCAAACTTAGTATAAAACGTGCACTGAAAGCACTTTTACAGGACTTGATAGAGTACTAACAAAAGCAACGATATGTGACCTTATCAGTATTTACATGTTTGTGTGTTAAGTACACATTTATTGAGCCATGTCTAATGGGCCACGTTCTGCTGCTTGACCTAAGACCAAATTGTGAATTACTTTGTAGCACCAACTTAAACCAGATTTTCACTCTTTCCAGTTAGTGTTTGTTAGACATACTTACGATGTACATAGCAGAAAGTGGCCACATTATGGCCCCAATTCATGTGGTATTGTGTGCGTTCATATATGCACGAAAACATGTGTGAATGCTAATCATGTGCATGTAGATAAGAATAACGAGTATGTATATATATATGTATATAATATATATATATATAGGCTTGAGCTGCACTGTGTTTGATTACAATATATTAGACATTATTGTATTGTGTTGCATCTATGAATTTATATAGTGCCTCTCACATTAGGGTAATATGTAGCCACCTTAAAGTAGCCCATCATCCACTTTCTTTTATCCTTAAGATTTATTATGTATTATGTATTGTTTGATAGTGTCATTGTTGAGATCTGTGCTGTATTTTGATCAACGTTGCCGTGGATTTTTGTGCACATATCGAGTTTATTCAGAAGCTGCCATCTACATAAATATTATATATACCGTATATTGAAGTTACAATGGAGCTATATGAATTTTTCTTATCAGATCTTTCAAGTCTTGCACATCGGTTATTTTATTTATTTATTTATTATTATTATATTACAATTTCAGACTTATTACTTATTAAATATTCTTTTAGTGACAGATTCGTATAGCAGCTCTTCAAGAGTAATAGTAATAACTGTTTTTTTACTGATCCCTCAGGATTATAAAATTAGGGGCAGCATGTTTGGGGATGGCTAGCCTTCACTGATGTTATACTCACTACTCGATAATGAGCATGCTGTTAAAGGCGATTGTCTTGCAACTCTGTTATTACTGCTGTTTTTATTATTATTATTACGGCTATTATTGATATTACAACCTTTGTTTTATGTTGTTTATGTGAATATCTTTGCATACATTTTCGTTTGTGATCTGATTTTTGGATGTAAATTGGCATCATATTCATTATTTACTAAATGTTTTTAAAAACTGTTGTTTATTAGTTAGGGCTTGTGTGAGATTACTTGATGGTCATTTGGAAGAACCATCAGTAAGATGGTGAGAAGAAACAGAGATGCGGATGGATATGGTTGCTGCTGCTGCTGTAAAGATGGAGAGCTTCTGTGTGGAATAGTTGGAAAGAAGGTTGGTCATCAATGGAAATGGACAAGTTTTAAGTCACAAGTGTGTATTTAGAGGAGTGAAAGAGTAAAGGAATGTTGAAAGTTCTATTGATACTTGCGCTAGAGAGGCTGAAAAAATGGTTTAAGAAAATGAATACAGTGTTGGCTAGGACAATCGGATGTAGTGCCGGGGCATTTCTTTACAGGTACCCATGGCCATGCACAGATGCTAACGGGAAAATGCAATAATATGTGTTCATTGTTTTGAAGTATCATAAGAATTGGACTGCAGGGCTTTTTAAACATGCAGTTGTACACAAAATGTGCAGTTCTACATGGGTTTGTGCAATTGCCAGTTGTAGAAGCACTTCTGTACAGTTTAAACTAGCAAAAAAGCTAACTGGAAAGGAGTTGTGCAGTTCTAAAAATTCCTTAAAAACAGTCCTGTTGGTAAAAAAATCTAAATTACTGAAGACCTAGGATACTGGAGTTTCGGTATTTCTTAGTTTCAGGATGTTTGTAGTTTTAGGTCAAAAACGAGAAATGCTGTTCAATGTTCATGGTGTATATACATAGTACAGTACTTAGTACTATTAGTACATACTCTGTATTCACTTAATTCATAACCACTGCTGCAATGCTGCTTACTTAATTCAAGTTGCTAAATACCTGTTGACGTTAAGTTTTTAATTGAATCCATTAATTACTCATTTCACAGCTGTGTTAGGGTAAGAGAAGATTTTATAACAATAGATGGCTCCAGTGTGAAGGTTATTGAAGTTTTGCACTTCAAGTGAATTCATCCTCAGATGTAATGTAAGTGATCATTAAATATCGTATGTATCTCATTCAACGGTAATTATTTTTTATTCAATCTAATGGTTTGAAACTGCATTCAATGGCTTTCAGATTGGCTTTCAGTTAACAATGACTATTAAGCTGTGTGCTGATGAATGACTTTTTGTATATTTTGTTCATTTCTGAATGTCCAGTGTCCACTATCCTAGGGTGGATCACTTTGTTGTTGCTTTCCAACCACTGTGACCGTTAGACAACTTGGTTCACAGTCCGTTAACTTTGCAGACATTGTGCCTGAAGCTTTTAGACATTGTTGCAATGATTTAAAGTGGCTCAGATTGATTGCTTCATTAATTGTGTAAAGTTTTGCTATTTTTTTCACAGAAAAATCCCTAGCTAGTTTGATGATTATATTATTGGTTCTTTTGTACGACGATCATATCCAGGAATGAGCTTAGAGAGTCTGTGCAATGTGCAAAGACTAAAAGGTAAAGACGACAGTAGGTGTGGGTCATTCTCTGAGCACAGCCGTGTTTTTTACAGTGGTTTGCATATGTGCAGTATTCTGTTCTTTTTCCCTGTTTATCAATAAAAGCCTTTGATTTGAACCACACCAGGGCCATTGGAGTTTTTAAGTTTAACCATTGTGTCCAAAAATTCCACCGTTCCCTAGTCATGTTTTGAGAATTGTTTCCATTGCAGATTTCAATTTATATAATTGTTTGCTTATTGTTTATCATATTAATTGTCTAGATTCTAGAAACACACCTGTCATATATATTCATCCCTGTTTTTTTTAATACTTCAATCACTGCAATGCTATTCCAGCCTGCAAAAGAACATACATCCGGTTTTGACCCAGTATGTGTATGTGCAGTGGCGGATCCAGAACTGTTTTTAGGGGGGGCCAAAATCTTGGGAAAAACCAAGAAAATTTCGGATTTTTTTTTTGTCGTCTGCCAAAATTTTTGGAAAAAAATACAATTTCATCCGCCAAAAAAGTTGATGACCTTTTTTTTCTTTTTTTTAGTCATCTGCCAAAATTTTTGGGAAAAACATACCATTTCATCCGCCAAAAAAAGTTGATGACCTTTTTTTTTTTTTAGTCATCTGCCAAAATTTTCGGGAAAAACATACCATTTCATCCGCCAAAAAAGTTGATGACCTTTTTTTTTTTTTAGCCATCTGCCAAAATTTTCGGGAAAAACATACCATTTCATCCGTCAAAAAAGTTGATGACCTTTTTTTTTGGTCCTCAACTTCAAAACCGACCGGTGGGGGCCACGTCCCATACAATTTTTTGAATAGGGGGGCCAATATCCATTGTACCCATATTCGTATTACTAGTTTCGGACCAAATGGAGGGGGGCCACGTCCCATGGCAGTTTTCAATAAGGGGGTCATGGCCGGATTGGCCCCCCCTGGATCCGCCCCTGTGTATGTGTGTGTAAATAAATGAAAGATTACTCTACATATGTTACTCTTATGATATATGGCATAATACAGAATCAATATTTTATTCACCTAAGTGCTTTTTACTTTAACTCAGTTGTGGTGCCTTCTGTTATGGTCAGATGCGTAACTAGGGTTTGTTGCAAAACTGAATTCTCAGAATTATTTCCCCAGTGAGCATACTTTCTTTAGCTCTAAGTTTGTTCAGCTTCATTAATCTTCAAATTATGAAAACTGCATAAAATGACCATTTCAACAATGACTACTTTCTGTATTTGTTTGAAACTGTTCAGAAAAACTAGTCAGAAGTTTATTTCCAGGTCAGCAGTATCGAGATCTGTTTCAGCTGTTGTTTGACACGCGAAGCCATTAAAAAATGAGAACTGTCATGACAGGATCTACTCATAAATTCTCATCAACTGTGCAAAACTGTAACTAACATAGATGTAATTCACTCATTTGAACATTGCTGCTGTGCTGTTCTTGTTCAATGTTTGTTCATCTGTTGAAACGAATTGTGAGAACTGTATGTGAAGCGTGTTCATGCGTTTTTATAGATGACATGTAATAAGTTATATCCAATTAGCAAACTCCATGGTAATCTTAATTTGCTCACCGACATTTTTTTGCTGCCCTTTGCATGAAAAATGTGGACACTACAGTCTACACTAGAGAACACCATTGCATGTGTAATGTAAAGTAATATAAATCTGTTAAAATTCTTCAGCACGCATAGGAAGACCAGTTCTGGCATTATATAAAATCAGAATCTCCAATAACAGGGCATCCCTTCCAGGTTAAAAATCCGGGATGTCAAGCTCATTATATTTGGTGTTACGGTGGATTTGTATTGTATTGTATTTAAGCATTTATAAAGCTCCTCTAGTTCTAGTATAGAGAACTGTTCAGAAGCGCTCCTAGTGCAGAAAGCTGAATGAGAAGCAGGTTTTGACAATCAGTAGTCCTATTAGTATAACTATTAATTGAATGGATTAAGTAGCTGTATAATTAAGTAGCTGTAGCAGTCAGTAGCTTAAAATTATATAGTGACTCGGGGTGAGGATTGTTGTGGAAGGAGATCAACCATCCATAGTCTTTCTTAGGACCCAAAGCAAAGCGCATTGCACTTCACACCCCAACTCCACATAAATCGACCCACCCCCCGCTGTTTTCTACATTTCTCATACTGTAGGCCTAGTGAGCATTGCCATCCGTTAGCACCATGTTGTGAATCACAGCGGAAAGTATGAAACAACAGCGTAATAAGAGTTAACGAATGAGCATAAGAATTAGGTTTCTATACGAGATATAGGCTCAAACTTAAAGTTTTGACAGTCTTCATCAGCAATTCGGAATAAAGTTATGAGGTCTGTCCATGAGAAAATAATTATGGGTGAACTGTTGATTGAGGAAAATACATGAGACGATGATCGCTGCATTGTCCTTGCATGTATGATGTATGGTAAGCCGTCGAGTAATAAATTGTACATGCCGTTATTATAACGGCGCTATAGAAGCTATGCAATTATTGCGCAAGATTAGACTTCGCAATTGCATTAGTTGAGCAAACCACTCATGCTAAGTATAGGCCTTTGCTCAGTTGAAGTATATGCTATAATATACAAATAGACACTAATTTTGCAAATGTTCACAATCATAAGAGTGAGGCGATAATGCAATTGGATGATGTTAGACATCGGACGTCGACTTGTTTTCGTTAATCGCCGCCTCGTTTATCTGTCCTCCTCCTCCTCCTGCTCCTCCTCCCCCTGCTCCTCCTCCTTCTACTCCTCCTTCTCTGCTGTCCTTAACGATTCGAATGATGTCCCTGCTGCTGTTCGGGTCAGCACCGCCGCCCCCGCTGCCTCTCCGTCCTCCATTTCCCCTTCCTTCTCCATCTCCATCTCCTCTTCCATCTCCTCGTTCATCTCCTTCTCTTCCATGCATTTCTGCTTCAGCTGCGTTGCAGTCGATGTTCGTGGCGATGTTGAGCGTCTCCTCGAAGCAGACGTTGTCCGCTCCATCCGTCTTTCGACGGAAGAAGGATCGAGCGATGAGACCCAGGAAACTCATCAACACCACCAGAACCATGTGGAACAACGCTAGACAACAACAGACCAACAACAACGCTCTTGTATAGCCTACACAATAATTGGTGATTCTATTTAAATAATTATTCCACTACTGCACAACGGTTAGGCCCAGGGCTGAACGCGACTTCACAGAGGAGCCTGCGTGGTAGGCTATGGTATGAGGCGGAAAACGGCGAGACACTTTCCGAGAAAATTTCTCAACAACCTTTTTTCTTTTCTCGTTAGGCTACCTTTTCGTTTTAGTCCTTGTCTTCAAAATGCAAATAAATTTCCTCAGTTTTCATAGATCTTTGAAATCTGATGACCTTTTAAAAGTAGGCTATTCGTTATAACTTATAATATTTTTCATATTAGGATGTAAAAATTGGGTTAAAAATTACTCGTGTCGAGTTTATGTTTAGTGCACGTTGCACATGCCTAAAATTAATGTTAAACATGTGACCCGGCTATAAGAGCCGGCAAAAGCAGGTCACGAAATTGAATAGGCCTACCGGACAGACTCGGCTCACTTTCAGCCCTACTGCCGAAACCTAGGCCTAAGGTTGGATGACATCACCCTGATTACTGAGGTACCGGTAATGCAATAGGCCTACTGCCATAAACATCATAATTATAGGTTAACAATAGGCTACTATGCAATGTCTCATGATGTCTATGATGACTAACAAAGCGCATAAAATAACTTTGTTTAGGCCTACTCTAGTCAAATTGCGATTGTAGCAATTTTAGGCCTAATAACTCTGACACTGTGCGTCCGTGCCATAGTGCCAGTCTTAAGCCTCGATGACGGAGGAGGTCAATGCTAATAATCTTAATTGTTATCACACGTTGTTGATAAACTGAAACTAAGTCTACTGCTATGATAAATGGTCGTCAAACATTAGTTTTAAAATGGTCTTCAATTATAATAATCAGCGTACAATTAGTAGACCTATAGGCTATATCAAACGGGCCAAAAAAGCGAAAATGTGATAGCGGTTCTAATTGTGAATTCAACTCAGAATGGAAAGAGAAATAGGGATAATAATTATATGCCCTAGATGGGGGACTGTACCGGTACATGTTTGTGATAGGACAAAATGTTAAGCCGGTTTGCTTAGAGTGCAGCTGCTGCTGTTCGTCCGTCTTCAGAAAATGCAGTTTGGATATACATGAACAAGAAGAACAAAAACACGAAGAACAAGGAGAAGAAGAACAAGGAGAAGGAGGAGGAATCGGAAGAGGTGGAACAGAATCTGGAGAGGAGGACTGGAGGAAGAAGAAGTGATGTTTATTGCAAGCATATTATGATGCACTGTTTCTATGATGAAAGATGATGGTAATGAATATTATTGGTGGAGGTGATGATGGCGATGACGTTTACTATGATACTGCTGCTGCTGCTGATGATGATGTTGACAATGATATCGATGATGATGACGATGATGATGATGACGACGATGATGACGATGATGATGTTGACTGCTGGTGATGCTGACCATCTGCTCTGGCCTTGGACGACAGTAGACCGGTGCATCCAATGACATTCGTCGTCACAAGGATTCCGCAGATGATGTTGGCAACGGATGTGGAGATGAGGGTCAGTTGGATGGAAAAGATCTTTCCAGTCATCTGGTATTGCTTGTCGAGCTCAGACCGGAAACCAGTCTTCAGGATGACCAGACCCCAGATGGCCAGCAGCGTTGACAACAGGTTACCAGTCGCCACGTACAGGAATGCATTGTTCGGAAGCAACTGTATAGCATGCATATAACATAATGTAAGACGTGTTTAGTTGCGGAGCAATGAGTGTTGTTTCCTGTTTACTTATGACTCAAAAGCATACGAAATGGTTGCTGTTCCTTTTTAACTTTGTTTTTTTTTAAAAACGGATTGGTCATCCTATTGCGAATTAAACCGATTTACGCAAAACAATCCGTGCAAATTGCCTCTTATTGTTTAACTAAAGTCAGAAAAAAGCATAGGCCTACACCGGTATAGAAGAAACCACATAGCCTAATGAATCTAAGATAAGATGTATTAACCTTAGAGTGATGCAAACATAACCGCACGAAATTTATAAATGCGCAGTTTGTCTAGATTTACGGTTAGGCTATAGCCTAGGCTATAAAGCCTATAATATTATATCCTACTGTAAATAACTTCTAGGCCTAATGCCTATGCATCAGCCCCCAGATGTAGCCTAATGTCCCATAGTGTTCTCATCATATACGGTCCTTGGTAGCGACATTCTACCCTACAGGCCTACAACTTACAAGGATGATGAATTGACAACTTACGTATCCTGGAATGTACATATCGTCCGTCCATAGAACGGCCGCTATGAACATCAGCAGAGGACGAACAATTGTCACTTGCATGACGAGGTTGTAGAACTTTTCAAATGTCTTCCTAAAATCACCAACTGCAATATCTTAGCATTCGCAATTAAAATGGCACAGGTTATAATATATAAAATATTATACGTAGTATTTACATCTTAAATGTACCGTATTGATTATAGTGGCATAGCCTAATAGGCCTACTGCAAAGCTACGTTTGTCACGTTTGCTGCAGTATTGGCAGCAGTGCGATACTAAGTAAGTAAGTAGCCTTTATTTGCTATCTCAACAAGAGCGCATGCACTTGGAGCATGAGTGGATTTAAAAGTCAGGCATGGACAACTTAATATTTCATCGATTAACAAAACTGCATTTAAATTGTTTAGATTTAGCAACAGATAGATAGGCCTGTGGAGTATGTCGACGCTAATATGACTAGGGGAGGGTGCCCCAAGATGGGACGCTGCACAAGATGAGACGATTCAGTTTTCTCGCAGTCGTTTTGCGCGTTTATTTCTTTTTAGCACTCAATGCATCGACGATTACCTTGTATATGTATGCACGAGTTTCAGTCTCTATGCTAACCATATCCGACTTGCAGATAAGCATTTTTCATTTTGTGCTACTAAGCTTACGATTTTTCGATTTTAAAAAATCGCACAAAGTCATCACTTTACGTAGACATTTCGAAACGTGTTTGGTGACTAAACACAGTAAACTATGTTACCTAACGCATGTATTTTGAGATGGGCGATAATACGTCGTGGTTACATTAAAAATTGATGTGTTCACACATCCCGCATAGAGTGCACAAGATGGGACATGCTTTGTGTGCCCAAGACGGGACGCGTCCCGTCTTGGGCACACGTCATATTTCAACGGTAAACTGCATGTGTAACAACTACACGTCCCATCTTGGGCACACGTCGCATACCAGTTGTATGCTGTAAAGCAACTTCTTAATAAGGACATACATACATACATACATACATACATACATACATACATACATACATGCATACATACATACATGCATGCATGCATGCATGCATACATACATGCATACATACATATACACACATACACACATACATGCATGCATGCATACATACATGCATACATACATATACACACATACACACATACATGCATGTATGTATGTATGACACACATACATACATACATACATACATACATGCATGTATGTATGTATGACATACATACATACATACATACATACATACATACATACATACATACATACATGCATACATACATACATACATACATACATGCATACATACATACATACATACATACATGCATACATACATACATACAATACATACATACGTACATAGCCTACATACATGCATGCATAGGCCTACACATATACATACATGTATGTACGCATTGTATGTATGCATGCATGTAAGTATGTGTGACATTGTATATATGTATGTACGTACGTATGTAAACTATGTATGTATGTATGTGTGTGTGTATGTATGTATGCATGCATGCATGCATCATCATTCTTTTTGAGTTGATTAATTAAATAAATATGTTAAACATGGGAGAAGTTGATATAATTAATGTCCCATCATGGGCACTCCTGTGTCCCATCTTGGGCACCCCTGTGCCCAAGATGGGACGATTTGTAGGTCAACAAAAGTTCGCTGTCTCGTCTGAGCCATACATTGTTTTCTTGCATATAATATGCCAGATAGTGCTTAAAGGATTAGTTTAAAGGATGGAAGAAGTTGCAAATATGTATTGTCAACAGCAAAGGTGATTTCTAGCAAATACTGTGAATCGTCCCGTCTTGGGGCACCCTCCCCTACATCGTAGTCCACATGCCGCTGCAGCCGCTCATTGCTTATAATATAAAACTGTTTTGGGTCGAACTGCACCGTGTTTAAGTTGATAAAGTTTCGACTGTGCGCACGTTATTATGCAATATGTAGGCCTACTTGTAGAGTCATGGTAGGTTTAATGGTGATCTAGGCCCTATATAGGCCAACATGTATATAATCTTATATATAGGCCTACATATATATTATATACTAGCTGTACCCAGCCACGCGTTGCTGTGGCAGAAAAGACCTCCCCTCCCCCTCCCCCTCCCCTCCCCCTCCCCTCCCCTCCCCCCTCCCCTCCCTTCCCCTCCCCCTCCCCCTCCCCCCCCCCCTCCCCCTCCCCCTCCCCCTCCCCCTCCCCTCCCCTTGCTGACATCGGATAGAGTCGAATAATTCCATTGCTGACATCGGATAGAGTCGAATAATGATTAAAGGCCGCTTCGCTTATGACGTCACAGCACTCGTCCCGCTCCCTCCGCTCCTTCCATTGCTGACATCGGATAGAGTCGAATAATGATTAAAGGCCGCTTCGCTTATGACGTCACAGCACGGGAGGTCATTCATGTTTCGTCTGCTGTGTTTGGTAAGGCGTTTATGAAATCTGGCAGCCGTGGTGTTTTGTTGATTTTGCAAATGGCGGTCGAACGGATTGCAAAGTTCACTTTTTGTGGAAAAGGTTGCGTTTTTTCGGGAAAAAGCATAATTTATCACTGTTCTATTGGAATGGAAGGTGTTGTAAAAGTTTCATAACAATCGGTGTGTCACTTTCGGCGTGATCATGTTCCGAACTATTGGAAAGTTTCATTTTTATTTATATAGATATATATGTGTGTATATATAATGTATATATGTATACCGTGTGAGCGTGATGTTTGGGAGGCAGAGGCAGCAGCAGCAGAGAGGAGGCGTTCGGATGGAGATGGAGCGACTCTCTCCAATGATGATCCACATCTTGTTTCTGCCTCCCAGATAGTCGACGATTAGTTCGACCAACTGATAGATGACACTGGCGAAGAAACTAAATCCACAGGCAACACAACAACAACACATGATATTGTGTCATAGGTTCTTATATGTATTATATTTATATGCCTATAGATATAGTAATATATATTTAGCCTACATATTACATTAAAACACAAGACACACGTGTACCCTACGCAATATATATATATATATTATATATATATAAATTATATATATATTATATATATATATAAAAATAAAAATGAAACTTTCCAATAGTTTGCAATGATCGAGTGTTCTCGAAAACTGACGGAACGATTGTTTTGAAAATTTTACAAAACCTTCCATTCCAACAGAACCGTGTTATATTATACTTTTCTTCCGAAAAAACGCAATCTTTTCCACAAAAAGAGAACTTTGAATTCCATTCGACCGCCATTTTGAAATAATTATACACATCCCAACGTCCATGAGGGTTGCCAAATTTCGGAAATGTTTTTGTCGCGACATCACGTCGTAAAGTCGCCCAAAAGTCGCGAGATGATCAGGGTTGCCACATTTCGGAAACACTTTGCCGCGAAATCATGTTGCAGAGTCGCCCAAAAGTCGCGATAGCGCATACGGAAGGAACATTGTGAGGGAGGAAAGGAGGGAGCTGAACGAAGAGGGAGGGGAGAAACCGGAGGAGAGGGAAGGAGGGAGGAAGGAGGAGGGGGAGGGAGAGGGGAGGGGAGGGAGAGGACGGTCTTTTCTGCCACAGCAACGCGTGGCCGGGTACAGCTAGTATATATATATATATATATATATATATATATATAAATCAACGGATTTGAACTAATTGCGTGGGTCATATTTTTTAGAGTGGGATAGTTCAATCCATCAAAAACCACCCTGAGACAACGCCACTGGCAATTAATGACTTAATGAATGAATGAATGAATGAATGAATGAATGAATGAATGAATGAATGAATGAATGAATGAATGAATAAATAAATGAATGAATAAATGAATGAACGAGTGAGTGAGTGAATGAACGAATGAATGAATGAATGAATGAATAAATAAATGAATGAATAAATGAGTGAACGAGTGAGTGAGTGAGTGACTGATTGAACGAATGAATGAATGAATGAATGAATGAATGAAATTATTGGTTGATTGATTGATTACGTAATTTAATTTTTAATTATTAATTATTTGATTTATTTCTATATTTATAATTAATTTATTTATTGATTTATTGATCAATGAACTGATTACTCTCTTTTCTATGTAGGCCTAGGCCTATATCATATACATGATGCAACATGAATAAAAGGATGAATGAATTATTGAACTATTATATATTAAATCATCGAATAAATGATTTCATCTCACGTGTTTGCTACCAAGTTAATGAGAGTTCCGGATCTAGGAACAAGAAGAGCCAGGAATGACGTCAGCGTAAACATCTAAAGTTCGCGCACAAATCAATATTCATATCAATTCTTTTCCTAGAAAACCAATTATAAGATTACAGCTGCATATAATCAGAAACGCACATTATATTGTATATAAGGCCTAGGCCAATACGTATTGTATTTGTAGTATCGCATATTATTGTAATGCATGTGGGGCGCGGTGGTGTAGGCTAGTGGGTATGTTCGTTGCCTAGCAACCGGTTGGTTTCAGGTTCGAATCCACCTCAAGCCGCCGCGTAGGAACCTTGAACAAGTCCTTCACTCGCAATCGCTCAGCGCTTCGGCGTGAAACTCCGATTGAGTGTCTGTGCAATCGTCGGGAGCGCTTCTGTCAAGAAGCAGATGAGAGAGAGGATCGAGGACTTAGAAAAAAGAGGAGGACGATCATAATCTATAGGAAGAGGAGGAGGAGCAAGAAGATTCGGATCAAAGGATGGGATGCTGGGATGCTTAAAATACGCTATACATGTATATGCTATATAAAGCGTCCTGATGCATAAGGATGAAGACATAAGCACAAATGGACCAGAAGGATCTAAGCAGATAGAGAGGAAGATGACGAGGTGAAGGAGGGTGTATAGGAAGAGAGATAGGCCTGCAGGGACTTAGATGCACCATGCAGATACATCTGAAAGGTGCAAGATTTATGAACATCGTCGGCTTCAGATTAGTTTGATGACGGCCACGGCGGTTGTTTAGACCGGTAATAACTTTCTGCGTGCGCCAAATGAATTGCGTCGGCCTTCAGGCAATAACATTGTTATTGGCAGCGTTTATTTCCTTGTTTTGAGCGACTGTTTTCATATAAAGACGGACGAGAGCTGGCCTACATGGACTTCTGTGAAGAGGATGAGGATTTGGGAAGGAGACCGAAGCTTCTTATATACCTTACATTTGTCATCTTGTTTTAACTTAGGCTAATTTTAATTAAAGTGACTTTTTGAATTTGGAATCATTTATCGTAGGTCTACTATTTCTATCCATGCTAGTCTGCCTGCCTGCGTCCTGTCAACATAACGAAGCCAAAAGCTGATGAAGAAGGAACCATTGTTTTCGGCCACTGTCATGGCTGTTCGCGTCTATACCATACCTTAGTTTACCTCATCTGTCATTACCCTACCTCGTCATAATCTCACTTTTATTACCTTTGGTTACCTAGCTTACCTTCTAATCTGTTATCATTTTACGTTCTCTTACCTACTGCATTACCTAGCTTAACGATATTGGCTTGTTTTAAATGACTTTGTCTTGCAGTTGCAGTATAATTTTTTAAAGCAGCTCTCCACACTTTACCAGACCGTGCATTAACTTTACTTGTATCGCATTACCAGAACTTACCATAACTTCCCTTAACCCACTGTAAACGTGCCATATCTTACATAATTATTTGAATACCTTAATTGCCTTACCCAACCTGCTTGCCTGGCGATCCTGACGAGACATTAGGGAATATAATATGCAGGTGATGAAGCTGTGGTCTAACCGGAAAGGTGGCCAGTATCCATATGGTTCGATTCAGTCGATTTCCTTTTCTGAAGTTGGTGACGAGGAAGATGATCTCTTCGACGAAGACAACGACACTGACGATGCAGCAGAAGCCAAAGAATACCAGCAGACACTTCGTCCACAGCGGCAGGTCATCTACATTGCACACGTGCACACCATTACGCCGAACATAATATATTATAAATATATATGTGTTCGCATGGCATTGTACGCACATACGTACTTACGTACGTACGTACGTACGTACGTACATATTATGTAGCCTACTATAGCCTATACTCAAATCTGACTGAAAGACAAAGTTGGCGTAAAAGGCATTGCCAGCCACAAAAGTAATGTCGAACATGTCAAACCACAACTGCTGCTGCTGTTGCTGCTGGTGGTGGTGATGATGATTATGATGATGATGACGACGACGGTGATGATGATGATGATGTTGATGATGATGACAATGATAAAGTAATGATGATGATGATAATGATAAAGTAATGATGATGATGATAATAACAATAGCAGCAACAATTGTGACAGTAATAAATTAATAGATATAGGACTACTAAATGTCAACAGATAGGCAATAATGATGATCGTTCATAAGCTATTGCTAGGCCTATATAGGCATAATATGCCTATTATGATCTCACCGTTAAGGACTTCGTTTGCGAATGGTATGTCCAGACGACACGTCGTCTTGTTTGATCCAGCCAATGTCCTATTCATGACTGCTGTGTCTAATTTATATGTTCCACCTTAACATAATAGTCCACTTCCTCTACATCATAATGTTGCGTTAATTGTAGGCCTACAATCCTTGCAAGCAGTGTTTGAACGATATAGCCAGGAACTTAACGGAGAACCTATGATAACCTGACAGAGAAGAGAGCGATCGAGAATGTCAGTCTCGTGCAAAATCCGAGTCATTTATACCAAGAGAGAAACTCAGTGTGTCTACTGAAGCCCTGCTGATGTGCAGCTGTTTAGGCGCATCTGCCAACCACATGATACACAACATCTATCTATACACATGCAATATATGAATATATTATTAACAAAGAGCATATTATGCATATATTTATAGGCCTATATACAGGACTGAGTCCTTCAGGGAAGGCTGCAGTTATTTCTCAAATACAAAAGACTCTGGAAACCTAGGCCTATATGCAATATATCAGGTCCAAATACGTAGGCCTAGGCCTATAGCCTAAAGCCAAACTGCAAACTTAACTGTGATTGTCAGACCTAAAATGTAAACGTGACCTGCAAAAGAAATGCAGGAATATCATGATGAGCTTTATATATAAGCGTAGACGTATACCAACACGTACAGCAAGCAATTTCATTCATGTTATGTATAGCTATACATATATATATTAAATATATATATCTTATTATTGTATATTTCCATCTATACATAGACCCGTATGCACTTCGGTTATTTACCGATTAATCTTTTTCCATAATGCAAGCGTCGAGTCCCGCATCAATAAGTCTATTAATCTATTTCGGTGGCCAGCATTCAATTAGTAATATGAGCTTGTGCTAACAGAAAGGTTGGTCTTGTTTCTAGTGCCTCTGTACCTAATGCAGCAACCGTCTAAAGTAGCCTATCTCCTAACTGTTCGTACCATAACGTTTATGCAGTAATGTTGCTGGTACAAGATCAGAGATGCAGGTAAACTAACTGGCCAACTAGTCTAATAATATATGATTCCTTTTCAATATTATGAAATTATGTCAACACTTACTCATTCCCAACTTCCCAAGTCTCCCGGACATCTATAGCCTACTATTGCTTTCCATGTTACAGGGTCGACACACATCTATGCATAATGCATTCATAACAACCTGGAGATCTATAATATCTTGACCTACATAGGCTACATGTAGCCTACACGTCGTGTAGGCCATAGGCTCCTAAGAAATGCTTCGGTTCTCCACGGACCACGAATTCGCATCATAAAAGTCTAGAATTTTAGATGCATGAAGCCAGCTGCCAATAATAGTCGTAAAAAAGCTTCCTGCAGTGCCAATGATCAATGTTTAGCCTATTCTAGCCCCCCTGCTGGGGGGGGGGGGGATTTCGGTTTTTTTTGGGAGGGGAGGGTTGGCGAGAAAAAGTTCGTTTTGGGCGGACATTTTGGCGAACGGCAGGGTTTCCGACGACATCTTCACCGGTAGTAACATTTTCTGACGACCTTTTTTATTTTGGCCACGACACAACTTTCAAGAAAGTGACCATTTCCGCTGTTTAAAAAACAGTACTGGTGACTTTTTACTCTTTCTTTTACTTTACCAAAATTTTGTTTACCAATATTCATATAGACCTACCGGTAGCCTATTAAATTGACGTGAAACAAAAGCAAATGGAGTTAACCCAAAAACAGGATATTTTCATCTTTTGGAGAAAATCCTGGTAAATATATCCTATAAAACTATGTCTCAATAGCATGCCATAGGTCATCGTGATTTGTGTGAAGACCTTCCAAACCAGTAGACGAGTTTGCATATATAGCCTACATGTATATCACTGGCGGAGACCTAGGGGGGGACAGGGGGGACGGTCCCTCCAAAGAAGACGTTGGAGGGGACGGCCCATGCATTTGTCCCCCCCAATGTTCAAGCGTTGGGACATGTACACACACACTTCAGTAGAGAACTAGAGAAAGAAAAGTTTAGCAGATGAAGTAAATATTTATAACGATATGAATTCCAGGGCAATCCAGGTTCTAACCAAGAGTTAATAAGTCCCACGTTGGGTAGTTTGCGAACAATATACTGTATAGATTAGACACCTCTTTTAACATGATGCCAATTATTACAAAAGCCTTGACAAACAACAATAGACCTATGTTCGAAATGTCAATTGCCTGAAACAATCGAACATGTGCTGTTTGATTGTAAAAAGAATGACATATCAATCCTACTACTTAAAAAATGTATAGAGAAAAAAGTGGAATGTAGGCCTACTGTTCAAAATATATTCTCTATTCAAGATATTTATCTTGAAGCTTATAATATACTCATGACCATAACTAATGGAAAAGTTATGTAAGAAGTATTTCATGTGAATTATAATTTTAGTTGTATTTGTTTGCTTTTTTAGTGAAGTTTGTGTGTGTATGTGGGCCTGTGTGTGTGTGTTAACCAATTCTGTAATAGATTAAAAAGGCATTGAATCAAACGATTTTTGCTGTTATTGTTTTAAGCTTATGGATGATGGCTGAATGATTTGATTTTCGTATTAAGGTTGAATATCTAATCTATTTGCTAATAATAAATTATGTGTATTAATTACAAATAAATAAAAATAAAAATCAAAAAATTAATAGTGACTCTAAATAATGACAAATGCATCAAAGAGGATCTACAGCAACCACCTTATGAACACTGTCCCCATGGAAATACAAATTCCAGAAGAAGAACAATGAAAAGAAAAAAGATAGACAATATTAAAGACACAAACTGCGGAACAATTAAACAACAGTGAACTGAAATACATTGATACTGTAACTTTAAAGACGTCAACAGCCTTTGTTGCTATAAGATGTCCTTAAACTGTTGAATAATAAAGTCAAAAACTCACAACTAAACAGCTGAGAGATTTCGAAAAAAATTGTCGCGAGATCACGATAAAAAGTCGCGAAAATCGCGAGAATAATTCTTATAGGATGAGTATCTCTAAAAAGAGGTTTTCAAATATTATGAACAGTAATCACAAAAAATGACATGAATGTTAATTTTCAAAGTAATTGTAATTGCTCGGGACGCTATTCTTGTAGGATCACTTAAAAGAGGTGTGCAAATATTATAAACAGTAATCACAAAAATGATATGAATGTTAATTTTTAAAGTAAATGTAATTGCTCCACTGGTTATTCCTGTAGGATGAGTATTTATTAAAAGAGGTGTGCAAATACTTTGAACAGTAATCACACAAACTTATATGAAAGTTAATTTTTTAAAGTAATTGCAATTGTTCCAGTGGTTTTTCTTGTAGGACAAACATATCTTAAAACAGGTGTGCAAATACTATAAACAGAAATCACAAAAATTATGGGAATGTTACTTTTTAAAGTAATTGTAATTGCTCCACCGGTAATTCCTGTAGGATGAGTATCTCTTAAAAGAGGTGTGCAAATGCTGTGAACAGTATTCACAAAAAAATGACATGAATGTTGATTTTGAAAGTAATTGCAATTGCTCGAGACGTTATTCTTTTAGGATGAATATCTCTTAAAAGAGGTGTGCACATATTTTGGACAGTAATCACAAAAAATGACATGAATGTTAATTTTTAATGTAAATAAAGTTCGCCTAATGGTCTGTCTTCTCATTGTCAATCTTCTCATAATGAGAAGATTGACAAACGAAATTTTCAGTCGCGAGCACTTTCAAAAGTCATCCCAATTCGGTCGCGGTTTTCGCGACGACCTGGCAACGAAACATCAGGCTTCTGCTACATTCCATTCAGCTTCTGTTCAGGCTCGAATCAGCGTCATGTTCAACATTGGAAATAATATGGAACGTAAATAAGTAAGTAAGTAAGTTTTTTGTTTATTATTCCTCTTGAAAACAAGCAATGTGACATAGAACATCATTATAATGCATCGAAGTAGTAATAGGTAATAAAAAAGTACGAATTAAAATCCCAAGTTAAATATTATGTAATTACTAAACTATTATCGTCAAACAATTTAACTAAGTTTGTCATGGGCACGACGTTAAACTGCATCCATCCTCCGCCACAGGAACCATCAAAAGAAGGAAGGTCTGCCAGATGGGTGGCAATACACTGGCAGTAACTGGATTTGTCTTTTACACACCTCTTTTAACTTTAGCAGTTCACTATAAATAAACGACTATGCGAAAACACTACCAGTGCCAGTCCCAAGCGTGGATAAAAAAGGAGGGCGTCGCTACTGGTTTTTATTACCACACAGTGACGTTAAACTGCAAATACACACCGCAAATGCAGATACGTGGTTCTTGCTTAGTATGCCATGCAGTTTAAGCCAATGTCATCTGATTGGCAGTTATTTACCAGGCATGAACGAAAGGTTGAGAAAGAGTCATGCAGTTCTGAAACTTCCTTTGAAATGCTCTGATTGCAGGTATATAATATAGACGTGAGTAGGTTTTCATTTATTTTAGTGTTTTTATTAAACATAATTTGCATATAGTAAAGTAACGGGAAGAATTTGGTTATGAATTTGAGTAAAATTCAGTATTTTGCATGTTTTTGTGTATATACAGGGTGGGCCAATAGGAATGCAACAACTTTGACGATTTATAACTTGAACAATTTTTATCTGAGCGTCTTGGCCGTTATATCAGATTGAACATAATTATCCATTTTATCATTCTGCAAAATATCTAAGAGATACTATTACGACTTTTTGAGATAATGCTATTAATGTTCGATGTCTCCTTTTTGCCATGCAGCTGCAAGAAAAAATCCAAAAGTCTTAAGCTGAATGTGTCAATGACTCAATTCTAAACAATCACTAGTTCTAACAATTAATAACAATTCATATATCTTGAGTGAATTTATCATAAGTCAAACAAATATTCAATATGTCCACCACGTGCTTTAATGACAGCATGGACACGAGACGACCACTGATCAATGGCTGAGGCCACCAGTGCTCGGGTTATTTCAGCCCAGCAGTAAACAATCAATTTTTTCAAATGTTCAACGTCACGTATCGGTTCACGATAGACCAGTTGCTGAAGACAACCCCAGATCGAATAATAGTCAACCGGGTTTAAATCCGGATTGTTCGGTGGCCAGTTCTCCGGTTCAATAAACTCTGGTACGTTAGCGTTCAGATAGGCGTTCAGTATGACGTGAATGATGCGCCGGCGGGAGAACGTTTGCGACCACAGTTGCGGCTGTTAGACGTTCCCGTGGCATCAATTTGTTTAATCAATCGATGTAGAGCATATTTATTCCATTTTCTAGAAAGGAATTCTATCAACATCTGATGTGCATTGTATTCTTTTTCTACTCTTAAGATTCTGATTAAAATTCTATCCTCTTCCGTGAGCGGCGCCCTGATGTTCATTATTTACGTTCAAAATTGAGAGGTGTGCGCCGCACCAACATTTTTATTTAAACAGTGCCGTATATCAGCGCAAGATTTTACACAGTAGTAGAATGGATAATTACCTTCAATTTAGTATATTGATCACGATGTTCGGATAAAAATTGTTCAAGTTATAAGGCATCAAAGTTGTTGCATTCCTATTGGCCCACCCTGTATATTGTTGATAAATACAATACAGAGGTGTCTATGTTAAATGCTTCAAATGTTTTTGTTTCAAAAGCAATTGTGAACATTTTGGCATATTCCATCAATATAATTATTATATTGTGATATAAAGTTTAAAAGAGGTGTCTATGCAACCTTCACTCCGATCGAGTTCAATTATAGCAAATTACAGTTTGAACTACTTCTATCAGGACTGAGAAATTGGACCATTTTTTGATTTTGGATGACAACTAAAATGCTACAATTAGATGTGGACATTAAAACAGCCTTCCTTCACCCTTCCCAACTCGGCGTTTCGCGCCTCAGCGATCGACCTTCGGCCGCAAGTCCGTCCCCCCCAAAGTTCGGACCAGGTCTCCGCCTATGATGTATATAGGTCCATATAGGCCTAGGCTACCTGCAATGATTATTCGTCGAGTGAATTCGTTTCAAACGAATATAAACTCATAAATAAACATGCAAAGATTTAAGAATTGTAGTCAATTAATGCAGGTCAAGGTTATGAACCGATTTGTGTATGTGTGTGTGTGTGTGTGTGTGCGTGCGTGTATATAATATATATATATATATATATATACCTACTAGCAGGGCCGTTTTAAGAAGTTTGGGGGCCCTAGGCCAGGGCCGTTTTAAGAAGTTTGGGGGCCCTAGGGCCTAGGCACAAATCCTAACGCTATTTATAAAAGTGACCCGATTTCCGACTCAATCTCTCAGGCTCAGCTAATTATAGAGTATTGCTCTAATGCATTCCTGGTGCATATCTGGCATTTTGCTACAGTTATTAGGCCTAATATAGTTCTAAACTGCTAACTCAGCTGACACAGCAATTTTTCCACAAGTGCAAAATAAGGTTAAGTTTAACATGCCAGTACGTTAAAATACTTACAACTGCTGATAATTTGTTATATACAATTTGAAAGTAAGACAAATAATGAGTAAATGTCTGTTTCACAGCTTAAATTCCCTGACTGTCAGAACCATCTAATTATTAGAAACATCGCTTTCGTGTTTTGCTCTCGGCAAAGTCTTGTATAATGTCATCAAAGTTCAATGTTTCTAGTACATCTGATTCTATGCTCATTACAGACAGACAGTTTAATCGCTCTTGCAACATGCTGCTGCAAATTTCATTCTTTATTAATTTTAGTTTTGAGAAAGAACGTTCTCCGGTGCAGTTGGTTACCATCATCGATAGAAACATTCTTATCGCAATTTCAACGTTCGGAAATGTTGATTCCAATTTGTCATTGTTAATCATGGCATATATTAATGACATAGATGGCACCAAGGTTTTTGCAGGTGATACTGACATATAGTATTTAAGGTGTTCACATTCGGAAATTAGTTCGTCCTTGTCAAGATCTTTGGGATAGAAATTTGAAAGCTTTTCACTGCATTCTTTCATTTGTTCAGCATTCAACTCACCGAGTTTAATCAAGTATGTAAATCTGCTGCTGATTTCCTCGTAAGCTTTTCCACGTCTGTTTAGTTCAGTGATCAATGAGTCGATGATTGGTAAATAGGTCTGAATTCTAAACTTTGTGCTCCCATCCATGATAGTGTCATTTGCAGGACCTTCGAGATATGTAATTCGCATATTTCTTTTAGTCGTTCGTCTCTGGCTGTCGTGGTACTCTTCGTTGTGAGTTTGTAGTTTGGCTTTACGTTCATATTCTTCGAAGCAGTTATTATCTCTAAGTCTATCTACATACAGCTTGAGTGACTGAATCAGATTGACAGCTACTGATAGTTCCATGTCTGCCTTTTGTATAGTCTTGCTGGTTTCATTGAAACGTCCAAGAATATCATTCCAGAGAAGAGTGAGCAATGCAATTGCCTCCTTCTTTCTCTTAGCAGCACCGCTCATATAAATCCTACGCATCTCTTTAGGTTGTCTGATAGTTCGCTTAAATTAATAGACCTACGTGTACATTGTAGTCGGTGACAATAATATTGACAAAAGATACGATGTTTACCTTCTATTATAAAATTTATAATCCAAATAAAGAAAACAGTCTTCGAAATGTACGGATAACTTTTAGCTGGGCTACTTACGCACGATTTATGTAAATGACGTCATTGATATGGTTTGGTTTAAAAGAAGATTCAAATTTAAGTGTCTTAAAAATTATATAGAGCATATTTTGTAGCTTGCATCAAAGTGAAATTTAAAATTTTAAAATAAATTTATGTATTTGATGCTTGACGTAGTGTTATTTTCTTGGGTCACCGCGGGGCCCCCCTTTAGCGCGGGGCCCTAGGCCCGGGCCTAGCCTGCCTAGGCCTTAAAACGGCTCTGCCTACTAGTGTGCATCACAGCGCACCAGGTAGGCTATGTGTTGGCACATTATGTTCTGTGTCATGGCCCCTTGTCACCAAGCGACATGTAGCCTAGCCTACATGGAGGCCTATTATAATAGTCTATAGTCCTAAACTACTAATATATTCTCCTGTTAGGCCTTCGAACCGAACGTTCACGAATGAATGCATTGACAGGATCTGTAAATTTCACAATGCTGAAAGGATGCCAATGCTAGGCCTAACTGTAGGCTATGTCCACATCTTGGTCTCTAAAGCACCACATTGTGCTTTAGAGACCAAGATGAGGATTTTAAACTTAATGCGCGCAGTTAGAGGAAGCCAATGGAGCTGTTCAAACATGACAAATGAATGATAGTAGGCTATACCAATACTAAAATTTGAAAAACATTGCTGACAGATTCGTGATATGCCTGCATAGTTTCTAGCATGACATTAATTGGTACCAACGACCAGAGCTGAAAGATCTTTTGTGTTACACCCACTATGCAGGCGAAGCTTAAAAAATTTCCGCCCAGAAGTAGCTCAGCTGGTGCTAAACAAATTCTTTAGCAAGAACGTGATCTCTAAGAATTTTGTCTCGGTGCTGAATATCTTAGTCTTTGGCCGAGTTTGGCGCGAGATCTTATGGACGATCTCGCGGTGGGCGACGCTGTTGCTAATAATCTTATTATATCTAAATTTCTCTGGGTCCTTCAATCGAAAAATAAACGATTTGAGCGATTTTTGCTACAAGAAGATTAAACCGTTATATTCCGACAAATGGAGTCTACTTGCATCGACGACGGTAACGCAACGCATATCATGATCGAAGTGATGCCACCGGGAGATAAAATAAGTCACAGCGATGACTCGGTTACTTCACTGAGACCGATGGAGCCTGGCCTTGATAATGATCCCCTCTTTTCTTCACCGCTGATAGCTGCTGAGTTGGATGAAGCCGGGTACCAGCAAATTTCACAGAATTACCAAGTTGTCTTTAAGTCCAGCGCACCGCCGTTTCAGCAAAGGAAGAGCTACAAGGTTTATCTTAAGCCAATGAAATCTCCGGGTCAGAGAAAAAACTTCCAAGTGATTTTCAAAGCATTTGGGTCTGCTGGGGCAGGTGAAGTCGCAGAACTTGGCCATAAAAATGCAGTTCTTTGCTGTAAATCTCCAGCGGTGAGTCTGGTTAAAGAAAAGCTGGGAGAGAGAATCACAGCCGGAAGTCACAGCTCAGTAGCACATGCTGCAGCTAAGAACGTGAAAAATAATGTAGTTTTGGCGAAATTGCCCATGCAAGGACACCATGGTGTTCAAAGGCCCAACAGAACAGCTGTCAGTCATTCCAACATTTCTGAATCAACTCCTTTGAAAGTATGCATATTGCTTGCTTGATTTCAAATCTGGATTTCTACATAAATTGCTTTGAACATGTTTATTCATGCTTACGCTTGAGCATTCCCTAGTTAACTGTGTTTTGCTTTGTGTTAGTCCAATATTTTAGATAACTGATTCCATACAGGTAATCAGTGATTTTTTTTATAAGCTTCTGAAGAAAGAATGATTGGAGGGTTGAATTTGGGAAAGAATAAGGCATAGTTAAATCAGTGTTAATATTAATTAAGATATCTTTATCACAATATTTTGTTTCTCAAATTTGTAGCTGCATAGTGCAAGTGAATAAGTTTATTGAGGTGCTGATTAAATTAAAAGACATGTTTTAACACTTTGATGTGTATTAACACTTAGATATGTTTTGGATAATTTTTTGGGTTGAATAGCACTTTTAAGCTGAAAGCAACGCAATGCAGAATTGCAGAACTATTTTGTCAATAGTTTTTTCGATGTATATCAAATTGTGTTTATATTCTTCAAAAGCTTCAAGATTATGAATACCCTCAATTCCTCAATGTTTCTTTACAAATCATATTTGCTCTCTAGCAGCAATTGAAGACCTATATTCAATAATTATTATTAATAGTTGTATTTCTTTTTACTAGGAATACTATTAACTGCACTACTAAAATGTGTCTGCACATCTGTCTCACCTTCATCTTCCATGTCCTTGCACAGAACCGTAATCATGTAGTATTTGCTGAGTGCTCTGTTACAACATTGGCCTCATGGTTTTATTCGCCGACCCATTTTTAGAACAGGCTGTCATGCATTCCACAGATTAAAATTGTTTCAACCCACATCACCTGTCAGAAGAAAGAATTTACTTAAAGCCTGCCTTTTTAGACATTTTATTCTATGTAAGACATACACTTTCTGCAAGCCTCGACGGTGCTCATATTCCAATGAAAATGCCATGCAGGTAAGATTCTTCACCACTGCATTTTTATTATAATATCAAGTTACAGAAGTTTTGCAACTGTTTTACAGCGCCTAGCCTTCTCGGTTGTGGGGCCGTCAATCTGGAATGACCTCCCCCAAACCTCCATCTCCTCCACCTGACCAGTCAATCTTTATTTCACAAGTCCCTTAAATCTTTTTTCTTTAGTCATGGCTGGGCTGGGAGCGCCTCTGAGTAGTTTCTTGAAGAGGCGCTATATAAACTCTAATAATGAATGAATGAATGAGCTGAGGACATAGTGACATTGCGTTTGACAGTGTTCGTGGACGTACAAGGCATATGTGCTGTGTTATAGCGTAGCATTGCTCGTGTATCTGTCTGCAGCTGGACTTGAAAGACCATTCACTCTCATGGCATTCATCTCCTGACCTTTCCAGAGCCATACGTGAAAGCTGCGTGACAAATAAGGGCACTTCAAAGTTGAGGACTCCTCGCACTCTGACGCGTCTCATGCAACAGCACCGTGACAACGAACGGTATCTGTTTGTATTTCGGTTTAATTATTTATTTATTTAATTAAATTATTATTTGCTCAAAATGGGTTATTCTGAATCTGAGGTGTGAGGTTATGTGCATAAACAACTTGTCCACAGTCCATTTATAGAATCCATTCAGCAGGTGTACTGTGTTATCTCAGTTGTTGAGTAACAGTTACAGACCAATATTAATTGTTCCCTCTAGACCTCTGTGTTGGGTGTGAATTAGTTGTCTGAAAATTGTAAGAATATCTTAATTTTGAGCATTCTCTTAGGTGCTATTACCACATTTACCATGCCTAAACAAAAAGAACAGAAGCTTTGGTATGTTGTTACTGCATGGGACTACCAATGTATTCACTCATACATGGTGAAGGGTTCCTAAGTTTAATGCACCCACATGAGAACAAGCCACTTGCAGCAACCGACAGAGGACTCCGAGGAGCAAAGTGATGCTTTAGCAATGGCCAGAAAGACACCCATCCTTCATTTCAATGGGAATCTTACATCAAATTACGCATGTATAATTAATTATTTTCATAAAATGAAGATCCATATAAAAATTATTTGTTCAGTTCATTTGCAGGAAGATTTAAAACACTTTTAAACTGCCATTATTAAGCAAGTTAAGGTTATTGACTGATTGGCCATTTAAGATGTTTACCTTTGGAGGATAGTTCTGTGAAAAAACTTTCTTTTGGGTCACAGTATGACAATCATCTGTGAGTTTCACATGATGCACTGATATGTACCAGAAAATGGCCATGATGGACCACATTAATTTCTGGCATTGAAGTTAATTTATATTCTGTATAGTTATTTAGATAGTCTAATGTAAATTTCCTGTTAAATAGCAAATTTTTTAATCTTCAGTGTAAGATATTTTGAAAACTTGTTGAACTTCACCTACCTTTAAAACATGTTTGTTTTTATGCAGTTACAGACACAGAGGATTGAATGCAAGCATCAATGACATAATTGGAAGGTTGCCAAAACGATCAAAGAAGTCTGATAATGAAACTAAGGTGCCTTTATTTAAATCTAAAGCTTGCCATCAGAGTGATCAGACTATATTCAAAGCTACATTGCTATTGTTAGATGATTTTGTTCTTATTCTGGTGCACACTTGTTGTTAGATATTCAGTGCACTTTCATGGATTTTGCTTGAAAACTTTGTGTTCCAGGAGGTAGTTTTACAACCTGGCATGGTGCTTGAGTTCAAACTTCAAGGCACCCTGCAGTTGAATCAAATGGGCCCTTTGTGGGCTGTCTGCACTAGGCACATCCCTTTTCAGATTTGTGCCCAGGCTCCTTTTTCAGTCCCTGTGGGCACAATTTTACTACTGACCTGACTAGCTTTTTTATTGCAATGGTACATTATTACCGTTCATAACTACAACATAGCTTGTTAGGAGCCAGTCATAAATGTGCTTTGTGCGTAGTCTCGTTTTAGTGTTCTTGTTTTTTAAATAGAATTTTGTGCATTATAAGTAAAGTTTTCTGTAGATTGTTAAACTGAAGCGAATTATCAACTACATCTGCCATCTGGAGAACTACATTCGAGGTCTTTGTGGTGAACTGGGGCTTGACTTGGACTTCCGACAGCTGTTCATGACACCTAATGTCAAGAACCTGCAAGGTGGTCACGTCTGACATTCGTTAAAAAGAATTAGAGAATTTTGTCGATAATAGATAAATTGGAGAGACCAAGAGATTAAATATTAGAAAGCATTAACTAAGTCCGTACAAATAGTTAAATGAGGGATAGCGTGAAAAGGATGAAATGGTTGCCTAGAGCTATATAACAAGCATAAAACATAATTGCTCTTGGAAAAAGATATTATTATCATCATTATCATTAAACTGTCGTTTATAACATGCTTAGACATAAGGAATCTTGCATTAGAGCATATTGTTGAAATATTGCTACGGGCTGTTTGCTTGCCGCTGCTGCCTTATGCTGCTGCTGCTGCTGCTGCTTGCTTGCTACTGCTGTTTGCTTGCGTGTGTCTGCTCGCCCAGCATACGCTCAGCATACGTGCATGTGGGGAATTTTCCATTGTGCGCTCAGCATACGTCCACCTACTGGCTAGCATGCATCGCTTGGCCTAGCCTTGAGCCTATATAAGAGAGGTTCTGTCCGTGCTTGGACGCAGACGAATGGCCTGGTGAAGAACGCGGTAAAACGCGTAGTAGCTGGCTGATGATCTGGCTTGATGAGCGGTAAAACGCTTGTTGAGTGATACTGTTGTGGAGAGAGGTAAAATCCTGAATACCAGCCTTGAGCGTGAACATCGGCCTCTTCAGGTGCTCCTCCACGTGACTGGGGTTGCGGTTTCCGACTACCGCAACCTAGCTGACGGACGAAGCTGCTACGACGACGGTTCTACTCCGGGTGCTGCAGAGGCAGAGACGACGGTCCGTCCTGCTTGACGACGCCGGTTCGAATCCTGACCACCGCGGATCTGCTCCGACTTGCCTGCTGGGATCACTTCCGACGACGAAACTCACTTGCTACTGAGTCCGTTGTACTGGCGCTACAGAAGTCACTGGAACCTGACGACGCCGGTTCGAATCCTGACCACCGCGAATCTGCTCCGACCATTCACGCAGGCTCTATTGCCTGCTGTGCTCGACGACGCCGAATCGACTCCTGAACGCTTCGCATTCACTCTGGCGCTACATAAACTGCCGCAACGACGCACGAACTCTGGCGCCACATAAACTGCTGCATCGACGCAAGAACTCTGGCGCTACATAAACTGTTGCATCGGCGCACGAACTCTGATTCCAGCGTTGTAGAAATTGACACAAACAGTTCGTTCTCGAAGTGCTATAGCGATTGTGACGCAATAAATTACTTGTGCTGTGAACTCCACATGATCTTCGTGGTTTCTTCAATAAACGTGTTTAAGCCTAGCTGGCTAGTCCTTGGTCTACAGCCAAGGCCGTACTGCGCGGACTGACTGAGGGTACCTTAACGACTGGGGTTGGTACTCGGCTCCTGGTGTTTTCGCCCAACCCCTGGTCCGCTACAATATTACAAGAGTGCCTCTGAGTAGTTTTTCTTGAAGGGGCACTATATAAGTTTCCAAATGAATGAATGAAAATAAAAGTCTACTAGTACTAAATCTTGAGCAAATAAGTCATATAAGGTTAGTTTTGAAGAGCAAAAATGTTGAACATTGTAGAAAATAAAAGTTCAGCAGTTTATCCTATTCATTCGGGCATCATAGTGCAAAGACAGAGGGAGATAAGAGAGATATAGAGGGACAGAGGGAGAGAGAAAAAGAAAGCAAATAAGAGAAAAAGTATTAATTAAGGTGTTAATTGTTAGTACAGTCATTTACACACAGGTGTTGCATACAGAATAATTGATCAATTTAGAACAGGATTTTCATTTTATTCGTGTGGTTTTGTTTGCAGTTTCAAAGGTGAGCTCATCTTATTTTGTCTCTTAAGACTTAATTTCTCGATTTAGTTGCTGATCACATCCAAAAGGTTTGATGACACTCAGTTTCTTTACAAAGCCTTGTAATCCTTACACAATAGTTAATTCTTTTTAATTCATTGTGATTTTCTTATCAAATGACTTATAAAGCACATTGCCATAATAGCTACCAGGCAACGCCGAGCTTTCTTGGTTGTAGGGTCATCCATCTGGAATGACCTCCATTCAAATTTCAAAGCTGAATTTATTATATCTGACCAATCAAACGCTATTTCATAAATCTGTCGAGTTTTTCTTTTGCTGTGGCTGGACTGAGAGTGCCTCTGAATACATTTATTGAAGGGGCACTATGTAAACCCATAAAATTAATTAATGAATTTTCAAGTTTGGATAAAACAATACATTTACTGTTGGCAGTTTGCTGTGCTTACACTGGTTTAACATGAGCAGACTTTTGCATGGTTCTATGAAAGTATACAAACTGGTTGACTTTTTTCTTATTTCACCTACACTGTTGCTATAATTAGTGTAGTACAAACACTTCCACTCTTTTGCAACACTTTTCTCTGGCCTAAACCGCTCCTTTTATTCTGACCTGGTCCCAAGCTTGACCTTACATCTTGACTCTTGTGTATTTGATTTGCAGTATCATTGATGACTCATGAATGAGTACTGTTGTTCTTCTTGTGGCAGCTTTTGTAGGATAGAAATTTACATTTGATTAAATTTACATTGCTTCTGTAAACGTATACGCTTACTTTATTACCAAAGAAATTGTGTGAACCACATTTGTGTCAATTAGATAGCATTTATGTTTACTTTGAGCGTTTTTTGGCCTTGACAAAAAAAATTTCTTTTTCACTGTGCAAGCATGACCAGGCGTATTTTGTAGGTGGATGGAGACAGTTGTCATAGTGATGAGTTGGATTATAAATCTGATTGGATGAGTGACTGTGAGGGAGAAGAAAGTCAGTTGGACGTACAGGAGTGCAACAATGAGGCAGAGGAAATGGTAGAGAGAATTACCACCACACCAGCTTTCACTGGACCAAGTGGTGAGGAGGAATTGTTGACGGCAACTCGGATGATTATGGAAGATGGATTAAACATGACGGAGAGTGGACAGGAAGAGTTGGGGCAGGAATCAGAGTACACGTTCCTTTCGTATGATCAGTACGACTTCAACCAGATGGAGCTGGAGAAAGGTAAGAAGAAATTCAAGGATGATGAATTGATGATACATCATAATTTACTTACAGATAGACTTGTTTTTAATTATAATACTCAAGGCCCCAACTGATGGAGTGCGTAAAAACCAAGCTGTAATGTGGTTAACACCTGGAAGATCAGTCTCTAAGACAGGACTTGCCTTAAAAATGACAGATGAATGATTGGAAAGTTAAATTGAGAATGAAATGGCATGAGCAACTGAACATAAAGTTGACTTCTTTGTTGATATAGCTGCTGATAAATTGATTAATATTAAACCATGATTTCTGTTTTAGATTCTGTTTTAATACTATTTTACTTTGTTTATTTTATTTATTTTATTTTACTAATTTACTCATTGTGTAAGTAATTAGTAATTGATTACGGGTATAATTAATGCATTTGTTTATTGAAATTAGTCGCAAGCTTGTCGCCTAGGTTGACACTTTAACAACAAGCGAGTTGCAAAAGTGACCTGGAATGCAGCTTGTTGCAAAATATTATTAGTTAAAGTGTTATAAGAATTGTCAGTTTGATGATGTGCAAGTTACAATCCAGTTAATGGATACCTGTTGAAAATTGATTGTTTTATTCTTACAATCATTTCATTAGTAGCTTATCTGTATCTGATATGGCGAATTCCATAGAAGTGATTCGGTGGTGAATACTGGAGCTTGGAATAAGTGTAATATGTTTGAATGTCTTTAATGATGTATAGAACAGAATCCTCTAATATAAAATTGGCCATAATGTATGTTTTGCAATGCATGCAGCCGATTATATCCTTCCTAATGGACTTTCTACATCTTCTGGCAATGGTTTTCTAAATACACGTGTTGTTAAAATAAGATCATGTTTGAACTTTTACTAAATTGTTATGAAACAGAACTTGAGGAGCTGCAGGAGTTCATCCGAATGTCATCTGAATCTGCAGCCATGGACAACATAGTGAATGACAGCAGCACAGTTTCGGTACAGATGTCTAATTAATTCTAGAAACGGCCTGCATCATTTCATCAGCTCTGACGATCTCATTTAGTTAATTAATTCCCACATTAAAAAATAATTCTAGAAACGGTCTGCATCATTTCATCAGCTCTGACGATCTCATTTAGTTAAATAATTCCCACATCATTTGCATTTGTCAAATCACAGCAGCCTGTATATTCCAGAAATAAGAGCTGGAGATATGGGTCAAGGAGTTTCACTGTTATTGACTCTGTCTGGAACAGCATACCCTATTGCAACTGCAACAACCATCAGTCAATCAATTTAGGGTTGAACTTAAACAGCAGCACTCCTTGAAACAAAGAAGCAATAATGTTTCTTAAAGTAATAGAGGTTATGCTTGAGATTGAGTTAAATCATGATTCCTGAACAGCTTTGGCTGTACTAGTTGTGAAGGTCAAATGCATGTAGGCCTATAAATGATAATGATTTTCCTTGTCTTCGGATTCAGGATTATCAACTGTTTCCTGAGTATAGTACTTAGTTGCATTGCTGAATTCACATATTCTGTATTGCATACTATAGCAGCATTTTTGTAAATTGACTTAATCTTTAAGGCAAAGAGCTTTTCACAAAGAACTTGAAGTTCTTGCATGTTGATTAATTATCTAAGATCAGTGGGATAGCAAATTGGTGCAGAAGGAAAAGTTGTTTCCAGGTGCAGGTTGAGGGGCATAAATTGAGGGGTGTAACAGTAATTAGAGGCTATTAGTCTTAGAAAGTTAGCTAAGAATTTTGGCATTAGGCACAAATATTGTGCCTTGTCTTAGGTGGCAGAAGACCTTGCTCTGTCAATGTCTAAGCAAAGACTTAACTCACGCCTCTGGTCAAGTTGTAACCTTGTAAACCTGTGCATTAGGAAATTTTGAAGAAACAAAGTGTGCTTTTGGATGATTGTGCAAAATGCGAAAATTGTATATGTAATTTATCAATTGTTCTCGCTGTCTGCAGGAGTTTTCTTGTGATGGCATTGGACGGCCGAGAACGGATGACGTTCTTCGTACAATAGACGTCAACGTCCTACATTCAGACTTTCCTTTTGAAGGAGACAGATTGTCTGTTGGTAACAAAGGACTGCTACAAGGTCAATGGGATGTCACAGAAACTGAGGATTTGACTGGAATAGTGCTGCATAAACCAGATGAACTGGATCATAATTTTGGTAATGACTAATCTAATCATGTAGAATTCAGCTAGTTTGTGCTTCTAAACACTGACTTTGCAGTTTGCGCCTGGTTTACTTTAGTGCTATTGGCTGAGAAAATTGTTTTATTTAGCACCTTTTTAGAGTTTTTAAAAGTGTAATTGTTTACAGGCAAACTGAATATGAAGATGACTCAGCTGAACTAATTTCTGTCTACATGAATTTCGTTGTAATCTTGACGTATCCAAAGGGTTTGCCCAGAGATACCAAGTGGAAGTCCAATTTAGACAATGCACTTTATGTGAAAAATGATCTTATTTTCAGATGAACTGATATTATACAACTCGGTATATATTGACTTGTCTGTAATTTTAGATGAGAATCTTGGTCAGAGTTTTTTTGGTGAGGAATTTTCTCTGGAGAGAAATGATTCCGAGCGTCCAGTGACAGTGGATTTCACTGCCAGCAAGTATGAACAGAAATTGAAGATAATTTTTAATAGGTCTTGGCAGTTTATTGATTGAATCTGTAAAACACTGGAAATGTAATTTGGTAACTTGAATGTTTGTTTTTAATAGTTGAGTATGTTTGTTTAATGCTCTTAATGTTTGTCAGGATTTTTAAAAATTATTTTAGTAATTTTTTTTACAATCTATGAAGCACTTGAGTCTACCATGTGGGTTGAAGCTCTCATGGTTTTGTTAGAGTAACTGGGCCATTTGAGGAATTGTTGACCAGTGTTTGGTTAGCTGTCTCATTTTACGAGGTTTGTTTTCGTAAAGTTTTGGTTGAACTGCCAGCAGAATGATTTGCTTCTCGTTTCGTTGAGTTCTAGTAGCGTCACTGATGAGAACAGACTGGAACCGAGGAAAGGTCGAGGCGCTGGTGCACGACGAGTGACGTGGATGAATGGATTCATGATGTACAGTCACCTGCATCGACAGAACTACTTGCGGTTAGCAGTCTCAGATATCCATAAAAATAATCCCTGTCATTGTTTCTGGCTTTAACCCACAACCAACTGTTTAATGACACTGTGTCAAAACTCTGATTCAGGGTATCTTAGGATAGCCTGAGCCTGTCCAATCACGGATAAAGGAGGAGGGTTCCGCTGTGGACTTGCAACCCACACGGTTAACAAAAATCCTGCTATCCAACTAACTGACATGAACGCAGTGTGGTTACAATTCATGGTATAAAACAGATGGTTGCAAGTTATTACAGGAGTTGAAGAATGAAATCGTTTAATTGTTACAATGAATCTGTTCTTTTTGTTATTTTTGCAGAGTAAACAATGGTCTTCGTAATTCGCACATTACAAAGCTGATGGCAAGTGACTGGAGAAAGATGGATCCAGCTGACCAGCAGCCATACAGGTACTGCTGCATGATTCATACACTGGACCTTAAATGGCCTCACAAAGGGTATCAATTCAAATGTGCTGCAGTGGTGAAGTATTTCACCCCATGAATTAGTTGAAAAATGCATGGAGTTGAGGCCATTATGGTTGCTATGGGAAAATGTGTACATTTTAATTTTAAGTAGTTTTACATTTTCATTGTAATGGACAATTGTGCTGATTTTTGAGTTTGAGACTTCCAAGCATACTTCATGAAACAGATCTAGACAGATTATTCTTGCACGCTTACTTACCAGGCGCGGATTTAGAGGGAGGCGGAGCCGGCGTACGCCCCCCTAAATTTACCTCAACAAATGTTCTAAAACTAAACTGACCTAAAACTAATATAATTGCAATTTGGGAATAGGATGTTTGAAGTAGCTGTACCGGCAGAATGGAGCTCTCTTACCGGAGCTCTCTTACCTACTTACCTGAGTTGCTAGCAGACGTTGCCCACGTGACCAATGACTTTTGCCGTTACGTCATTCACAAAGTTCATGAACAGACAAAATTTACGTAAATAGAAATTGGTCAATTAAAAAATATGTCGAGTGGTCCGCCGTCAAAACGGCTTAAACAAGCAGTTTTATCATTCGCGAATAAGTCGACTGCCGTTGGTAAGACATAAGCCTATCTTAGGCCTAAATCTCAAAAGATGGCATATGATTATCATCATAATTTTGAAATTCGTTGTGCTGATTATAGCCGCCAAAAGCGTTCAGCTGCCGATATTATGGACAAAAGCAAATCAAGGATATAGAACTGCAATTTCAGCAGGTCGAGTCATGGGAGCTCTTCAGCAGAAATTAAATGTATCAAAGATTACTCATATAATCATTCTCTTAACGCTCAGTGGCGTGCGGTCCATGGATGAGGCGCATCCCTTGCTTATTGAATCTATTTTTATACAAATACTAGTGTATTCAATTTCTATCATTACTATGTTAATTATCATATGATAAATTGGCATCGACTATATTATTTTTACATACATACATACAATCATACATACATACATACATACATACATACTAGGCCATTGCAAAAAATAATTTTTTCGAATGTTCCATGTGCACCCCTGCCATATTGTTTCTATTACTAAAACATATTTGCCTGCAAATTTTCAGGTCTGTAGGTCATGTTTTGACCCCCGCCCACCTCAAAAGTAGTTTTATGTTCAAAACGGACATTGACAACATGGTAGAAAATTGTAAATTTTTTGCTCTACCTTTTAAAACACCAACTCCATTCATGGGCGGAGTTTATCAGGGGCTAGGGAGAAGCTAAGTCCACCAGAAGGCCCAGAGTCAGTTTATTTACTATGAAAATGGTATCTTTTCCCGGACTTAGCCCCACCCACAAGAAGGCCCAGGCTCGATAATAATTATATTCGTGAAAATGGCTCTTTTCACAAAGGAAACTGCAATTGATGGCTAAAAATGTCAACTTTTTTGGCCGAGAAAAAATTGGGCGCCGCTCGATCTGGACTAAGTCTCCGCCCCAACAGAAGCCCAAGTTTTAGGCTTTCTTGGAGATTCAGCCGAATGACTAAAAAAAGGTCATCAACTTTTTTTGACGGGAAAAATGGTCGGCCGGATTACTAAAAAAAGTCGTAAGAAATTTTGGTCTGGGAAAATGGAAAATTTCGTCGGCGGCTCAGCCATTCGTCAGCCCGGCGCCACTCGTTCGTCCCCCCCCCCGTCCAAGTCTCCTCCCAAGCCTCCGCCCATGCCAAGACTTTTCAACTAGTGTAACCAATGATAAAATACGAAGACAATTTTATTGCAAACTAGCTGAACCCGGCCACGCGTTGCTGTGGCTGAAAAGAGCATCCAACCATCCCTCCCTACCCTCCCCTCCTCCCCTCCCCTCCCCTCCCATTCCCCCAAGAAAAGTGAAAGGCCGATTTCGTTTTTGAATTAACGAAAATTATTATGCGACTCGCTTATGACGTCACGGCACGCGACCTCATTCTTTGTTTCGTCTGGTCACTGTTGATTAGCGGCGACGTGTAAATTGCATAGAAATAGCCGACGAATTTGATAAAATATTATTGTTGTTAAAGATTGCGGTTTTTGAAGAAAAAAAACATTCAAAGAACACGCACGTATTTGAATGGAACGTTTTGGTGAGATTTTGAAAATAATCGGTCCGTTACTTTGGGAGATCTTGTTCGCCTAAATTTGCATGGTGCGTTCGCCGTTACATTTTTATTTATATAGATGGTCGAATATCAATGCAACGAAATTCCCAACTTCCAAAAAGAGACATTAAAGCAATTAACCTTCTCTTCCACAAAAACCTTAAAACCCAGTAAAGTGATTTTACATTATTGGGTTATGTGTATATTGTACGCACTATTACCAAACTTGTTAGTTACTCTATATTATGTAGTTTGTCTTTTCTGTATAATAAACTGTTGAATTACAAAGATTTTTGTCATGATCATAATGTAGGAAAACGAAGATTTGTTAACTAAATCAGTTAATCGTGTTGGGCGGGGGTCAAAACATCATGAAATTATCTAAAATTTGGTGTACATACATATTTTGCCATTAGAAACAATATAGGAGGGGTGCATCATAAAAATTTTAACAAAAATTTTCACCCATGCAAAAATGCAATGGCCTAATACATACATATATACATACATGCGCACTATAATAATTAGGCCTATATACCCCTTCACCACTGCGCCGACCAAATGCATGTATGTGTGTGGGCTTATATGCCTATGTATGTATGTACTTATGTTTGCTTGTATGTATGTAGGCCTATGTATGTATGTAAGTATGTATGTTAGTATGTATGTATGCATGTAAGTATGTATGTATGTAGTATTTACGCCCCCCCCCCAACCAGAAATCCTGGATCCGCCCCTGCTTACTGAGCTGCTTGTGCGCTAAAAAGAGAGCAATAAATAAATAAAATTATCACTTGTGATGTCTGGATTGAAACTGATCCTATAATTGACTTGTTGATTTTTGTAAGTGCCATTGAATTAAGCATTCTGCTTGAGACTGTTGTCATTTAATGCTGAGGCATCTCATGATATACTTGACAATATAGCTCAGGATAAATGGAACTTTGTCAAGCCATTCAGTTATGATGCTTGGCCCTGATAGGTTGCACTGGTCATTTATTAAATTTAATAGATCTTAAGTCTTTTATGTAATTATATAAAGTGATTAAATTTCTCAGCACCACAGATGGAGACCATGTTATTCACCGTATTCACGGTGCTATATCAAAACAAGTCTAACTGACAGATCTTTTCTCCAACTAATGGAAAATGTTACAACTGGGGGCAGATGACAATGACAATGACAAATCATTTTATGATGATTATGATATGATTGCTGCACTGCTTCAAAACAAAATAATGAAAGTATTCTTTTGCTTTCAGGGACCAGGCAAAGTGCTATGTTGATAGCCATTTGCAGATGGCAGAAGCAAGTCAGCCAAATTATTAGCATGCTGAAGTTTGACAAGAAGGTAATATTTCAGATGCGTGATTTCAAGTTCTATGTTATTAGTGTTGAGCAGAATTTCTTAATTTCTTGGATTATGCAGGGGCGCTATGAACCCAATTGAATAATGCCTGTGAGCTATTCTTAAGGAGTACTTTACGAGAACAACATTTGGCAGCACATGACAAGATTATTTTCTTGCGGATGTCATTAATTAGGAACTGTTCTCATGGAAACACTTTAGAAGATATTTTGCTTGATAACAGCAAATCCAATGTAGCTGTTAATTCTCCTCAAACTTGTTTCCTAGTCTGTAGTTTTCGGTAAGGCGATACCTTGAACTGAATCGGAAATCCATATTGCTAACTTTATGTAAGTCTTCTGGACTAGCCTACTTCGCTACTGTGGCTACTAATAAAAAATACGCAGATTCCTCTAGTAGTGACCTTTTTACTTCCATGCATTGAACTGTTGTTCTATCAGCCAAAATCTCAAAATCTAAAATCTCTGCCATTACTGTATCAGAAGTAGTGCCAGTCCCAAGCCTGGAGAAAGGAGGAGGGTGACTTTAATCATCTTTGTTATGACGGTGTCATTAAACAGCAACTACTCAACCATTGAGAAGCCAGTTTATATTTATTCTTGCAATTGTTATTTTCAGGGTTTCGGCAGCCATCAGATAAGAACGTGCTAATTTTGCTAACAGTTTTTTAACCAATTTATTAAGGTTCACTTTTGTGAGAATGTTTTACAAAAGTAATTTTTCATTCTGCAATAATGAATTCAATGTGTGCAATCATTGTGTTTGTCCTGAAGTTATGCTCATCACCTATATTACTTTTCCTCTTTAGCCAAGAATTTGGTGACTATAAACTTGCTAATGCGCATCTAAGACTAAATTTGTAGACTTCTTCTAAATCCAGCACCTGATGCATTTGAATTCTGAAGAGCATCTTTTAATTACATAGTTAGGAAAATTACGACAGTTTTTAGCAAACAGTAAATCCAGCTCAGGCATAAACATACAAGGCTGATGTTGGTAAATGCGGAGTGCAGCACATTTACAGATTAAAATTTCAATAATCATTACAAAACTGTCTTACACTGCAGTACAATTTTCATCAATTGGTTTTCTCAATTTTTTATGAGATTTATGATGGTCATTTTAATCTTGTTATAAAAAATGTAGGGTGCACGATAGTGATTGACATTATGGACTGTCAACCAACATGTGGTGGGTTAAGATCCCTACCAGAGCTGATTTTCGAGGTTTCTGTTCCAGCTAACATTATATGCCATCTTATGAGATCATTTTCTGGATTGGTTACAAAATAAAAAATTCGCTTGAAGGTGGAAGGTCTAAAAAAAGCAGTCTGAATATTCTACCGGTTTGTGAAGAGTAATTCTTCTAAACTTGGCAGACGAAAAAAAAATTGCCCACAATGCACTTAAATGTCGAGTTTTTGGTACCTTTATAATTCTTTAAGTTAAGAATCTCATAAAGGTTGGTGTTGCTTGTCAGATTCTGACAAGCAACAAAAACTCGACATTTAAGTGCATTGTGGGCAATTTTTTTTTCGTCTGCCAAGTTTAGAATAGAAATAATATTTTTTGACGAGTTGCAAGGTGCATGCCTCTCGACATTTTCTCTCTGAAGATGGCATTGATTTTAATCAGGCATAATTAATATGGTATAGTAAATTTTCTTCATTAGCTTTTGACTGCTATCTGTCCATAGACTCCATACAGTCAAATGCATGAAATCATTGTTTGGTATACTATATAATATTATGTTGTTTTCTGCCTCCTTATGGAAAGAAACAATAAGCCTGGAAGTTAGTTTATTTATTTAAATTTGAACATTAAGTTTGGAAGTTGGCCTAAACATATTTAAAACCATCAAAGGCATGTTCAAAGTCAGCAAGTTTTTGTTTGAAAAGTTTTAAGTGCAAAAAACGAACTGCTTGTTTTAACATTTTATACTGGTTTATTATCTTTGTGAATGGTTGGATGAATGCCAAGCCATGTGGTTGAAATGGTTCCTGTTCTCAGTGTTCTGTACATCCTTAATTTGTAACAATTACAGTGTTATGCTCCTTTTTCTTCAACTTGTTAAGTACTATTTTAAAATCATCAGCGAAACTTGTTTTTTAGGAATTTTTCATACTGTTTTATCAATTCAACTTTTGTAAATGAAATGAGTTTGTATATAAAAGTTCCTTCTGGTTGTGGATTTTATTTTTGTTTTCAAAAACATCATTATGGCTGCTGTAAACTTTGACTAACCCAGCACCACAGCTTGTGCTAAAGTTTTTCCCCATTGGTCAAATGTAAGCTCTGTTCTTCAGTGAGTTGTAAAATTTATTCCATTGATTTGCTATTATTTGTTGTTGTCTTTATTTATCCACTTCGGGGAATTGAGTAGGCGCAATTTGCTGACTTCACTCCCAACATTCTTGCGATCATGGGATGTTAGTATTTTGTAAAAGCCTATAAAACAATTGAATCCTATTAGGCCTACAACAAAAGCATCTGAACATGTTGCTAAGTAATTATTGCCTCTAACGTAACTGTCCTAAATGTCATTGTCCTCCGATTGGAAGTAATTTACTATGGAGGATGGGAAAGGAAATGAGGTTGTGCAGTTCTATACATTCCTTTAAAAAGCCCTGAAGTGCTTACCGTAGGCCTACTCGAATCCGTAGGGCCCCCAGTTTAGCTTAATTAGCAATTCTTTCATTCCCTAGGTGGCAACTAAAGTCCATAAGACATACGCGTGGCATAGATGCAACTTTTCATTCTGTGATTTGCGTTCTTTGTTGGAATTATTTGAATAGCATCTATCCTAACTTGCTCATCTTTCGTAGGTCTACTCACTCTACTGCATAACTATATACTGTAACTGGTTGCGGTCTGTCAACCATTTTTTAAATAAACGAAAATTATTATTAGGGCATGGAGTAGGCCTACTGATCCACAGTATAAATAACATAATAGGTCTAAATAAATAAATAATTAGGTGCCTAAATAATGTTATTAATACTGAACCGTCAACAAGCCAAAATTGGATTCTTCCCTAAAGTGGCGCATTGGCCAAGCATATGCAATGCACTTCCGTAAAAAAGTACTAACGTCAAGTCGAACTATCCGCCTCAATTTCATTTTGAAATATAGGCCTACACTCGGTCGAGGTATAAGATTAGAGCGCCTCTGAGAAGAGAGAGAGCTTGAAGGGGCGCTATAACAAGTGCACATACAAACATTATTATTCTGGAACTTTCTACGATTCGGTTATATCACATATATTGGTTATAATTATGCTGACCGGAACTTAACCGAACATGCTCGAGTCGAGTGCAGTGTTACCGCTCCTTGGCTTTTTTCCCAAGATCTTGGCTTTTTCAATCGTATCTTGGGATATTGGCTTTTTTTCAAAGGACCTTGGCTTTTTTACTTGGCTTTTTTTGCCAACTAAATGACAATAATCTTAGCAATAATCCACGAAATAGCAATAATTTAAGCAATAATCCACTAAATAACAATAATCTCAGCAGCAATAATACAACTATGGCAGCGGCTCCATCTACTGACTAGGATTTATCCGACTTATTATTATTCTCTGAACGTTTATTTCTCAAAACTAGCGCACTATGTTCCAAAATGTCGTTAGTATGTTAGAAAATCAGCGAACGGAACCAATTATTAACATTAATTTCAAGATTAATTATACATCATTTCATAAACATCACAATTTATTGGATAAAATAGCTTCTGTTGAAAGAAAATAGGTGATATATAGACCATAATGATAAACTTGGCTTTTCTTGGCTTTTTTTAAGACCCCATCTTGGCTTTTCTTAAATTTTGGAGCGGTATCACTGGTCGAGTGGACGCTGAGAGTGTATCCGTGAGACGTACGCGCATGTTACACTTGTCACGATGTCGGTCGAGGTATAAGATTAGTTTCATGATTCTATACACATCTTTCAAGTTATTTTTAACATTTTTGGCGAGGATTGATTCGCTATTTCGTGTTGCTTACTGCGTGCTTTCTATTTTTGATTATAAATATGTGAAGTCTTAATGGTTATAAGTTTCTGATGGCGTGGTAGTACTCAAAAGGGTCGGGTCATTTTGACCCACTTTGCACAAATGGCGTACAGATGTTGTATGGTGCTCAAAACAAGTCTATAGGGACCCTGCCTGGTGGTGCCTCGCGGTGAACGTGTGTTTTAACATAGTTAATTATTTCAAGACTAATAAATTATTGCTGTGAACCACTGAACCTAGAAGTTGGATGAGCGATGAAAACATGTCATGGAACAAGCATAAATTGCATGAACAATGAAAATATGTTTAAGTAAAACTGGAAGTTAGATGAGCGATGAGAAATCGCAAATTATTACTGTTACATTGGTGTTTTATGAGTGATGAATTATTCCAGTAAAAATAGAAGTCGGATCCTCAGTCAAAATATTAATAGAAGTAGTGAAAGTTGGATTTGCGAAAAGCCATGGTATTTATGCTTTGAAAGTATAGTACTGATGATAAATTATTGCAGTAAGATTAGAAGCTGGATTGATCAAAATATTTACATGGTACAAAATTTTAGAAGTTGTATGGTAAAATTGGAAGTTGGACAAGTAAAGAAAATATTGCTTAAATATATTTTGAATAATTAAAAATGATCTGCACATTTCCTGGGCTGTGCATCCCTGCTTGATAGAAAAATTGACCTCGTCATTCTTACCAAGATGACAAGACCATTTGAAGTAGAAATGGAACGTACGTTTGAGAAACTTGGCAGGCAGCTGTTGACCTTTTTGCTTGGATTTTAAGCAACACTGGACAAGTACTCTTCATAAATCGCTCCAACCTAAGGAACCAAAAACCTATGGCCCTAACTCTCATTACAGAGTGCTCATTCCATCAGGCCATGACATGGGGAAATATTTTATTAAGAGAATATTATTTTCATACTGATTTCCTATTTTGTTCTTCTTGATGTTTGTACACTTGAGGGCAAATTTTCTGAAACCAGTTTAACAAAGAATGTACTTAATTATAGTTTCCTGCCAATGCAGCCAATTTAACTAGGCTACCATTCCCATGTCTAGCAAATAATGTAAATATTCATGACGACTAGTTACTTTTTCACACTATCATGTACTTACTGTAGCAAATTACTGTGTTAAAGTAACTATTCGTAGGCTCGTAGCTTATGTTGGGTGTGGAATGCTGGTTCTGGTCATATCAGGATGTAAACATTGCTGAAGAGAGATGATACATGGTATCGACTTTAATCGCTAATTTTACATTAATTCTGACAATCCATTTCAGATTGAAGAACTGAAGAACAAAGGCAATGCTGCCTTAAGCAATGGAAAGATTGAAGATGCCATCAAGTTTTACACAGATGGCATCGCTCTGGCACCAGACTCTCAGCTGCTCTATAGCAACCGATCGGCAGCCTATTGCAAACTGGGCCAGTACAATGAAGCTCTGAAAGATGCAGAAGAAGCTATCAAAATCAAGTCAGATTGGGCAAAGGTAAATTTTTAATTTTTATTGTTCAGTTTTTAATTGTGTGATTTTAAAATTTAAATTGATCCACAGAGATGTTCTTAATAGATTATCTCGTGTGTATTGTCTGTGGGTCATTGTTTTAAATCTATCTGTTTTTAATACATGTTAAGATTACCTTTATGACGATTGGGTCTATGACTCTGTGTAATTGTCGGACTTACGGAAGGCACTTATTCTGTTGCTTACGCTCCATTGCAGGAATGGATGTATGTATACAAATATATGTGTGTGTGTGAGCACTTGTTATAGCACCTCTTCAAGATTTCTTCTAGAGATCCCATGTGTGACGCCAGTGCATCACTGACCTTGCTGTTTATCTCCCCGCCTGTGCTGCCGGCATATATTGTTAGGTATTGCAAGCATCTCACACAGGATGATTACAGTCATGTTGTCCCATAGCAGGATTGAACTGCAACCGTTAAGTCACAGACCCAGTGTGCTAGCTGCATAGTCCACTCTCACATTGTCATTTTTTTTAACGTTATAACTTAATAAAGTGTGTTAAGTTGATAATTTGAAATTAGCATTGTGCGGAATTATGTGTAAACCGGGGTGTGCAACTAAATCCGCACTGTATTGTGTTGGGTTTTTTATTAGTTAAATTTGTGCATCTCTTTTGTATGTGTGCTAGGGTTATTCACGAAAAGGAGCTGCGTTGGCTTTTATGAACCGCCACGAGGAGGCAGTGATGGCCTACATGGAAGCTTTGAATTATGATCCTACAAACGAACAGATTAAAAAAGCAATTCGCGATTCAAAAGAACAAATGACAGGTTTGTGCAGCTATATATTCTTGTCCTTGAATCAATTGTAGATGTATCCAATCGAGTTTAGTTTGAAATTAATGTGGCTTGGGTGCTTTGAGACAGAGATTTATGCAGAACTTTACCCTGTATTTATTTAGTTGTAATGGATCATAAATGCTCATGTTTATTAAGCATTTTTCAATATTTTTATTAGGATAGCTTTAAGCTATAGTGGTTTCCTTTAATCAGTATGGATGACTATCTTTGAGGTGTAGTGGTTCGCTGTATCAGTATGGAGGACTACTATAATGTCCAAAATATTGCTACAGAAGTGATTGCATGTAATGAGATTATAACTTGTACATTATTTGCATTACACATGCGCTTGCAATAATAAGCTTATTGGATTATGGTCTGGATTAGGTTGCCTAGCAACCTGCAGCATAATAATTATTGCATGATTATTACATATGTGTAATTGTGTATGGAGTCGTAGATTAAGTACATGCAAATACTTATGTCTGTAGATGGGAATCACTATATCGATTATTTAAATGATTTTGTATGCATGTGTTTGTCATATTGTGCATGAAATATATTAACGTTACTATTGTCAGGTCCTGGAGAGGATGCGCTGATGAATCCATTTGCTGACGCAAAGATTTGGGAGAAGCTTGAAGAGGACACAAGAACAAAGGAGTTTCTCAAAGATCCCGAATACAAACAGATCATAGAAATCTTGCACAAAAGTCCCAAGGAGCTGGGGTGAGAAGACTGCAGGATTATGTTGTGCGAATATTTTATTAAAATTATGCTGCAAGATTATATTTTACAAGATTTGCTGCAAGATTATTTTATGACATTATGCTACAAGATCTTTTTACGATATTATAAGAATGTTCTGTGTTAAGGAAGATGAACCATAAATTTCCTTGAAAGTTCTGTGAATATTTCCTTAGCCATGATATGTAAGAGATATAACCAGTTCCAGCCCTTTCTGTCATATCTTCTCACCAAGACTATTCAGTTAATGTATTTGTTTATACTTTTATAAGGGGTTCCAGTGAGACAGAAATTTTGACATGCCTGCTATTCTTATCACATGTTGCAGTTCACTGTCGGTAGCTGAAGGTATAAATATGGTGGAAGTATATGTGGTGCGATGTTTCATAGAGATGACTGTATTTTGTTGTTTTTCTCTCTCTCTCTCGAACAGCAAGTACTTGCAAGATGCTCGCGTTATGACAACTCTTGGAGTTCTGCTCGGTGTTCAAATCCAAATGCCAACAGACGAAGATCTTGACAAGATGGAAAAGGCAGAGAAGGCTAAAGTGGAAAAGGAGGATAAAAAGGATGAAGAATCGAAAAAACAGAAGTCCGCAGAGAAAAACGTTAAAAAAGAAGACGATGAAGTAATCCTTCAACTTTCATTTGATCAATACTTTCTGCATATACAGATGTAAATTATAAGTTCTCAAGTGTCTGATTGTAGACATCTTTCATGTATTGCTTCATTATTTGTGATGGATTTAGTGCTTTTGAAGTCTTGTGGTTTCTTGAAAAGCCCTTTATAATGTCCACATACAATGATATATAGATGGTTAATATGTCATCTATGGAAAAAGATTTCTCACTTGTGATGCATGATTGTCAGCCTGCATGATGACTCCATTGTTATGAATCCATTGTAGAGAATTGATGATGGTCAGTCCATGGATTAAACCTAATGCTGTTGATTTGAGGCAGTTGATTACTTCATTCAATGCTTCTGTCGTGCTGCTTTCAGTGAGTACCAGCATATCCAGGTACTCGCTCGATGGCCAGCACCTGGATTGTGAATACATAAACACTGCATATACCTGAAACTGGCTGATTCAGCCTAAAGGATTATTTTGAGCAGATTTTTGTGTTGATAATTAATTGAATCTTAGATTATTTAATGCACAGTGGCCTGGTCCCTGTGAAGCCATGGAATGGAAGGCGTTAGGTTGCAGCAGGTAATTTCAGTCAGTGAAGCATTTATTAAAAAATTCTTTGATCTGTAGGAGTCATAGCAGTAAATGTGCTGCTGTATGCATTGGTGTGCTGAAGGATATTGTGATCTCATGGGTAGGATGACTAGTTAATGCTTCTCATGTGATCTAATGCAATGTCAGAAACGGTTGTTAATTATGTGGCTATAATGACAAATACACTTGTGGCTGTTGAGTGTTCAGGTAGTGGAGTAGCTCAGAAAGAAGGTTAAGTGGGCCATGCGTTACTGAAATTTTGAAGCCTGTAGTGTTGTCTGCTATAAGATAAAAGTGAAATTTTTAGGCAACAAAGGAGAAGGAACTTGGCAATGCGGCTTATAAGCAGAAGGATTTTGAGACGGCTTTGAAGCATTACGGCCGAGCCATCGAACTCGACCCAACCAACATTGTCTACAGGAACAACCAAGCCGGTAAGAGGACTGTAGTGTATTTGTCAATTTGTACAGCAACACTTTCAGATCAGACTACACACTCTTGTTGGAATGTTGGTCCAACTGTAATTTGGTTCAAGTTTTCCCTGTAACTTGCTTGCGTTGAGATTGGCGGATGCCTAGAGCACACAGCTTTCATGGTCAAAAGAAATCTGTGTTCAGGAAACAGAGCATGATTTGTAAAACGAAAGAAATGATAGACCTTGCTGTTCTTTAGAATTTATATACGTAATAATTTCCGTTACTGGCTACTGTTAGGATTTTGTAGTCGATGTTTAAATTGATGTTGATGCACTGATTCTGATTTCTCTCACAGTATAGAACTATACAATGTTGTGTGGTTTCACTTTCAGCTGTTTATTTCGAGCAGAAAGATTACGACCAATGTATCAAAACGGGTCTGGAAGCTATCGAAATTGGACGAGAGAACCGGGCAGATTATAAACTGGTTGCAAGGTAACAACGATTTAAACATTCTGCGTACATTACTTATTGGCTTTGATCATATGTCTCGGATTGGCCGTCGTTTGTGTACTGCTGCAGTTAGATGAAAAGCAGCTTTGCCTGTGTTGAACCAATCAGCTGGAATCGCATTCTTGAAAGCTGTGGCTTGTGTTCCTCAGTTTGTCTCACAATCGCTTGATGTCTGTGTTCTTTGATTTCACTTGTTTGAGTTTCTTTTTACAGTCTATTCTCATGACTTAACCCTTTCGCTACTGGAGGTAAAAAATTCCTGTGACCGGAGAAATATATGAAAATTCGACTTTTATCTTTTTCGATGGTGGTGATTATAATGAGCTGTTTGTATGCTGCATTTTTACTGATGATCATAACGGTTATGTAAAAACAAGAGTTATTCGTATTTTTCATTTATATAGCGCCTCTTCAAAGACAACTATTCAACTCAAAATAGTAGAACCATACGATGCTATGGCAATAGTTCAAGTTTGCATTACGTGTCCACGATGCAGATGGCTAAACTCGTTTAGACGACAACAGTCCTAAACGTATTTTCTATTTGTATAGCGCCTACTCATGAGAACTTCTCATATCAAAATAATGGAACTACTCAGAGATATGGCAATAGTTCAAGTGAACTTTTTGGTCCAAAATTCAGGTGGCTAAATTCATTCGGATGACAACTGTTACAGTCCTAAGCATAGTTTCCAATTATATACCACCTCTACAAGAAAAGTTTCCTTAGTCCCAGTAGCGCACCTGGGTGTGCCAGCATAGGTGTACGATGCGGGAGGAAGGGGGGGGCAAATGCCCCCCAAATTTCGGGCAAGTCTGGTTTTTCGGCCAAACACAGCCTCCAACGCCTAAAAAAGGTCGTGAACTTTTTTGCCCAATTTTGGGGGGGTGGGCAGAAGTTCAATCTTTACCCCCCCCCTCCCCGCTGAAATCTCCGTACGCCTATGTGTGCCAGCGTTCACAGCACGGTGTTATGCACCGACCTGGTTTGCTCGGACATAACGAACAAATTGTTTTCACGTCACGCCGAACTCCGTTCCCGGTACATACACGTTCGCCCGATTCATAACCCCCCCCAAAAAAACCCGATTCATAACCAATCGTACGCCTATGCTGGGTGTGCCAGCATAGGCGTACGATGCGGGAGGAAGGGGGGCAAATGCCTCCCAAATTTCGGGCAAGTCTGGTTTTTCGGGCAAACACAGCCTCCAACGCCTAAAAAAGGTCGTGAACTTTTTGCCAAATTTTGGGGGGTGGGCAGAAGTTCAATCTTTTACCCCCCCCCCTCCCCGCTGAAATCTCCGTACGCCTATGTGTGCCAGCGTTCACAGCACGGTGTTATGCACCGACCTGGTTTGCTCGGACATGACGAACAAATTGTTTTCACGTCACGCCGAACTCCGTTCCCGGTACATACACGTTCGCCCGATTCATAACCCCCCCCCAAAAAAAACCCGATTCATAACCAAAGTGTGAGAATTATTGGTCGTAGACAACATTAGGCATAATCTGTGATACCAAAAGCAACGTTATATCGTATACTGAGGTTATTAAACAGACGGCGCAGTACCGCCGGATATATCCGGCGTAGAGGGAATACGAATTATTTCCTCCGCCGGATATATCCGGCGTCATAGGTATCGAATGGGTTAATGTAGAAACTATCTGACTATCTGTTTGTGTGGTGTATGGCTAATGATTAAGGCTTGTTTTAGTGTTTCACAAGAGTGCCAAAGAATCATAGTCATAAACTCAAAATGTATGAAGTGCCACTCTGCTAAATGCAGAGCTCTAGCTTATTCACGAGCATTGTGCTGTGTCAGAATGATTGTCCAGAAATGTCATTTGTAGGAAGATATTAGTCTAGAATCTGACAAAAGGGCTCTGCTGGGCTGGTATTGCCTACTTATGGAAAATGGCGCGTAAAGTTTTCTTAAAGTCATGATGGTTGAAAATGGCTGAAGTCTTTGTTTTGTTGGGAAAGTTGCTGAAAGGTGTTTGTTTCTGTGTTGCAGAGCTTTTGCACGTGTTGGAAACGCTTATCACAAACAGGAAGACTACAACAATGCTCTTCTGTATTTTAACAAGTCACTTTCAGAACATCGAGATCCTGAGATTGTCAAGAAATCACAGGAAGTAAGCTGGCAAAATTCAGATTTTTTAGCGTGTGTGTTTTCATGTGGTCTGAATGTTTGCATTCACTTATGTTTTCATTGATTCTTCATCTCTGTTGGGCAACTGTTGTTTTCTTGCATGATTAATTTATGTTATGCATAACAACGTTGGATCACTAAATATATTACTTTTGATGCTAGTGCTTGGATTTATGTTACATACATATAAACATAGTGAAGCAGTAATCTTGCACAATGTGTAGCTTCAGTATCAGAAACTGTTCAAGAAATGTGTTCAAGTTTTCTTATAATGCTCTTTGTAAGATTTGTTAGATAGTCAATTAGCCATGCCTCAGACTCGGTGCTTAACCCAATCCCGCCTGAATTGTTTTTTGGATATCTATGAAATTATTGGTACCTATACTAGACTAACAATACTGCAACAGTGGTCACACTTAAGTATAGTAAAGTATATATTTTCGGAATCAGCAAACTTAAGGCAATTAACTTGCATATTTCACGGTGAAGAACTATTCATTTATATAGCGCCTTCAGCATGCCAAAGGCCAAAACAGTCATCGATAAGCATTTTACACAGCATTTGAGGGCCAACAGTCCAATATTGGTAACAAATAAGCATACAAAACCATATATTTTCTGAGCCAGTAGTCTTTTGGCTATATAATCCAGATTTCATATCGTGAGCAATGGTTAATTTATATAGCGGCATTATAATCCCAAAAGGTAAAACAGTCACCAATAGACATAGCGACAATGAATCATAAGGACAGCAATTCAACAAAACCTTACAAGAAGTCATAATAAAGTATATATTTTCTGAATCAGCAAACTTCTGGCTATAAATCCATGTTTTACATTGAAGAAATGTTCATTTATATAGCGACTTTAGATTTCCAAAGGGCAAAACAGTCACGATAAACATAATCGGCACTGCTCTCCGACTTCGGTATTATTTAGCAATGCGGAGTCCGAACGACAAGACTGGGCTAAAATCGAAACTATTTATGTCCCACACGCTGTCCGTGCACCGGCATCTTCAAATCTCGGACGAATTGATCATCAAAAGATAAAAATTCATCGTCTAAACCATTCATGACACATCTAAAAAATTTCGGAACTCAGGACAATTTTTATCCCTCACTTCAAACTTTTTTTGGGACTCCAATATATAACTTTTGTCAACAAAAAATATCTCGAATTGTGAGGACTTCAACCCTGATTTTTTTTTACACACAACGAATGCGTATTTATAAATAGCTTATAGCCTGTTTCAATGCCTCCCGTTTCGGGTATCCGGCGGGAACGTGTTAAGTTGTAAGCATTAAAAGATGTTGTGTAAATTTTGAGATAGCTGTATACTTATTGCCTACATAATGAAATAGCTGCGTAACTGTTTTGCTGGTGTGTCCCCATCCTACCTGAGGTCCTTGTGCACTTGATCGCCTCCTTACCTGCAAAGGCCTCTGTGATCTTTGCCTAAGTTGTTGCCCTATGGTTGTCCCATGCATGTGCTCTGCTATCTGCACTCTAGGTGCCTTGCCATTTATGGCCCACTCTAATCACTTTGTACAATTTGGTCCATCAGCTTGGATCTATCTTCCCCCAGTCGCATCACCTTGAGTTACTAGTCTTCTCAGCTTCCCAGTTCTGAAGATGCTTTAAGACTTTAATGCCGAGATGGTAGTAAATGGTATGGGAAATCCTATACCCTCTGGCATTAAAGGGTTAAGACTTTTTTGTTTACTGATGCAGGCACTGACGCTGATTTCTGACCTGCACTATTTGAATGTTTGGTTAGAATTACCGTACATACCTACATAGCATTAAGAAGCTTGCACTTTAAAGGGGTTTTTGATGACATTTCATTTGATGTGAGATTCAAAACTTGCCATTCGGCGTCACACAGTAACCACTCGACAGCCAATCTGTACTAATTTTTCTCTTATTTATTAGGTTGTTGCTTTTGGTTTTAGCTCCAGAAAGTCATCAAGGAGACGGAGCGAGTGGCCTACATTAATCCAGAAAAGTCCCTGGAAGAGAAGCAGTTAGGGAACAAATTTTTCCAGAAAGGTCAGTGTGTCCTGCATGTTGATGCTTTCACCTCAGATAGATCAGAAGATTGATGGATTAAGTTGTCTCACATTGCCCAGGTTAAGTAGATTTTTAAGCATAGAACAATTTGGGAGTTTCTATTCTGTTTTCGCTGTAGAACTTTCGTAAAGTGAAGCAACTGTTTTCAGAATGAAGCTGTGTTGGTAAAAGCTTTAAAGTCTAGATCTTGAAGTCCTAGGTGACATTATGTTCCAGAGTTATTAACCAACCATTGAAAGTTCATGTACAGCAGGATATATGCGTGATATGTGATTCCACTGAACCTGTTTTAATACTGTGGATTTGAATATGTTTTTTGAATGTTGGTCATGTCTCGTTGTTAGGTGACTATCCCAGTGCTCTTCAGCATTACACGGAGGCAATCAAACGCAACCCAGGGGATGCCAAGCTGTACAGCAACCGAGCCGCATGCTACACAAAGTTGGCCGAGTTCAGCATGGCCATACGCGACTGTGACGAATGCCTACGGATTGATCCACAGTTTGGTCAGTCTCTCTTCCCCACAACTTAAATTCTTTTTTTAAAAGTATCTATCATTAAATTTTAATGTACACACTCAATGATGTCACAGTGACAATGATAAGCTTACAGGAACAGTGCAACACGAACCAGGTTAATCGTTTAGCTGATGATGGTGATAATGATTACAATAACAAGTTTGAATAACGGTGATAAATATAAGTTGAAAGAGGTGAATCCATGAATGGTGTAACTTGATGTCATATGATGCATTATTTCATCACTTAACGATGAGAATAAATTCTATGCACATCACATCCTTGATTCTACTCTGCCATTTCTTTAACTTGGCATCACAGAAGTCATTTTAGTCTTAATATCACCCTCATTTTTCCCAAGATCATGCTGGGTGTTAACATGATTACTTATTTTCTTGTAACATCAGTTGATTCTTTGTGTATTAAATATATTGAGCGCCTCTGAGTAGTTTCTTGAAAGGGCGCTATATAAATGCTCTGAATGAATGGGCAACAATGTCACTTCATAGAAGCTTATTTTGGTGAAGTATTTTTAGCCTGATTGATGACTGGCTATTTCTAGTGAAGGGCTACTTGCGGAAGGCTGGCTGCTACTTGGCAATGAAGGACAAACCAAGAGCATTGGATGCTTTTCAGAAAGCCTTGGAATTGGATCCTAACTGTCAAGAAGCCATTGATGGCCGTTACAAGTGAGGCTTAAACTTGTTTTCTCTGGTTCTGTGAAGTTTACATTGTATTGTTTATGTTGCATTATTGTTGTTTGCTGAAATCACTGTCACTGATCACTGAAGTTATCTGTGGTGGTCATTGTTTACTTGAGGTGAACATTAAAATTTTGTCTGTAGGTCTTTCTCACTTGGCACCTGTTAGATTATGTGTAAAATGAAAATCAGTTATGACCAGTTCTTGTCTACAAACCTAGCCTATCTAATAGTATCTATTCAGTTCCACTTGAAATGTCTGAAAATCTTCAGATATTTCTCTACTTTGTGATTAGCTATTTTGCAGGAAGCACTAAGATACTAAAAAAAATTCAGCTGGCTGTTTCTACAAAAAAGCAATGCAGCATGCATTAGGAAATTGTAGAATAGATAGAGTATAACAGTTTGGTGGAGCATATTCTCTCCTACTTCTGGCAGCATTTGAATAAATCTGCATGATTGATTTGAGCAATGACTGATTTGAGTTCTTTTTTGTTTCTAGTTGTCGGACACAAGGTCGAGATGATGATGATAATCTGGAAAGCGTTCGACGCAATGCAATGCAAGATCCAGAAGTGCGGCAGATTCTGGCCGATCCAGCCATGCAGATGATCCTACAGCAGATGCAGAAGGATCCAAAGGCTGTTCAAGAGTTAGTTGGCATATATATCTTATATCTCAGAATTTGCCAAAGGGATACTTTTGGAGTTGACCATATAACCTGTTAAATTCTTTGCAGTCTTTTCAGCTGCATGTTGTTGTTGAGCATATCTAAAACTATTCTATCGTTTAATGCATATTTGACCATTTTGTCTGGCCAATTTGGCTATGAATTGGATCCTGTTGGACATCAGGCTGCAAATGCAGCCTGATGTCCAACAGGGGGGGGGGTAAACCCATAAAAATGTAGCTCTTTGTAGCTTGGTTACCTTTGAGGTGAGCATTGGAGAATAATCTTGAGTGCTTTATTGTTTTATGTTGATGGTCATTGGTCAATGGTCATGTTTATCTACTAGGTGTTTTGTGTTACGTTTGTTTCAAAGTGAAATTTGCTCCATAAACTTGATGTTTGGACTGCTACCAAGATCATAGCTGTTTGCAGGAGTGCTATGTATTTGTCTATCCCATCAATTTTGTTGTTATATATTAATGTAAAACATCTGTTAAATTGTCTTGTAGGCATCTGAAGAATCCGGACATTGCAAAGAAGATGGAGAAATTGCTGGAAGTTGGAGCAGTAGGTTTCCGTTAAGACTTTCCTTCCATCTTTCTGCTGCCATTGCAGAAATTCTATGATACTGAACACGAAAATCATGGAATCTAGACTTGTATTTTTGTAAATCAACATGAATATAGGAAATGATTAGCCAGTTGTGCAACTGTTGTTACATGCATATAGCAGTATTCCTGTTCTACAGAGTGCTCCTCTCGCACTTTTCGTTAAGAGTAATTTGATATCTAGGTAGCAATTCATAAGCGTTTAGAAACATTGATAAACATTACTGTAAAAATCTTTGTGGGGTCTACCTAACTCCTCCGCACGATGAAAATAGAAATTCAAATCTTAGGATGCATGTCCTTTTCAAACATGGCATGTTTGTCAAGTTTTTTTCAGTCGTGGCTGCTGTCAAAAAGTGGTTTTGTGTTTAGTACATTTTTCAATTAAATTAATTCAATGCTTCATTTTGTTAACCTTGTGACAAGAACTATGTTAATTGAGATTTTCTTATATTAAGGTCTGATTTAAAAATCTGAATTAATTTTCGATTGCATGTTGACGACCTTGCGATATTAAGATTTGAAGAACTGTTAACAAAAGAATTGAATTGTAGCAACAGTTGCAATATATCTCCAACAATTGCCGGCCGATCTGACCTTGTTTTTCGTGTTTGTTGAAGGACGTCTAAAGCTGTGCCTGAAACTAAATGAATTGACTGCCATTAAAATACCTTTGGTTGTTTGTTGGCTTTCAAGTCCCTTTTTTATTGCTCACATTATTTTTGCAGGGATCGATGTTGAAGTTGATAAAATGCAAATGATATTTGAATAAAAGGTTTTGTTGAGAATTTCCGTTGTTCATTGCTTAGTGGCTGTACAAGTCAATCTGCTCATCAACATATCATCTGTGCTGCAGCAATGTTTAAATTTAGAGAACATTGACAATATGTGGAAAGTAAATAGCAGAGACGACATTTTACGCCATGCTGAGTTTAGAAAATAAGTGCTGGAATATAGTCAATTTATTGCCATCTTCGTCTCGCAAGGGACTAATTGAACGTTTTTGAGGTCATGAAAGGCTGTTTAGAAAAACTTGAATACCATGAATCTCTCTCACTGTTGCATATAACAGTGACTCTTGCACCGTCAAATGACTATAAACTGTCACGTCCTTGGCCATATCAAAGTTACACATCTCTGCGCACATTTTTTCCCGTGGTGTACCGACTGCAATTATACCTTTTTCTAATGATTATCACTGCACAAGATCGCTTTTACAACTGCACAAATTCATTTACAACTGCACATTTTGTGTACAAAACTGCACGTTAAAAAAGCCCTGGTATCTCAGACTAACTATAGGTCTCTCTGCCTATTTGTGTTACTGTCAACTGGTGGAGCAGGTCAGATATTAAGAGCAGAATAGCTCAGGGTAAATGTGCCTTCATGGAAAAGAAAGGGATACTAAACTAAGTAGTAATATGAGTATGGAACTAAAGATAAGAATGATAAAAATTAATGTTTGATATGGACAGTTGCAACATATGCTGCTGAGTGCTGGACATTGCCGGGTACGGATAGGAAAAGAATAGAGACCTTTGAAATGTGGATGTGGAGGCGAATGTTGAAAATAAGTTGGAGAGACAAAATCACAAATCAGGCAGTCTTGGAAAGGGCAGGGGTGAAGAGAGAACTACTACAATTAATAAGCAGGAGAAAGCATCGGTGGTGGCCACATTCTTAGAGGAGAGGGTATGTTGGTGACGTTGCTGGAGGGACGTATGGAGGGGAAGGCAACGAGAGGCAGAAGAAGATTAAATATGCTGAGTGATCTCAATAATGGAGTTGTATATGCCATGGTACCTCCAAGAAGAAGGCGCGGGACGGCGGAGGTCAGAGGGGATCGCGAGGTTGTCCATGTCACAAACCTGCTCAACAGCATTATAGGACTGATGAAGATGAATAAGCACTGAAACGTGCACCAAAAATCACATCAATATCTATTGATGAACAATTTTGTGTTTGATGTGTATGTACATTCTCCAGACGACCGCTTATAAGCAATCACTTGACTTTGTAATAACGGTTTCTAAGGTGACATATCAAAATACAAAAATTTCAACTTTAACTCAAATACCTTAATAACTGCAATTGAAAATTAAAGTAGATATGAAAATATGGCTTAATTGTAGGCCTATATCACACATCATAGGTCTACATAATTTTTTATTTTTGCTGCATTTTTACCAAAAATAACATCGATGAAAGTCTATGTCATAATCAGTTTTTGGTTCGCTAGGTGGCGAAGCAGATGGCATTTACCTCGGATGACAAAAATTGAATTAACCAAACATAGCCTACTAAGTGCTGTTTTCCTCACACACCCTTTCATCATCATCATCCTCCATGACTGCCTTTTGTGCTTGTCAAGCTCGCATTAAGGTGGGTACTAAGGGTGTTGCAGTTTTGACTTTTGAGGGTCCCCCCAGAAAAACTGCGGGGCACAAACCCACAGAATCACAAAAAAATTACACATGAAACGTAGACGTAGCCTACATTTGATATTTATGGACATTTATTTTACTGTGACGACATATCCTTCTTCTAAAAACACTATTAGGCCCCTACTGCGTCACTAATATTACTGGACATGATGATCGAGGCTCATTATTAATTTGTTTTATCGGCTTCTCCTTGTTATGCAATTTTGTTGCGTCACTAACAGTCTACGCCTGTGGCCTACCGTAGGCCTATGTGAAGTTAAATTCACCGTCAGAAGAAGAATTCAACTGCTCAGCATTGAAGTAGGCCTACTAAAAAAACGACCATCAGATTTTAAAGGCCGGAAATCTGTTAGCGCATCCGTTACCTGAGCAGCTCGCAGTTCCTAGTCAACGAAGCGAAACGGCAGAAGGACGTTCCAGCTGAGTCGTTCCGAAAGCTACGCGTCGATTAGTTGAAGAATTCAGCGACAGTGATCATCACCGGAGACTAAATTATATCGAGACAATTATTATTAGAGACACAGATACAGAGTATAAAATTATGCTGTATAAACAGCTTACATTCACAATGCACATTGATGCGCTGCATTTCAGTGCATTCATTCATTCTTTCATTTCAAGAATTTATATAGCGCCTCTTCAAGAAATCCACTCAGAAGCGCTCCCAGTCCAACCACGGTGAAACAAAAAAGTTTTAAGGAGCTTGTAGAACACTGACGAGTCGACCCTAGGCAGCAAGCGCATCTGCAACGGGAGACTATTCCAGACAGAAGGACCTACAACTGAGAAAGCACGACGCTGACAGGTTGATGTTTCAACACGCGGGACCAAAAGCTTACCGCTAGAGGCAGAGCGAAGGGCTCTGCGAGAAAGGACAACAGATAATGGACAGCAGAGTTCACACAGATAAGTCGGGGCACAGCCAAGGAGACAACGCCAAACCAGTGAAGCAATTCTGTATTCGATGCGCTGTGAGATAGGGAGCCAGCGTAGAGTATCACGAATGTAAGATGAAACGGATGCATATTTGGGGATTCGACCAATTAGCCGGGCTGCAGACCGAAGAACACGGTCAAGTCGGGATATCAATAATAGAGGCAAACCAACCAGAATAGAGCAACAGTAGTCCAAGCGGCTGGTAACAAAAGCATGAACAAGGGTAGCAGCAAAACGGCAGAAGGACGTAACAGCTGAGTCATGTATTATTTTATACAAAATTTCATTAATTCATTCATGCTATGGACTTATTAGCGTATACCCCAGCCACGAAACAAGAAAACACTTGAGAGATATTATTTAGATATATTAAATTAAACATAGTTTGAAACTTTGAATGATCAAATTTGGGTTTCAATTTAGGGTTTCCGTTTGTGGTTTCAATTTGCAGGTTTCTATTTGGGGTTTCAATTTGGAGTTTCCATTTAGGGGTTCGATTTGGAGGTTTCAATTATGGGGTATCCGTTTAATTAATGGGGTTTCTTTTTTTGACTTTTCAATAGACATGGTTGCAAAAATACATAGCCTACAGGCCTAATTAGTTTTAAGAAATTGGTCTGCATGCCCACTTGCTTAGTATCTAACTATAGGTATAATCTTGCATGTTGTTCAATCGATTGACTAAACACGGCATTGTCATTAAATAGGTCTAATCATTGCAATGGCATTTGTCAATGTTCGTTGTTCAATATCACGGTCCCCTAGCTGTCGTCATCTTGAAGGTAATGAAATCAGAGTCTTCTTAGCTGGGCAAACAGTGACAGATAGGTTATTGATACACTACAGCGGAGACCTAGCTATTGACATGTATAGCCTATAGCCTACATGTAAAAAAGTCCAGAATACAGACTACAAAGGCCGAAACTACAAAAGCGTACCACTGTATCCGTGCAATACCGTGTGCGTGTATCTCTTAGTGAGCCTCGATGTCTTGATGTCTGCCTAAGATGCCGTCCATGAACATACTGATAAGGTGCATGCACTGAGTTTCGTATAATAGCATATATATTATATATATATGCTATTATTTATATATATGGGCTGTAATAATCAATAATATACAATACAATATATTACATATATAATTATATGCCTAACATAGCCATAATTTACACGCATTGTGGCTTTTGTGCTCTTTGAGATTTGCTGAAGTTAGCTAGCTAAGCGCATATATAATCAGCTTACTGAACGCCTGTGGTTTCGCCATAGGCTATCCCTCAGTGCAACAGAGAACAGACAGACAGAGAAGTATTCAGAGACTGCTCTGAAAGGACAGAAGAAGATAGAACTACTGTAACTGTCGCCAAGCGTTGAGTCGAGAGGTGGAAAGAAAAACTAGGAAGATGGAAAACTACGTTTGTTCTCTGGATGAGAAGAGTCTGAAGAAGGCGAAGGATGAATTGAACGAAGATCCGAAAGAGAGACTCAGTGCGGTCAACACATTCAAGAACTGGATCCTCGAACAACCGCATCTTCAATGCCCAACTGGTAAGTTACCTGGTACGGTGGTACCGTAACTTTCCTAAGCGTGGAAACATGCATGCGTTTAGGCTTGCACAGTAGGCTATCCGTGTGCACTGCACTCCCAATAACACACTAGTCTCTTCTGCATAGTGTCCAAATGCTGTACCAGGTGTATGGCTGCATTGGTTAACTCGCTCGTTCCACGCTGCTCTGTGGGTGAGGACGCCGGTTCGACTACCGACGATGACTCATTTAAGGGATTTGAATCTCAGTGTTGGACCGTCTGTATTCTGTAGAGTCTAGGCTATACCTTACGGGGGCATTCAATGGCGCGGGACCCATTCAAACAGCAACGGTGCAAACTGAGCGAAGTTAAGGCCATCTTTCGAGTTAAACAGAATATTAGGCTATATATCCAAACATTTTGGATATAATATAAAGCTTGATATTTTATATCAAATTTTTTAACCCTTCTCAAGCTCAGTGTCCCACCTCTTCACCTGCTTTGCGTTCATTAAGTGATACCGTGGCCTAGTAGGAATGCAGTTTCAGCGATACATTCCTGGAAATTTCCTGCTAGCATGGCAATTTGGGACCCATAATATTATTAGAGATGCCTTTGATTTTCACATAATGTGGAAATGATGCAAAAGCATAATATTAACCCGTTGAAGTCGTGAGGAAAAAACCTGGGGTCAATAATTGACTAGGGACATCTGTAAAAAAATTCTGTCACTGTTGGCCTATAGCACCCGCTATCAAGGTGTAAATTCTGATTGTTTATGAGCGACCGATCACAATGCTCTTCAGTGAAGTACAGACCACTCAATGCCTGTCATTGCCTGATGCAAGTTATAGGCCTACCTATAGCCTATACGCTCTTAACTAGTAGGCTACTAGTAGGCTAGCATTTGAAGAGATAAAACCGACAAATCATAATTATCGTCTACAAATCGATAAAATGAAAACGTAACAATAAAAAAAATGAGCATAGTAAGCTACATTAGCTTATTTAATGTTTCGGGTCTCATTGGTCTATAGACTACAGCTATAGGCTCACTATGGTTTCTGGTTCAACACCCAAATAAACTGCCCATAATTATTTAAAAATATTTTTCACAACTGGCACTGTATCCACTGCGACCTAGACCCAGTTCCATGAAATTTTTAGAAACTGTTTCCTGTCCTTCCTTCATGTACAATTAAGGGCGGACACAGAAACTTTGGACGGGGGGAATTCTTGGCCTTCGGGCTGAAAAAAAATCGTATCCGCCAAAAAAAGTTGATGACCTTTTTTTAGTCATTAAGTCCAAATTCTTGAAAATATACCAAATTATAAGCTTGTTGAAACCAAATGGGGGCCACGATACATGAGCATTTCTAAATGGGGGGGGCATGGCCGGATTGACCTCCCCTGAATCCGCCCTTATGTACTATAGTGTATAGCCTACCCCGAATGTATCTCCAATATTTCCATTGTAGATACATTGTTTCTGCTGTCGTTTCTGAGGGCCAGGAAGTTCAGTCAATTGGAATCGAGGGAGCTGCTGGATAAGTTCGTAACGATGAAGACGAAGCACAAGGAATGGTTCGAGGACATTGATCCACTAAATCCAGCCATTCAGGCCATATTCAGTGAAGGGTAGGTATCGAACCAACAACGCCTATCCACGAACACTGAACAATGAACATACCGGCATCGTAGAAAGATAGGTTATAAATAGATCGAAGTACACACAGGTAGACACTATAATAGCGATAACTCCGATAAGTGAGCTCAAAGTGTCAGGAAGACTGAGCATACTGTAGGAAGATATCCGTCCACTGATTTAGAAAAGCTTGGTATATAGGCCATAGCTATATACACGGTGATTCATAAAAAAAAGTTACCCTACATATTTTACTGTAACTCCGCCAAACATCGGGTTATGTCTACGAAATTTTAGGTGAAGATAGAGGATTCATTTCTGAACATTATGGAAGTTAAAATTTATTTTCGAAATTACCCTCATTTGGCAGATACACATGCGCGAAGACGCATAGGCCTACGCATTTCTTGGCTGATTCATCAATAATGCGCTCATTGTGTCCGATGCCTCCACAACTCGTTGACATCGCAAATTCGAATTTTGTAGACATTTTTTGCATGAAACTACATATCTTATAGTCTACTGGATTTAAATCAAGACTGTTGGGTGGCCACAAAGTAGGCGTGATGCAATCAGGAGTTTCAGTTTCCATTGCGCAACGGTCTCTCGAGCTCTGTGCGCCCGAGCGCTATTATGATGGACGATGAAATAAGCTTGCTCCGTAATGTCACGAATGTCTGGCAAAGGACCTTATATTAGTGGAACATCTCTGTAATATTGTCCATTAATCTCAACATCTGGTTCGGTGAAACCGTGAAATGGATATGTTCGTATGACCAAGTGCAGAGACCCGACCGATGCCTTAAGAGATTTGCTGAAAGTTGGTCGATCCCGCAAAAGACGATTCACTGGAACGTCTCTCTTCTGTGTACCGGCAGACACGTGATTGCGAACATTCTGATTGTTACTGGGTGATGCCACAGTAAATAATTTCTCACCTGGAGGCTAAACCAGATGAAATTGACCAAGTTTGCATGATACAACCGCAGTGACTGACGGGAACGTTGGAATCTTGCTTGTTTCTCGAGATTATCGTGACGTCATCAGTTTCGTCATCCGTGTTACGTCATTATAGCCGTGAATGTGAACTAATTTATAGAGCACTTGTCTAGATCATCAAGCTTCATTATTCTGAAATTTCATTAAATGTGATAGTCATTTACATGAGTTATGATGACTTATGTAGGGTAACGTTTTTTTATGAATCACCGTGTAGAGGGCATAATGCATTAAGTTCATTAACTAGACCTAGGCTACTGTGTTACGCATGTCTAGCATATGGAAATTGTGGAAAAGCGGCTAGAAGCTATTCAGTTTGTGTCTTATCAAAATTTCCACGCTTCGTGTCAGCGGTTTGCAAATTGCAGCCCTCTGCTACCAACATCTGTAACTATCAAGACCGCGTTTAAGAGACAATAAAGACGCTGTAATCTTCATAGAAGCGTAGGCCTTGGTCTAGGCCCTATATGCCAACTTAAAGACAATATTTAATTATGCCTTCTCGTGAATAAGCTGTTGCCCTGCGCATAATTATATCCTACATTTCAACTGTCGCTGTAGCAATGTTGAATCTGCGATTATGATTATGATTGAGTCGTAAATTATGTAGGTATATATGTATAGGTATATTATGTAGGTATTATGTAGGTATACTTACTGTAGCGCAACTAATTTTTTCATCGATGTAGGTTTATGTTCCCCAGTCCGAAGAGAAACGCTGAAGGTCAAGGCATTATGTTCTTCAACTTCCGTAAGTACCAAACTTGTCTTAAAATTAGGCATCTTAATATATAGGCCCAATTTTCTGATGTAGCCTTCAAGGTGTAGGTCTACTCTACCAGAACCTCTCGTGTTGTGAACTAAAGTACCAGATTCTCCACTTTTAAACTCCGAATAAATAGGCTTTATGCTGGCTATTCAACAGAATATAATATATAGGAGCCAGGGGCCTACTGCCAATTGGCCAGTAATATTAATGTACTTCTCCAAATGTTGCTTTAACTGAATATGTTGCAAATGTCGATAGATATATCCTAGCCTATAGTCAGGTCTAGCCTGCAGACAGATAGTGAAGTATAAATATTAGAAGGCCTGACTTTCATTTCTTTTAGTAGACTAAACGGAAAATATTTTAATTGCAAATTAACAATTGGCTGTGATTATGATATCGTCTTATCAATTCACTGAAAAGCGAGCAGGGTCGACATCGCATCTGGGTACTTATAATATCAAATCTTTTCTTCATAATATCCGTTTACTTCAGCGAAACTGCAGCCGTGGGCGGGACGCTATACAAAGCAGGACATCTTCCGAGCATTCATGTGCATGACGTACTACGAATTCTTCCTCAACGAATCTCTCCAGGTCAACGGAGTCGTCGTCTTCGATGATTTGACTGGAATGACCATCAAACACCAGACGGCTTTTTCCATTGATGAGCAAAGGACCTTCTTCGGGGGATGGCACGTAAGCAAACAAGCACACCTATAAGACACCTTGCACTACCTCCACCAAAGGAATAACTCCATATAACTTTCCATATAAAGCCACACTATGGGCCAGACAAATAGAGAATTATTAGCTTCCTCAGGTCCATGCGGTCACTTTCCTCGCGGAAATGCTGTGCTAATGAGGATAACAATTGTTCTTTTGCCATGACAATGGGTTGACTGTCGCGGTAATGTCGAGGCAATGGCAAATAAGTCGGCGATTAAAACAAGACAATGGCAACTACAATGACTCTATAATCTAAGCTGCAAAGGAAATTATCAGTTACAGACCGCATCAATAGGCCTAAGATTATCTGATCTGGTATTGCCTCACTTTATGCCATCAGAGCCCGCAAGGCTCATGGGACCTCCATGCAAGAGCTCCAACCAATCACTAAAGCTACTATATCGTTGTTTACGATCATCCGTTAGGCCTACCTGCATATAATTATAAGCCTACGTAAAGATGATGATGACGACGACGATGATGATGATGGTGACGATGATGATGATTTTGCTGTTGTTGTTGAACATGCTGATGACGACGATTGCAGAGATGTATTCCGGCTCGTATGAAGAAATTATGTTTGTACAATCTGGGAGCATTTGGAGATTTCATTCTGACCATTATACGAGCTACGTTACCAGAGCGACTACAAAGCAGGGTCAGTAGTCATGCTTGTCTCGTAAATATATGGTACAGATGAACCTATATGAAAGGAGCTCAGAAGACTGTGAAAGGTCGGTCAATGGACCTTCTACTCTAAAGAATTATTTTTGTGTTCCCTGAAATGTCATAGGCCTAACTTTCGTATTGTGTTGGCATCTTAGATTAACTTCAGGATGTCTGGAGTTATATCGAGAAAGTTGGATGGCAACGTAAAACTGGTCGTAGGTTTATAATAGGAATCCAACGAGAGTTTGTTGGATGAATTGAAAGTAATTCAAACACGTCAAGTGCCGTAATGAAGTAAATAGCTTTGTCACCTGATACAGGCTATAATGGCGCTGCAAACTTCCACTCATTGCAAACATCAATGCATACAAAGTGAGCTGATTATATACAATATTGCATAGACCACCTACATTTTAAACGACTAACAGTCAATCCGTTTATTTAGATTCTAGACTTACACCAGTCAGTTAGACTGGGGAAATTGTCTTCTTGCGCCTAAGAAATCCTAATGGTGAACTTGTATGACTATGACAACTTGTATGACTATGACAACTTGTATGACTATGACAACTTGTATGACTATGACAACTTGTATGAGTATGACTATGACAATTTGTATGACTATGACAACTTGTATGACTATGACAGCTGATGAACTGTGGCTCAGTGCTGGAGAATATCTACAAAGAAATTCCGATGGAATGTCTTCCTGTCGAATACCTTCCTGACGACTACACCGGACCCAATGTAGGCAACGTCAAAGACCTCATCGGTAAGGCCCATCAGAAACAATAGCAAATCCCCCCTTTGAGGTGTAAAAGCAAAGCATAAAATGCCTGTAAGGAACTATACTATTATAATACTTTAGCATACTATTAAGACCTTTAACAAACCATCCACAGGCAAAAATCAACACTGCTGAAATCTTGATAATATGTAATTATGTATACAATACAATACAATTGTATGTATGTATGTATGTATGTATGTATGTATGTATAGAGATGTAAAAAAACATGTTTTTTTTGGCGTTGAAATATTTCAATGAAATATTTCAGTTTTATTTGAAATATTTCAGTTTTCTTTGAAACATTTGAAATAGTTTTTTTCTTTACATTTTACAAAGTTCTAATTACAACCATAATAACAGTTCATTTATTTCTCACATCACATATTATATGCATTATTGTGTTAGTGATGACCATCCTAGAGATACTCAATTTATTTCTAATTACCTGTTTTTAAGAATGACTTTTATGAGAGTTACATTATATGTTGAAAAACATGTTTTATTCACCAAATATCACAAATTACAGTTTGATCTAATAAAGTAGATGTTATTGTTCATTGTTATGCTTAACATTTATTATTAATCACTTGTTTTGTCATAAATGAAATAAATGTGATTTTAGCTAAATTCTGCTAGCCTAGGACAAAGTAGGCTATAGAATTCGAAACACTTTAGTGACTTTACAAGACAAATTATAAATCACAAATACTATGTCAACTAGACTCAATAATAATCCGGCAAACAAAATTTTACAAAAAGTTCTAAGAATAGAACTTAGAACACAAACATAAATAGTACTATCAGTCAGACAGAGTAAACCTTCATTAATAGTAATTATACTGCTAAAATCTATCAGTTACAAGATTTCCTCATTGTTATTCATCATCGTCCATCATGTCATCATCTTTGTTGTCATCGTCAACATCATCATTGTCGCTATCATCATAACTGTCAATGTCATCATCATCACTGGTATCGTCACTGTCATCATAGTTTTCATGGCCTTCATCATCGACATTGTCACCGTCTTTGTCATTATCATCATCATAGGCGTAGGAGACGGGGGTCCAGAGGAGGCAAATGCCCCCCCCCAAATTTCGGGCAAGTATAATTTTTCGGGCAAGCAGACCCGAAAAAATTAAAAAGTTTTTATTTTTTTCATACTTTTTTTAGTTTTTCGGGTCTTCTTGCCCGAAAAATCAGACCTGCCCGAACAAAAGAAGGTCGTCAGACCTTTCGAGCAAAAAGTAACGGGAAATTTCAGAAGATTTTGGCCGGATGACTAAAAAAGATCGTTAGAATTTTCTGGCAAACGTAACGAGAATTTTTCTTAAGATTTCGGCAAGATGACAAAAAAATTTCGGGCAAAAGTCTCATTTTTGCCCCCCCAACGCTGAAATGTCCCCTACGCCTATGATCATCATCATTGTTATCATCTTGCAAACAATGACAAGCACAGTAACATCTGCTATTATAAAGTTAATATCCGATTGCAGAACAGACCATATCTTTGGAACACCACTAGAGATGTAAAAAAAACATAGATGTAAAAAAAACCGTTTTTTTGGCGTTGAAATATTTCAAAGAAAACTGTCAGAAATGAAATATTTCAAATGAAATATTTCACGCTCACATCACTATGTATGTATGTATGTATGTATGTATGTATGTATGCATGTATGTATGTATGTATGTATGTATGTATGTATGTATGTATGTATGTATGTATGTATGTATGTATGTACGTACGTACGTACGTACGTACGTACGTACGTACGTACGTATGTAGTATGTAGTACGTAGTACGTAGTACGTAGTACGTAGTACGTAGTACGTTGTATGTGGTATGCATGTATGCATGCATGCATGCATGCATGCATGTTTGCATGTATGTATGTATGTATGTATGTATGTATGTATGTATGTATATATGTATGTATGTATGTATGTATGTATGTATGTATGTATGTATGTATGTATGCATGCATGCATGCATGCATGCATGCATGCATGCATGCATGCATGCATGTATAGTGTATGTATAGTGTATGTATAGTGTATGTATAGTGTATGTATTTGGAAAAAAATTCATATAATCTTGTAGTACATTTAATTACAGCAACTTTCTGTATGTGTTTTCTAATTCAGAGAAGTACAGGGCTGATATATCGAAGCCGGAAAGTTGCGAGCGCATCCGTTACCTGAGCAGCTCGAAGTTCCGAGTCAACGAAGCGAAACGACCGAAGGACGTCGCAGCTGAGTCGTTCCGAAAACTGAGCGTCGATTAGTTGAGGAATCAGAGACATTGATCATCACGGGAGATTATAATGTTATCGGGACAATAAAAATTATTCGCCACACAAATTATTATAGAGCAGAAAATGATGCTGTATGCATAGGCGTAGGAGACGGGGGTCCAGAGGGGCAAATGCCCCCCAAATTTCGGGCAAGTGTGGTTTTTCGGGCAAGTAGTCCGAGAAAAGTAAAAAAAAATTCAGAAATTAAGAAATTTCGGAATTTAGACTTTAAAAAAAAGGTCATCAGATTTTTTGGGCGAAAAAGTAACGGGAATTTTCGGGCAATTTCGACCGGACGACTGAAAAAAAAGGTCGTCAGATTTTTTGGGCGGAAAAGTAACAAGTTACGGGAATTTTCGGCCGGACGGAAAAAAAGTCTTCAGATTTTTCGGGCAAAAGTGAAACTTTTGCCCCCCCCCCACTCCTGAAATGTCCCCTACGCCTATGGCTGTATGGCTTGCAAAGAAAATGCGTATTGATACGCCATCGTACATTTGATCAGTGCATGTATTTATTTTAAAAAATCATTGATTAATTCATTATTCTATGAACTTATTACCCCAACCACGACACAAGAAAACGACTTGAGAGATTTATGAAACAAAGATTGACTGATTAGATGTAATAAATAAACGCAGCTCTGAAGGTAAATAAGCCTGTATTTCATTCCAGATGGACTGCACTATACAACCGATATTTAATGTACATGTATATGCTGTAAGTATAGTAACTTGTATATTTATATATTGAAACTCACTATATATATATAGACATGTTTATACTATACAAAGTGTGTGGGCCTATATATATATATATATATATATATATATATATATATATATATATATATATGCACTCATACTTAATGTATATACAATATATACATTATATATATGCACAATATTGCAAATACGTGGGATGCGGTGGCGCCTGTAGCCTACCTTTTAATTGGAAAATCGGAGGTTAGAAGCTACATCAAGCCGCTGCGTAGCGACCTTGGACAAGTTGCTTACACGCAATATTAATTAGTATTGTCTGCGAGGAAGGCAAATGCAACCACCTCACGCATCTCAGCCCCGAGAAGCCTATAATTATTATAAGCAGATGGACCTGCTTCCGAACAGAAAACTCATCATCATCATCATCGTCGTCGTCGTCGTCGTCGTCGTCATCATTATATATTATTTGTTATATATTCTCATTGATAATTATAGCGCCATAGGTCTGCAGCTTTACACTGCCATTGTCATCTGAATAACGAGAATGCCCTTTTGTTCAATCCACAGTGCTTGAAGAGACCCAATTACTGCATTGCTGGTAAATGGTAAAGACTGAACCATCCGCTAGAGAGCGGCTAGAGGTCATACAAACTGTACGCACAATTCTCTCGCTCTATTTGCTCCTACTCGGCTTACTTTCAGTGGATTAGCTCAGGGATTTTTCAAAGAAATTTGTGGAACTGCTCAACCAGGAAGTTTTTCTAGACTGTGACTTTGTTTGGCGAAAATTTCTCGTCGTTTCTGGAAATTTTCACAAAACATTTTGCAAAGTCGGCGAAGAAAAAAAGTTGATGACCTTTTTTAATCGTTAAAAAAGCACTGAGTTGGCATTTTTGCGTCACACAGCACTCCTGGTAGCCTAATTCCATACACTTCTGCCAAGCTACTTTGATTCTGTTTCTGACGTCCTGTTCGCATTCTCTCTACGCATTCATAGTCGATCCCAGGTATTTAAATACGGTATATATCCATCAGTGGTTCTCCTGTTATGTCCCTGATCTCCACTCACTGGCAGTCACTGCCTCCGCAGTTCTTTAGCATAATTATACCCTGGACTGGTTTTTTATGTTTATCTTGCGGCCCTTACTCTCCACTGCCATCATTCTGCCACTCCGTAAAATATGTCTGCATCCTCGCCTCCGCATCGGCCGCCAGCACAAGATCAGCTGCAAACATGCTACAGCATATCCCACGGCACCTCTCTCCTTACATGTTCCGACATATCCTTCACAATAATGAACAGTAGCCTACAGTAGTACCGGGTAATACCTAAAAACGGCCGCCTATTGTCAACGCTGGGTGTAGCCGGCTACTCCTACCTCAGACTCGGAGTAGACTTTTGCCTAGTATAACTCACTAATCTCGACCCATGCAAACGGAATTAATCCACTATTCCAGCATAGACCACATTTAAGCTAGCAGTAAGAGATACACGGTCTCATACATACGGGCCCTGGTGTATAGCCTACTATACGCTAAATCAAGGCTTAGCCTTTTTACGAGCATAATTTAGTTGAGAGCTGCGCCGTTAGGTTCATGGAGTTCACTTTGGGTGCAGTTGATCAGTAAGCATTGATAAGATGGTTAAGACCAGAGCAACTGTGCAGTATACAAGGTTGTAGGCAGACCGTATAATACTAATAAATAGATGGTAATGGCCAATCCTTAATTGGTGCTTATGGACAGAAGAGTGTTTTACAGTGATTACGCTTATCTCTTATTAAGTAACGCTAGTCAACCGATAAGATATCCGACTCTCAATGACAATTCTAAGAAAAGAACCGCTTGAGAAAAACATCACTGATCGGCTAAACTCAAGTGCAATGCTTATTTACGAGTTTCAGTGCACTGCCGGGTCAGAGGTCAAGAAGACCGGGCATTTTGTCTGCCTAATAATATGTGTCTGTAGTCGTCCACTTGTTGACCTTTTGTCTCAATCAGAGCTAAACATAGCGCTACATTAGCCTCACACAGTGTCACGAGTAGCCTAAGATAAGCTTCTGATTTTTTTTCATAGATTGCAACAATTTAAAAATAAAATCGTAATCTCAAAGCTTCATGGGAGCGTTTCTGAATAGACAATATCTATAGGGCTTAATTAACACATGGTCATCTCATGCATGGGCTCTTTAAAGAAATTTTCCAACTACACAGTACACAACCAGCAATTTGAATCTGGTGTGCCCTTTGGCGGCCAAAGTTTCTGACGACCTTTTTTAGTCACTCACCCACCAGAAATTTGGCCTTTCGGTAGGCCTACATTTTTTTCACTGCACCCAACCCCCTTCGTTCCATTACTGCACAAACTCATTCAGGCCTACAACTACACATCGTTGGTACAACTGCACGTTAAAAAGTCCTGGTCTCATGAATGCTTAGATGTGATACAGATCATACAGTACAATACAATACAATTATACAATACAATTATGCAATACAATACAATGGGTACGCTGTAAACCAAATGCACGGAGACTGTGACGAAGCCTAACAATCCACTGTACCTGCCTTAATCTTTCTGGCGTTGGGTTCGTACGTGCTATGAATAATAATCACTGACCACCAAGTCGCGCCCACACAGCCAGTCAGGACTTGTTAGAAGTGAGCGTTTATGATCGTAATTCGCAACAGTAATCATCAAAAGAGGCCTAGTAGTAATGGAACCGGAATTTTTCCATGAACCAATGCGGGTTTCGTTTTTGTAGATGTAGCCTAATTGGCCTCGTATTGAAGACCTGATCCTATGGCAACGCGACTCGGACCACCATGGACTAGACCTACTCTTATGGACAATCCTTTTGACGCAACGCAGCGCTCGTGAATAAGCTGGTGCCCCGCGCTTGGCTTTCGAGTAGCGCTTTAGAAATTTGGAGATTACGATTATGACAAAAATGTCTCTCACAATGACCCACATTATAACTATTATGAACCTCTGCCATCGGACGTTCGTTCTGCGTGTGAGATAATATATTTGCAAATTGCAATGTTTACGGTCGATGGAATTTGGAGCCCGTCCTTTTCTTACCAACGCAGCACACCCTGCTCCCTTCCGGTCTACACAGCAGCTGTAGGGTCGACCTATTAGTCCAAGCGGTTCGAACAGAATTACTTTTAATTAGATTCAATTTCTAGTCAGGATTAAGCAAATCATCATCAATGTTATCGTCATCGTCTTCCTCCTCCCTCCTCCTTCTCACCACCATCACCACCGCCGCCGCCACCGTCGTCATCCTCATCGTCGTCGTCGGCGACGTCATCATCGTCGTCGTCGACTATACGTCATCATCATATGGGCAACGAATGGATTGCTTTTGGTCAGTGGGCCAGCATTAATAATTATTTTATTGTTTCATGCTGCTCGATAGACCGGTTGATTAAAACATCATTGTTATAAATTATAATAGTAATCAATGCCGGCGATATATCCGATCGTCATCTTGAAGGTGAGAGTGAAATCAGCTGAGCACTTTCTTTGCGCCAACACTAACACAGAATATTGACGAACTATTATCCTACAGCTGCATGGTCCTATTGAAAGACATGCAAGTCCAGAATCCAGATTATACAACGACCAAAACTACAAGCCCACCGCAGCACGCTGTATTCGTCCATTACAGTGTGCATGTATCTCTTAGTAAGTCTCGATCGGTGTCTCGATGTCTACATTATATGATGCAGTCCATGAAAACACTTATCATCAAACGATCAGAGCCTTTCAGAGGTTCACGCACTGAGTCTCGTAATTCAGGGCAAAAACTGTGCTGTGCGATAAATTCGTATGCAGCAATTAAAAAAATTCCTCACAAACGTCCTAATAGGCCTACAGGTCTCTGTAGCATAGGCATATATACATACGCATGCATGATAGAACCTATGTAGGCGACAGTAGGTCTATGTATTAACGTACCCGGTAGACCTATGTATACATATATATATATATATAGCATATATATAATATGCACATGCACACGCATACATACATAAGTACATTCATTTGAAATTCGTTTGCATAACGAATGTATAGGCCTATAACACTCGTGAATATGGTCTATGCCTAATTCACCATCGATATAGATATTTATCAACTGTTCATTATGCCCATGTGCAAAGTGCAATGCTTGGGTGCTGCACGGTGCGCTGACGCATTGTGGCTCTTGTGTTCTTTCTGAATGGTCAGCTGGATTTGCTTAAGTTAGAAGGTCTAGCTTATAGGGGCGATTAGCTCACTGCATGCTTGGATTTCCTCGCAATTTTTATGCGTAGTCCAGCAGAAGGTAGACAGACAGAAAAGTATTCAAAGACTGTTCTGGAAAGACAGAAGTAGTTCGAACTGCAATAGGCGTATACCTAAGCGTGATATCGAGTGGTGGAAAGAAGGACTGCAGGAAGATGGAAAACTACGTTTGTTCTCTGGATGAGAAGAGTCTGAAGAAGGCGAAGGATGAATTGAACGAAGATCCGAAAGAGAGACTCAGTGCTGTCAACACATTCAAGAACTGGATCCTCGAACAACCGCATCTTCAATGCCCAACTGGTAAGTCACCAAGTTCGTGGTCCATTTAGTAAACGTGACACATTAAATGTCTTCTTTCAAAGTGGCGCTATATATTTAAGAATGCAACTACGATTTTTACAATTACAGGGCCGGTGTCACGGGATATTCTACCCCCTTATTAAAGCTATACGAGAATGGAATATACCGGGTATAGAGTATCCGTTAGGGTGTCCGGACAATTCGGAGCGGGACAATTGGGAGCGGACACTTGGGAGCGGACAATTCGGAGACGGACAATTTGGAGCGGACAATTCGGAGACGGACAATTGGGAGCGGACAATTCGGAGCGGACAATTCGGACCCAGACAATTCGGACCCGGACAATTCGGAGCGGACAATTTGGAGCGGACAATTCGGAGCGGACAATTCGGAGACGGACAATTCGGACCGGACAATTTGGAGACGGACAATTCGGGCCTGGACAATTCGGACCCGGACAATTCGGAGTGTATATAAAACAATTGTGTCGAATTGAAACATCAGAAACATCACATGCCTGCGTCAATCAAAAATAGTGTGGCAATAAAATACTTAAAATACAATTGTGTCGAATTGAAACTTCACAGGCCTGCGTCGATCAAAAACAGTGTGGCAATAAAATACTTATATGGCACCAAACAAACGTCCTGCGATCTTCAAGACCCTGCATTACAAAGCTTAAACTAAGCAACTGAAATTATTAGTTAAATGCACTAATTTACAAATCCATAGGCAGCTCATTTAAATCATTGCAGTTTTCTTACAACCATAGTTCTATTCCTTTATGCTTGTTAGTCAGGTTTCTGATTATAGCTACACTATTAATATATTTTACTGCAACTTAAGGTTTAAATCTAGCTTAAAGCAGGAGCCCGATGACTACTGCCAAATCATCGAAGACAAACGGGCAAAAGACATAGCCTACGAACAAGCAGACGTAGCCTACACGCAGACTGAGAGACGGTGGGGTGCTAAGCTGACTAATTTTAGTATTGACTCTAATGTCCAGTGGCCCATCCGGTCAACCTATTCTATTCTATTTTTGGACTTATTAAGAGCCTCTCACAGTACCGGTACAACCTAATCAGAGGCACTCCCAGTCCCAGTGCGAAGAACTCCGGGAAAAGAAAAGTCTTAAGACACCTGGCAAAAAAAAGTAAAGCCTCCTGTAGGTCTATTTGGATGATGGAGATGGGTATGAAAATCTGAGTTCCATCATTAATTTTGACTGGTATGCATTGCCTGCTCCGATTTGTCCGCTCCAAATTGTCCGCTCCAAATTGTCCGGTCCGAATTGTCCGGTCCGAATTGTCCGGTTCCGAATTGTCCGCTCCAAATTGTCCGCTCCAAATTGTCCGCTCGGAATTGTCTGGGTCCGAATTGTCCGCTCCAGAATTTACTCCAAATTGTCCGTCTCCGAATTGTCCGCTCCGAATTGTCCTCTCCAAATTGTCCGGTTCCGAATTGTCCGCTCCCAATTGTCCGGTCCGAATTGTCCGCTCCCAATTGTCCCGCTCCGAATTGTCCGGGAACCATCCGTTAGAGATAGACCTTTCCATCCCAATTATTGAAAATTTCGTATGAGTGACAAATTTATGCTGTAGCCTATTTAAAATTTAAAATGACTCTAATTGTTTTAGTGCCCTAGTGCCTATAGGCCCTATAGGCAATGTTCAGAGCAAGGCAACTCGAAATTATTTGCAGATTCTGTCAAAAAAACTGCACGCTAAAAGGTCCTGATGTAGCTTGCAACACAGCTGCTGGCCTAGAGCGTCTTTTCTATTTTTAAAGGAAACGTTTAGCCTATTTGATCGAGTCGTGAGGTCTACTGAATATCGCTTCCATATCTGAAAGTTGAGAAAATTCTACTAACACAACATCTGTGTTGCACGCTGCAGCAAGGCATTGCTAATCGAGAAAGCCACTGGACTTTGGAACCTACTTTATGCCTAACGGGCGCTACTTTAATTAGGCTATCTATTAGGCCTACGTTACGGACAGGGGCGGATACAGATAGTTTCGAGGGGAAGGGGCAAAACATTTTGTTCTTGGGTCTTAAGGATATTTCTGTTGCCGTCTTTGGCTGTAAAATCTAGGGTCAGAAAAATTTTCGTCGCCGTAAAAATCTGATGACTTTTTTAGCCGTGTAGCCGTTTGGTCGAACATCTCGGGCAAAAATTATCATTTCCCCAAACCAAACCATTCCCCCAAATAGCTAATTACCTTCTTTTTTGTCATACACTAAATTTTCTCTCTTTTACTGTCTCTCTTCTCTCTCACCTTTACCCACTATATTGTTGAAAGCCTAGGCTGTACGTACGAACCTCATGGGGAGGGGCCTACGAAACGGATGGGGAGCCACGTCCATTTCCCCCGGAAAATAGCTGGTGAGAAATAAAGAAATTTCTAAACGGGGGCCATGGCCAGATTTTCCTCTGGATCCACCCCTGGTTACGAGCTGTTAGGTCTGTTTCTTTTTAGATACGTTGTTTCTGCTGTCCTTTCTGAGGGGCCGGAAGTTCAGTCAATTGGAATCGAGGGCGTTGCTGGATAAGTACCTGACGATGAAAACGAAGCACAAGGAGTGGTTCGAGGACATTGATCCACTAAATCCAGCCATTCAAACTGTGATCAGCGAAGGGTCGGTACCTACATGCACAGGTCTATCTGTATACGAACTCTGAACCTATCGTATAGGAATTCAGATAATCGATCAACTCACTAAATGAGGAACACATTGGCCTATGTATAGGCTACATACATAGGCGCAACCACCCTATGGGACCCACGGGTCGCGTCCCCTCCAACTTTTGAGTGGTCCCCTAACTTTCTTATTATGGTCCCCCAACTTTTAGAACGTGATTCATTATGCCCCCCACCCAACTTTTAGGACGTGATTGCACCTATGGCTACATAGCAGGCCTGTATATTGTATAATACAGCCTACCAGAGCTTTTAAGGTGCAGTTCGACACAAAACGTGCAGTTCTAAATTAATGGATCTGTGGAGTTGTAGAAGCACGTCTGGGCAGCTAGAAATAGATTAAAACAGGCCGATTGGAAGCAATTTACCATAGATGATGGGAAAAGAAAGAAGAGATTGTGCAGCTCTAAAAAATTCCCTTTAAAAAGCCCTGCCATATATAATTATAGCCTACGGTAAGCCCTTAAGGCCTATACAAAATATCGATGATCGAGGGAAAAAATTAAGGGTTAGGCCTAATTAAGGTATTGACAATTGGCAGCTCTAGTATGGACATTGTTGGAAAGGTGACCAGAAACTATGCCATAGGCCTAGGCCTATTTGCCTAAGAAAAAATTCCATGTTATGATTCAGCGTTTGTAACCCATTATTACCCGCATGTTCATCAGGGTATTATAGGCTAAGGAGGATTACTTTTAAAGCCATCAATCAGGCGCCGCATGACGCTCGTGGATAAGCCGATGCCCTGTGTCTTGACTATATATCGATCGAGTGGCGCTCTTGAAATTGGAGTTTAAGAATACGAATAGAGTGTAAGATGTACTAGGCCTACATGTAGGTATTTACTGTTGTGTAACCGTTTTGTGGACGCAGGTTCATGTTTCCAGGTACGAGGAAAAACTCAGATGGTCAAACCATTATGTTCGTCAACTTCCGTAAGTATTAGCCGTATAGCCTATTACACATAAAATATTACGCCTTAAAAGGCATCGCATGATTAAAGATTAGACATCGGGATAGGCGTAGGCCTAGGCTAATTTTCGGGACCCGTATACATATAGGAAGTAACCGCACCCCAACTTTATGGATTTGACCCATTTTGGGTAAATAATGCCCATCGCTAATCACAAACTAGGTCTAGGCCTCTAGGGTCTACTTCCATAGTTCTTGCTTTACCCATCTTTACCATAGGGTCAGGGTGAGAATTGCCGGGGGATACGCATGAGCGGAGTTTATCAGGGGCTGGGGGGCTATACCCCTCTAAGAAGGCCCAGATTCAACTTTTTTACCACGGAGATGGTACCCTTTTTCGGGGTTAGCACCCCTCTCAATAGGGCCCAGACTCGGGTTAGCCCCTCCAAGATAGGAAACCAAACTCCGCCCATGGGGATAGGGGATTTCAACCCCTCCCCCGTCTCTCGCAGTGAAATCTGTTTTTCACACCCCATTTCTAAGTGGATCAATTTATCGAAAATTCTCACACTGCATAGGGTTGATGCCGTATACGATCGCAATAGATAAAACTTGTAGCCTATCGTTTCAATATACCGCAGCGAAATTGCAGCCGTGGTTGGGGCGCTATACAAGGCAAGATGTGTTTCGAGCGATCATGTGCATGACGTACCACGCGTTCTTCATCGACGAATCTCTTCAGGTCAACGGAATCGTCGTCTTCGATGATTTGTCTGGAATGACCATCAAACACCAGACGGCTTTTTCCATTGATGAGCAAAGAACGTTCTACGGAGGATGGCACGTAAGCAAACATGCTTACCTTGCACTAGGCTATATACCTCCACCAATTAAAGGAATAGCTACTATAGGCCTAACCCTCCCATATCAATTCACCAAAATGCCCAGGGAAACATCGTGCAAGTACATGTAGGCTAAGTCTATCTGCTGGGCTGTTGAAAGACAGTGGGTGAAGGATAGATCATAGACAAGGAGGAAAGCGAACAGAATTAGGCTGTTGGAGTTGACGGGTCCTCTGCAACATGCGCACAAACACGCAAACACACAAACACGGGCACACGGAAGTGCGCGCGCGCACCCTTACAACCCGCGCGCATCAATATTGATGAAGCGACGGTGTCAAAAATAAGAAGAAGATGGTCACTGACGATTCCATTGACGATATGCTGTTATCAATGATAAGTTGATAACTATAAAAATTATGAACTGCCATTGTGCCGATGCAGGCTATAGCCTATGTGTGTATGTGCACTTGTTATAACGACCATTCAAGAATCTACTCAGAAGCGCTCCCAACTACAGCGCTGACACGGAATCTGTTTCACGCCGAAGCGCTGAGCAATTGCGAGTGAAGGACTTGCCCAAGGTCCTTATACGCGGCGACTTCAGGTGGATTCGAACCTCGAACCTTCCGGCTCCAAGACAACTATCGAATATAGCCTACCCACTACACCACCGCGCCCCACAATATAGGCATACAGCGCACATAGCATGAATTGATGAAATTGCGTAAGATCGTAAATAGGCCTAGGCCTACCCAGCTGGGTACGTAGTCTGCCAATAGAGAATGAGACACTCATCAATCCGATGGTGATGATGATTTTGTTGTTGCTGTTGTTGAATAATTTTATTATGATGATGACGACGATTGCAGAGATGTATTCCGGCTCGTATGAAGAAATTCTGCATTTACAACCTCGGAGCATTTGGAGATTTCGTTCTGTCAATTATACGTGCAACATTACCAGAACAACTACAGAGCAGGGTCAGTATACTTAGCAGGGTGAGAACTGCCGTGGGGTTGAGGGGGCTCAAGCACGTAGGACCCGATAGTAATTAAGGTCCACTTTTCATACTCCAACTGCACTTCGATCACAGTCTCATTAGTCTGATCCGCCCCCCCCCCCCATTATCTTTTTGCAATTCTCATTCTGGCATTTAGGCCTATGTCAAATGTGTCTCACATACATGCAGATGGCCCACAGAGTATAATTTAAAGGTTTCATAATCATAACATTCCCCAAACATAGGTCTTTAAAGCGCCACTATAGAAGCCAAATAAGAGCAGGGCACACGAGCCATGCGTGGAGTCCTACTAAGAAATCCTAATGGTGAACTTGTATGACTATGACAGCTGATGAACTGTGGCTCAGTGCTGGAGAATATCTACAAAGAAATTCCGATGGAATGTCTTCCTGTCGAATACCTTCCCGACGACTACACCGGACCCAATATCGGAACCACCAAAGACCTCATCGGTAAGGCCCGTCAGAAACTATAAGAAACCAGTTAGGACTACAATACAACTGCAATTTGATATTTACCCTTCTTGCAAATTAAGCTCGGACCACGCCTCGACGGCGCAACTGCTACTGCAGAGCAATTGAGAGGGAAAGACTCGTTCAAAGTTCCTATACACCTATCTCCAACATCTATATACAGTATAAGTACAGACGGCTCTGCAATCTGCATGTACACACGCATCATTTGTAGGCTACTTGCGGTCTTTCGTCTTTAGGGCTTCCATAATAATTACATTCTAGTCACTAGTGATTCTACTGAAACTGTCTGTGTTTTTTTTAATTCAGAGAAGTACAGGGCTGATATATCGAGGCCGGAAATCTGTGAGCGCATACGTTACCTGAGCAGCTCGCAGTTCCGAGTCAACGAAGCGAAACGACCGAAGGACGACGTTCCAGCTGAGTCGTTCCGAAAGCTGACCGTGGATTAGTTGAAAAATCAGAGACAGTCATCTTCACATGATATATATATATATATATATATATATATATATATATATTAGGGCTGTTGTTCGATTAAAAATTTTAATCGAAATTAATCGCACGATTAATTTTTTTAATCGCAATTAACGGCAAATTAATCGCAATACAATTCCGTCAAATATATTAATCTTACTATTTTCTAAGGACCTCTGAAACATATAGTTTAATGACTGAATGCATTCTTTCTATTGCAAACATATTCAATAACCTTTGGCTTAGGCCTATTTAATTTTTGCATTTAATTTATTGAACAGTTTTGTATGACAGACAGAATTGAAACACTGTTCAAATCAGTCAACTGTTCAAAATCCGTTAATTATTTCATTTGAGCCACCTTTAATTAAAATGATATAGGCTTAAATGAAAATTAGACAACCTTTTTTACTATCAAAATTAATTATTTACTCAACCAATTGTAAGCTATTATGCAGACCAGTTTATTCACATTGGTCGGCTCAAGGGATGCTTTTATTAATTAGCAATACTATATTTAACCTCATTATTTAGCCACAATTTTTCACAAGAGGTTGCGGTTTTTGCCAAACCTCATCCTTCTGTAAACATTTATCATTTGAAACCTGGAGACTCATCGTTAACGTTTAACGCATGTTTTAGTTCGCATGCAGGCGACAATTGACCAAAGAATTGCTACGACACTCAAATTCTTTGTTGGAATGTTTGCCAGAGAATGTATCACTAGTTTTAAGTATGAGCCTTCCGTTTAAAACGAGTTTTTCTGCCTCTGATTCCACTTTAATCAGATCTAATCAACGCGTACGATTAATGCGTTAAAATTTTTAATCGCAAAATTTTTTAACGCGTTAATCGCAGGCGTTAACGCGATTAAATCAACAGCCCTAATATATATATATATATATATATATATATATATATATACACAGCACATCGATATCCCACACAACTCTTTCTGCAGGCACTAATAATCTTCTTTTCCTTGCTACTCTAGTCTAGTGGCTTTCAATGTCCATATCACCATGTCTGCCAGCTTCAAGCCAAGAAAAAACCCATATTCTTCTATTGTAATCTCAACATTACTACAGTGCCTAAAAAGAGCTTTGCTCAAGTAGTGAGAACCAGCTTATTCACAAGCGCTCAGTCAAAACAAAATCGATTGGCAAATCGGTTCCTGATAAAAAAAAAAGCCAGCCAGCTAAGGATGACAGAACTTCAAATTGAAGTGGCAAGAGAGGCAAAGGGAGGATAGGAAAGATGAGACATTGATCAGGATATAGAATTTGTCAAGTAACAGGAAGTCGGTAGTCATCAGATTTATGTGATCACACGAAGTTAAGATCGCAACATACAACTTAAAAGACTGAATGAATTAAACTTAAAGTATTTATTAACAACTTGAATATTTTTTATTTGCACAATTTATAATGTCAAATTGAAATCTGCTCAGTCACCTCCACAAATTTTGATTTCAGTTCAATATTACACTGATTATTTTACAGAGGATTTGCAACATGCATGACCGTGCGTAGCACTCAAAAGCATAGAGCTATTACATAAGGCAGAACACCAGAGTTTCAGTCCACAGTTGGAGTTTAAATTGCTATTAGAACAAACTAAAACTTTCTCTATACAATAGACCATAACATCCAATGGATGCAAATCGTTTCACTGACAAAATAATACTCACAACAAGCTGGTGCCCTGTGCTTAGCTTTCAAGTGATTCTTCAGAAATTTGGAGTTTACGAATACACAATACAGGAACACAAATACTCAATTATCAAAATTATTTATAGCATTTCTACTTGGAAGAACTTTGCTAAACAAAACTGGCATAAATTAGTTTAAAAGCAGTTCATTATACCTGTACATCGAAAGCCCTTTACAACAGCCTTTGCTTTAACATGATCCTGATATCCCAAGTCAACTCTACACAGTATTACAGCCTATCATAAACCTGCCTCATCAGAATGAGGTTGCTGACTTGGGCAGACAGCATCATATTGTGTTTTTAGTGTATTTAAATCTTGCAAAAAATCTACACTCAAGAGTCTGTCAGCGTGTCCAAATATTATTCATTCATTTATCAACGGTGTCAACAAATGAACCAGTTTGACACGCACAAAATTGAGAAATCCAGACTAAATTTCATGATTCCAGACATCATGTAAAACAAAGAATGTCGTTGATGAAGTGAATAGCTTATTTTCTCAACAAAAAAGAGATCACACGACATGCTACGATCATCTCCTTCCTCAGCAGGAAGAACACTGAAGACAAAATGATCTTTCGTAATATTCGTCATAGCTGAAAAAAAAACACAAGAGTCATCAACTACCAGCACACTGCTAATCATCAACATTGCACTAACCACATTTAACCCATAAACCAAGTGCAGCAGAACAGAAATCCTAGCTGTTGTGAACTTGAATTGATATACATGTAGTACCAGCTGCCGTCCCAGCTTCTTTGTGGAACCGAGAAACTTCAAAGATGTACTTTACACTTACAGCACATTAAATTTAAAAACTGAACTGCATTAAAATATTATTGACAAGTTAGTTATTTCATCAACACCAGTATGGCAAAATCAATGAATGTTGCTCGACTTGACTGAATGTTATGAAGAACCTTGAAAATCTCCACTTAGTTGGAAATGAAAAGCAGCAAAACGTTTGGTAAACACATCAATGACAAGCTACATTTATCTTCCAGTCGCTTTTAGCACACAACCAGTATGTTTTAAATTTTCAACAAACAGCTAGCTAATGTACACTGTACAGGTCAACTACAACTTTTTGTAAAAACTCGTCAATCAATCAATCAATCAATCAATCAATGATAGTCGTTGTCCTTTAATTACTAGCGAGAACAATTGTCCATGTACGATTTTTTACCACTTGCAATTTATGTCATTTCCAACCAGTGGGAATTGCCAGACAAAGGTTTAGCTTCCGTGGGTGTAGCAAAAATACTGTAAGTCAATGACAAAAAAATGGCCAACTGACAGCAAGGCCAATTCAATCGCATCTCTAATAAGTAGTGTGCATACATAAGTATTCACATTAATAACACAGATCCACAAAGAGCGCTCACAGCTGCTTATAAATGAGAACTTTGTTCCCGCAAAATAATAACAAGACCTGTTCTACGATCCTTTGTTTTAAACAACAATGAACGCTGCACTTACTTCATGATTGAACAGACGGGACAGTACAAGTGATGACACATGTTGCAGCTTCTGACGCAGTCAGCGCAAGTCGTACGAACGCACCAGTTGCACTTGTGTAGCGAGTCACCAGTGGATGTTAAACCTCTGCCACAACCATGACATGTGCTGGTGCATGATGAATTTGGCATCAATGCACTTGTTTTTGCAGGTGGTTTATCTACAGCGTCTACAGAAAAAATCAAAAAGAGAATCATCTTCGGATGATTTGACTGTAATCTGTTTGTTGACTTCGTATTTGGCTGGCACAATATTTGTTACATACAATGATGTGAACACTGGGCCAAATTGGCAAAGGCATATTAAGTTGACTATGAACTGTATGCAGTAGTAGTTCTTAACCCATTCGATACCTATGACGCCGGCATCCGGCAGAGGAAATAAATTGTATTCCCTATGACGCCGGATATATCCGGCGGTTTTGCGCTGTCTGTATAATAACCTTGGCATACGGAATTTTTTACTTCCAGTAGCGAAAGGGTTAAACATGGTACACGAGAGACAGATCTATGCCAAAATGGAAACAGCTGGAGGAGAATCCTGTCATAATGGAAGAAGCAAAAGCTCTGGCCTTTATTTCAGCCAAATTCTTTCGATACCCTACAATGAATGAAAAATTCAGCAACTCCATTCTTTGCATATAATGTAATCATACAGCACAAAAATTTATTATGTACAGTAATAATTAAAACTGGTGTAAAAGCACGGTAAAATACAAAACCCATAATCATTGGATTTGTACCATGAGTTTCCAAATGATCACCTTCCAGTTCCCCTTCCACATCCATACCATAAGCAATATCAACTGAGAATTTTGTCCTATCCTCGCAGGCTGCAGTTAATATGTTTTCAGTATGTAGCTGACCGTTGTGGTCAAGCAACCTCTGACCACAATCGAGAGGCAGTTGCACGGGTGATGAACAACATTCGCAGGCAATGTTACTACCTGACGATTGGTTTCGATGACTAACGGTTTTTGATCCTTCTTGCAACAGTCGAAGCGTTTTATCTGTAATAATTTAGAACACATGCTAAAGCAATCGATGCAAACTCCATCATGGATGATCAAAGTGGGAAAAACTGGGATGGAGACTTGACAGTTAAAACCTTTAAAATACGTCATTGAAATATTAGGGTACCGTTCTAAATGTGTTCTAAAAATAAGAAGACATACGGGACTTTTTGGATCTAAAAGTAATTATCGCATAACTTAGACTCTCATGTATATTTCCTATGCATGTTTTTGGTAGCGCTCCATTTTACCTACGCGATCTCTGCCGCCCAGTATCTCGCTTAGCTGCCAGGCAATGCCGAGCTTTCTCACTTGTAGGGCAGTCCGTCTGGAATGAGCTCCCTTCAAAGCATCTGATCAATCCTCTTAAAGAGGCGCTATATAAATCCATAGAACGAAAGAATGAATGAATGTCCACCACATTATTACCACTAACACCAGGAAACCTACCGTAAACCACTTGCATATTTTCGCTTGCGTCACAACTCATTTCATCTCTGACTTTGTTGTCAACGTAAACTTTAAGTTGCAGCCGCGTATAATCTTCGAAAGGATATTTCCTTTTAAGCATTTCCAACAGTTCATTTATATCTCAATATTAAAAATTCTATTATTTACGCGAAGCTAAGACCTATTTCCCGCGAGTTAAGTAGGTCACGACTTCCGCTTTAGTTGGCGTTTAAAATCATAGATATAATATTTAAAATGCATCGATTCTAAAAGTTATGCCTTAATTGTTTGGCGCTTAAATTGTAATTTTGGCCATTTTAAATACAGCAGCAAAATATTATATGGAAAAATTGAATACGTCAAGTTTTTATTGCCTTTCAACTTTAAATTCTGTCAAATCAAGCGCCTTCAAAATTCATACCTTCAAAATTCATCAATTTTGCGACGGCCGCCGATAGAATGATCATGCAACAAACCATTACTTTCCTCAATAAAAACACCGGTTTAAAGCCCACAAAACAATAGATTTACATTTCTTTCACCGATCTGATATGTCTTTTAACATTTAGTCAGAACGTCTTCATTAATTCGGCTATGGAAATGCGTGGCAGAATTCTGTTAAGAAATTCACCTGCATCTTTTCACTGCTTGAAGAATGAAGACCTTTCTATTCTCATGGGCCTGAATAGTTCTGCTGTGAGAAGCGCTTAACAAAATGTTATATATTAAGCCTATAAAATTATTAGATTAGATTATGTGCAACAACCATCCAGTTCACTCGAGTTCTAAGCCATGGTTTAAGACTTCAATAAAATAATGTCTCCTCCCATTTGCTTAATTAAAAAAATCCACACTAATGGCAGCATTTTATGCTGCATGTCAGCTTAGTGCAAATCGTCTTTCAGCAACTAAATTATGAGAAATTTCGTTAAAATGAGCCTAAAATGCTACACCCCCTCTCAAAACCCTCCCCTCTGATCGTCCTAAGGCCATTCGTTCGTTCCCCCTCAATGTCAGGACCACGTCTCCGCCTATGCCACATATATTATATTACTGAGGCCTATGCATAGAACGGTATATGCTGACAATAGTATCAATGGCAAATTCAATGTTAAGCTCTTTTTTGAACTTGCTGATTACAACCTATCAAATTATATAGCACACCAAGGTTTAAAGTGTCTGAATGGTCATGAACAGCTTCCAAGCACTTATGTTAAAATCTGAACACTGTCCTAGCTGCCACCTGTTGTAGCACACCTAACAAAAGTCTGCTCTAAGAGTTTGGAGTCATCTACGTGAATTGTCAAAAGATCTGTCGAAAAGAAAAGTTGTAAATTCACGATTTCTAAGCAAGAGTGGAAAAAAAACTAACTGTCTTCACCATCAAGTCGTGTTCTGAATCGGAGTTGCTGAATCTGATGATTAAATATTTAAATCTTAAACCACTCTTATCAGCACTGAAATAACAGAGTAAATTTGATAAGACGGCGTCTAAAATGCTACCAGTACAATGTGAAAACTTAAAAAGGAATCAATATTATGACTACAAGTATTTAAAAGTATGTTTATCGAAGCCTTAGACCACTCCTATCAGCACTGAAATAAATAGTTGAACAATAATTATGTCAAGATGACAGCTTCACATGCTACCATTACAATGTGAAAAATGAAAAAATAAAACGTAGAGGGGCACACCCCCTCCCTAAACCTCTCCTCCTACTCATCGCTGCTTAGAATGAAACAAACACAAAAATCCATTTTAATTTATGATTTTAAAAACAAAATTCTGACTGCCTAGACACACTTATGTAAGTAGTAAATAAACGTAGACATTTTAATATAACGGCTAAGTATTCAATGCGTTAGTCATGATCATCGCAGCCATGAATTATTCCTCTTAAAAAAACTCTAAAGACAAAACGTCCATGCATTACATTGTTTTTATATCTGTTCAGCTAAGAAACAACAATACGGTTCATAACAAATGCAACAACAATGAGCTTTTTCGATACAGCACAGACTGAACGTTACGCAGCTGTACATCATTGCACTGAAGTAAATAATTACAACAAATAAAACTTCAAATGGTAACAGGCACAAATACATAATAACTTAAGTAACCAGCTCCAAAGGAAACACTACAGGCACTGTATTAAAACCATGAAATAAAACACGACAAGTATTTTAACAGAAACAAAAATAGATTGTGCAGTTAAGATCTTAAACCCTGAAGGTTGGATGCCATTTTTATGCAAGTGTTCAGAAAGGAATGTCCATTGATTTTGCTAAATACTTTCACAGTTGTCATGGACTAATTCCTCAGCAGACCTATGAAGGCGTAATCGAAAGGCACTTTCAATCAACAATCGCATAACAACGATCAACATTTATATAGCTCCTCCATTCAATTCAAGCAACAAATCCTATCACCAGTATGAAATGCCACGTTTCATAAAAAAATAAGAAATATTCGATGATACGATAGTAGTGCGGCAAAATGTGTTCACAGTTGACGATTCATGAATGAATTATATACACTGCCAACTGGAAATGCAACAGTCCTAAAACGTTCGGCGAAAGACTTTGGGATGTTCGATGTCAAATCAGTAGAAAGGGTGAAAACTCGGCTCTGAACTGAACCAAGACATTGCATCGTGAACGTGAAGGACGAGTCGAGGAAATCTCAACGTGAAGTACGCTAGATACTCGTCTGGAATGTGACCAAGAGAATCCTGAAGTTCTTTTCCAAGTTCCGCAAAATGATGATGCTACACCAACAGATGGAACAGCACATGGCTAAGTACTAATAAATATAGTTTTATGTTACAAATGCCTTTCCACAGGTTTTGCTGAAGATAAAATGATACAAGTCTGTGACAGCAATCACCTAATCTGTTGATAGGTACAAGTAACAGCAATTATGCCTTTGATAGGTGCAAGCATATGTATCATTCTCATTTAATATGCTGAAAAAAGTCCAAGTTTTATAAACAAGTTCAAAAATACTTAAAGCAATCTGTCCAATCTTATGGATAACTCTAAGGGGTTCGCAGGCAACCAAGGATCAACATTTCAGCAATTCCTTAATTGATGGGCATCACTGCTGCTGGATAACGGTGCATAATAAGTAAGCTTACTAGAAATAGACATCTCAGTCTGAATCATTTATCGTGGTTAAAAACTGAAATTAACACAACTTTATTGCAATAGAGAGGACAGTTATGGCTATTTAACCTTTAATGATGAGAATGCACAGAATGTATTGACAGTGATTGGGAAAACAAAGCACAACATTTTGTCAAAGGGTTAAAGATTCGCATTTCAGTGTGACCTTGCACGCATTATAAATTTATTTAATAATAATAATATTTAATAAAGCCACAACAGAAGGAAATACTGTCCACTCTCTGCAGATAACAAAGACACTCCTGGAATTATGAAGAATAACATTCTAGGAAACCATGAAGAGTGTAAAATGTGTTGTTGGATGTAAAAAATGTTACTACCTTATTTCGAATCGCCCTGAGCAGATCCCGCACAGTGTAGTATTTGTAAGCTCGGAACTTTCGAAGATCTGCAGAAGGACAGCAAGATTTACTGGTTGCATTACTAAGCATGTGTAGTTGCATAATTATCTAGATAGTACAATGGAGACTTATTTATAACAAAATGCTCAAGATACATTTTTATATAGCATGGTCTTTTGTTGAGCCTTGATTATATATAGTACTGTGATGGCCCTTGTGCATTCTACTTTGTTAACCCTCAGAAATGGAATCAACTACTGCATGTCCATGCATCAAAATAACACAGACAAGATATGGTAAGATCCATAAGAAGGGCGGAAAAACAAGCTCCTGCAGCCATTGAAACCCAAGTTCTGACATTACTAAGGCCAACAGATAAAGGTTTGTTTCCAGTAACAGAGGTTCAAAATCAGACCAAAAATAAAGAGGCATCAACTGAAAGATTGTTGAAATGAAGGCATCCATGTAATATGAAAACACAGGCGTACCTTGTTTGAGATCTTCCGTGATGTACTGACTCCAGTCCGTTGAGACAGTACGATGCGCCTGTGATTCCAACCGCACCACTAATGGATCTGTCTCTTTTATCTTCTCCAGACGATTGCTAACCGTCTACATGCACAGCAAATGAAAGGCTGACTAACCCATAAAACTATAATCGAATATTCTGAGATAGACCTTAATTACTCTCACACCTTTAAAGATAAGTTAGACATTAATTATTTATCACAGTGGATGAGTTACATGCAAATCTGCAGAACACTTTAAACTTTCTTTATTCATGCAACATTGCTTAAAAGAGACAAGGTTCAACAAGATCTAACTAATCAAATGCCATGCAATGAAGCCTGCAGCTCGTTCTGACCATTAAAGATTAAAGATTAAGTTGAAGATATGACAGCCTCTAAAAAAACACAACTCACCTCAAGAAATCTCAGCTGTTCGTCTGGTGACCAAAAATATGGATTTCTCAGTACGGTCACAGTGTTTGGACGTTCAGCTGGCACTGGGTTAACCATTTTTATCACCAGATTTCTTGCCAAAACGAGTTCCGATTCTAACATGAAAAAGCAATGGATTACTTGAAATGCAAAACAAAGGCTGAGATGTCAAACAAATCTTAAAAGGTTCAAGCACAGAAATTAAATTTCTCAGCATGGCTTAAAAGCTGCCATTATTGCATATCCGAACTAGTTATTTTTATCTGCAAGAGTCCGACAGCTTGCACAGTTTTGGGTCAGGTCAGGAATCAGGAAGAGGTGACAGTGTTGCTACCGTGAAAATTGCAGATGATGTTGGTTATCAGGTGAGGTGGGTGCGACAGCAGGATAGGACAGCTTTAACGTTTGGTTTTCAGTCCTAAGTGGAAGAAGAAGAGAACAAGTTGAGGAGAGAACCTCTTGCAACATCACCCAAGAAATAAATCAATTACCAAATACTCAGAATTGGTTGAAAATCTCTAGCCAAACAAGAACATTTTACACTGCTATAAACACATAATCATGCAATGACTCATGTTCAGCACAGCAGCAGAGTCAGTTTTCTACTATAGCAATCCCTCAATGCATTTAAACAAAATATGTTTTGGTTAAAAGTCAACCAATCAATCTTGGCCATTCCTTTAAAAGCCAAACATCAAAGGCAGCAGACTAAAAACATGAACTGCAAGATCTATTGTCTACCTGTTTCGCTTAACGCTGACAGATCATAGTTGCCTCTTTGAATGTTTGCTTGTCGATTAAGTGCATCGCTGAAAGGATGTTTTCCATTCGAGAGAACGTAATAGATGACGCAACCAGCAGAAAAGATGTCAACTGCAAACGTCTAAACACACAGAAAAATCTAGTTTAAATACTCCTCATTTGTTCATTCATTTGTTCATACATTTGTTCATTCATCAACCAATCATTCGAGCGACGACATATAGTCTGCTTAAAATATAACTGCCTGTGGTGTTTCCAGTCTAGTTCCAGCAAAATAGAAAAACAATTTCATCGCCATTTTCTCATGAATTCACGTCAAAAAGTAGATAACAGTCACAAAAACATTAATAAATTTTTTGTAGTCAATTTACAAGCATTACAAATGTCACTGTAGCGATCGTGGGACAAGTAAAAAGTAGCCCAAATAGCGCAAGGTTGCAACAACGAAATTTTCAGTTGCGAGTGATTTGAAAAGTAGCCCAACTCATAATTTTGCAACGAACTGGCAACCATGGCTGTCATCGCAACTAGACCTGGGAGTGACTTTGGTCAGCTAATCTGACCCCACTTGGCCCTAAAGTGACTTGAGGTCGACTTGAAGTCGACTTCTTGGAGTCAAAACGACTTGACCCGACTTGGCAGAAAAACAACCGACTTCCGACTTGAAGTCGACTTCTGACATGGTAATAGCCTAGGCCCTAGGTCTACGTATAGGCTACCGCTACTAATGCAAGAAGTGAAGCGAATTTTTCATGGCAAGCATTAATTTCATATAGGCTAGCTACCAATGAGTAATGAGGCTTCAACACTTAATTGATGAATGAATCTTGTTAAAGTTTTATTAAGCCCATTTCAGACTGTGTTTCAGTTTGAATAGTTTTGTGATGCTTTGGCCATCTAGCAGCCTAGACATTGCGATGGTAAATTACTAGGTCTGTGAATTTTAGCTTGCCCATTGTCTGTGATTATTCAGATTACACTCGTTATTATTTTTTATTATTAATATTGATATTGAATATATTTGTAAAATGCACAAGGTCTCAGACAAAATGGGGGAACCGCGAACTGGTTGCACTGAATGGCGTGTAGTCTACGTGTAGCCTAATGATGACAATTTAATTGTAAGTCCGCTGTCATAATCATTCGGCTACTAACATCATTCCCCAACTTAGCAAATAGCATTGCAAGCGCATCATCCGGCCTACTCACTGAAAATCTTTCACTGACCCGTATTATAATAGGCTACAATAGCATTTCAGTCTGCAGACAACTGCAGATGCAGCGTATCAAAGTAGCGCCAACTATCGATTTAATATTTTATAAACATTTTGTTTCACCATTTTAATTAAGCGCATGTCTAAGCGTGACGTTATAGCATAGAATAACAAATTATAACGAATAGATTTACAGACGGCAGTCTGCACGATAGCCTACGGGTAAAATAATAATCAGTGTAAGTCTCTGCTTAGCAAAGGCCTCACTCATTCTTGTAAGCCTAAACACACTACAAAAGCTGCTCAAATGTTGTCCTGATCTCACGATCAATGGTTTTAAGTGACAAATTTAACAATGTTTGTGTTTCAAGTCGGTTTAAGTCGACTTGGAGTAAAAACAACTTCAAGTGACTTTCCTCTACAAAATTCGACTTGGGGTCAGTTGCGGTGAGCAGAAACGACCCGACCCGACTTGGGATGACCAAGTCGACTGGGGTCGACTTATTGGGGTCGACTCCCAGGTCTAATCACAACACCTCTGTAAAACAAACACACGTAGTATGAGATCTTATAGAGCAGAAATAAACATAGAAAATCAGTTCAATTTAGAACTTCAAACTTAAAAAGACGAAGTTGGTCTGAATGACTAAAGAGGGTGACGTACTATTTTGTTATCCGCGTTCATCATCTCCGGTGCGATCCAACCGATGGTTCCCATGATACCAGACGCCTTAGACAGCGACTGCCGACCAGACGGAAGCTTCTTACACAAACCAAAGTCAGAGATCATCGCATGGACTCGACCGTGTGCGTCTGGCCGTGACAACAACACGTTCTGAGGTTTGATGTCTCTGTGGACTGCAACACAAAACGACGGCAAAATAACTCTTTAGTTATTTTTCTACTTCTTCACATTTTACTTTATCCGCATGCATATTTTTCAGTTATTTTATCACCATTAACCCTTCACAAGCATTTTTCAACTTAGCTTCATTTCCTCTCTGATAAATATACACAAAATGAGATGCCATCAAATGAACTGTAAAACCAACTTTTTCAAATAGTCTGATCACCTATAGAGCATTGAACATACATTGGCAAGCAATTCATTTCTTTCGGGGGCAAAAACAAGGACTGTCCAAGAGCTCACAATTACATCAATTTTCACCCCAAAATCCAAATCCGAAGATCCAAAACTGCAGGAGGCATGAATGAATACAGTTGTGGTTTAAATTAGGTATTAGAGCTCGTTGTAAGGGTGCATATATATGCAACCTTCTCATAGAAGTGTTGTCTACGATAGATTAAGTGTAGTTGTCGGTTCAATCAGAACAAGAAGTGCATGATCAGTAAGAAAAGAGTGAACTCAGAAGAGATGATGGGAAGGCACTGACCAATGTTGATAGAATGGAGATGCTCAATTCCAGACAGCATCTGTTGCAGCAGAGTCTTTGCATTGATGCAACTCTTGTCAAAATCTGTCATCTCCACGTAGTCGTGAACTGTGGCCATGCACAATTCAAACGCAATGTACTGAAAGTTGGCATCTCGTTCCTTCAACACAGAACAGAAATGAATGAGGTTTCAAAAGCATCACCATTGCTCTCTATTCCACTCTGCTTCTTACACCCTTATTACACCATAAAATATTTATGTAACACAATTTCTGACAGAACACAATTGGTGAACGAAACCAAAAATTATTTCAGCCTTTAAAGATACGCCATTTTATGATAACACAACCTCGGTGGACTTTAAAAGGGTCTATAAAAACAGCATCATCAGAATGTTATAACGTACTTGCTATAATTACTAATCTAATCCAATGTTTAGCATCCAGGCAATGCAAACATATGTACATACACACAAGCACTCGCATGCACATACGCATATATCATTTCACTAACCATTATAATTATTAGTAACAGCCACGACTAAAATCCATTTAAATTTCCATACATTGATGAAGTTTAGGTATGTTAAATTGCATAATTATATACAAGATAGCCATTTTTCACCACACAATGGCACACATGCATTTGCTTGTATATGCATAAAACAGCATATATACTGCAGTTTTGACTTGTGTACAATTCTGAGATTTGGGAATTTGACTTGCATCTAGATTCTATACACTTTTCATCAGGTGCTGCAATCAAATCAGGGAAAGCATCGTACCGTGCAGTAGTATCGAATGACATTGTGATGTTGATCAGACTCTCGAAGTAGTTCCGCTTCTCGATCGGCCAAGTGGAAATTGTGCGGAATGAGACGCTTCACGGCCACATCCCGACCATCAAAACGACCTCTGCACAAATATATAAGTTTCATCATCATCATCATCATCATCATCATCATCATCATCATCATCATCATCATCATCATCATAATCATCGTCGTCATCATCATTGTCGTCATCATCATCATTGTCGTCATCATCATCATCGTCATCGTCATCATCATCATCATCATCATCATTGTTGTCATCGTCATCATCATCATCACAATAAAGAAAATCTTTCCACTTTGCAATCGCAAACAGCAAGCAGACCAACTGACCACTCACTCACTTTGTACCAGACACTACTGTGCAGATTTGAGCCACCATTACAATCGCAAATTTCTAGGACTTTTCAGCAAGCCTTTTAAAGACAAATGCCATCAGCGAATGATTCACTGTTAGATAAATATCAAATACACCAAGCAATGTTCAACATATTACTGCTCGCAAGGTGGCACTTTGGAATGTAAGCATTGACTCAGTAGCATAGCTGCAGTGTTTTCTGAGCAGTTGCCTTGAAGGGGTGCTATATAAATAATGTAATTTAATGAATTGAATGAATAAACACACATACTTACATGTAAACCAAAGTACCCTCACAGCCATGGCCGAGGACTTCACTGGGATCGAATGTGATCTTGCCAACTGTGCAGAGACCATCGGCAGTAGCTTTGACATAACAGTAACATCACAGATCTAATCAATTACTAAGATTCAATTGTCACTTACACTGTATCATCATCACAGACAAAGTCAATCACCAAATGAATAAAAAGAATACTACTCCACTCAATGCAAAAGAATAATTTAATTTCTATGCCATCTGTCACAGACACGTTAGTACAATTTAAAAACTAACAAATATTCATTCTCAATGAAGCATAAGCAAACAGCGGAATAATGAGAAGATTCTTACAAAACTGTTGCTGTAAGATATAGTTCTCGTTGTTGATAATGGACCTTGCTGACTCCTTCACAATATGAAAACGTCTCTGCAAAAAACCAAAACAATTCTCAATTTGATTTACCTTTCATTTTAATCATTCAATCAAATAAATAAGCAAATCATTACATCTGGAGCATATAAGTCACACTGCAAACAATACAGATGGTGTATCATTTGATCCAGCAATCAAACATATCCAGTATTCAAACAGATCCAGTTTTAAATCTAAGTCTTTGCTGGTCAAAGTTCCTTATCATCATTGTTCTTTTGTGTCAATTCTTTGTTTAGACGTGCAGGTTAACATCAACATTCCACCATTGCATATACTTCACAAAGCTCAGCAAAGAAGCTTTACCACGATCAAACAATAACAATGCAACAGAAGAAAGAAAAACTTCCCTTGCCCAACTCTCGATCCAGCAAATGATGCCAATAAAAAAATTAAAAGTGAGATAAAGCAAAATCTACACATTAAAACAATCAATGCAATTTATACGTGTTAATTACCTCAACTATGGAGCAAATGAAGGCCGCTGCGAACAGAAATCCGATCAGCACAGCTGTCAGGAACTTAGTTTCCGAATAACCAGAATTGTCCGACGGCAATTTCTGAGGATCAGAGACGTTGTAGTTGATCACTTTCTCTGGCATCACGTGTGAACGGTTAGCTCCAACCTCAATCTTTTCATTCTGAACTGGAATAACTATCGTTGATTTGTCAGCTATCAAGTGCATCGATGAATAGTAGAGTTTTCTCGGCGAAATGTCCGGAACCTCGTGGTATCCTAGCAGAAAAAGGTCAACAATCATATGATATCTAATAAGCAAAACGAGTCAAAGCAAAGCAAGATTGTGTCCAATATTTCTATCTTACATTCTGTTCAGCAACATGTGCCAAATGCACTGCCAAATTCTGAATTTCCTTTGGTCAAACCCACTCTATTTCGCCTGCTTTCTTATAAATTTCATGCTCACCAAGAAGAATAAGACTGCTTTCTTATAAATTTCATGCTCACCAAGGAGAATAAGACTGCTTTCTTATAAATTTCATCCTCACCAAGGAGAATAAGACTGCTTTCTTATAAATTTCATGCTCACCAAGGAGAATAAGACTGCTTTCTTCAACTGAGGGCGCCGATGGGATGAGATCGTCCTGGACAGCATCAACCACAACAACAGAGTCTGATGAAGATGGCATCGGACCCTCAAGCAGCAGACGGCCAAAGTTCTTCGGCTGCAAGGAAATCATAACATAAGCTATTCTTAGATACTTCTTTCTTATTTTCTTTTATGTCTAAATGGTAAAAAAATAATCCACTGTGATTTCACAGCAATCAAAAGTCCCACTGCTAACCTGAAACATGTGAAATCAATATAATCACATAATCAAAACATCTCATTGATATTAAAACGACCCTTCCAGAATACTCGGCTATTCTTTGCTATAATCACAAACTCTATCATCTCATCTCAAATCAATCAATCACATTATATTATATCTCGTCTAACCTTAGTCAGTAGAATGCTTCTGACACATGACACAGAAAAATAGATACAAAAAATTATGGCAACTATCAAAAACAAAGAAGAATACCATAAACACTTTTGTGCAAAATACCAGAAACTAGATAACTCACAGTAACTGAGACAGTGCTGATGTCAACCAGAGATGGCACGGCGTACAATCGACTGTTGTGTTCCCCAACGTAAAGGGTAGGGCTGCAACAGTAAAAATATTTATATACAAAAGGATCCTGAAGCAAGCTAGTAGACCTTTTGGGATTGGAAGACAGTAGTCGTGATGAAATTCATGAAACCCAATGGTCACCATTAATAGAAAAATATAACCTCACTGTTCGCCACTTTTATACAGTAAAACATTTACTTATCAGTCAAGTAAAAGTATAAAATCCTATCATGCAGCCAGATACAAATCTTGAATCAAAATGCATTTTTGATGATGCAAAAAAAGATGATTTGAAAGTCAGTGGTGGAAAAAAACATGCTATGATGGCTCATGTTATTATGAGATTAGAAACAATAGAAACTCATTTTTGGAGTAAATTCATTATTTTTCAGCATTTCAATTGTTCATACAAGAAATGAATAGAAAGATCAAATCAAATGCATGATCTTACTAGAACATTGTCTCTTGTTTTCTTACTAGAACATTGTCTCTTGTTTTCTTACTAGAACATTGTCTCTTGTTTTCTTACTAGAACATTGTCTCTTGTTTTCTTACTAGAACATTGTCTCTTGTTTTCTTACTAGAACATTGTCTCTTGTTTTCCATGCTCCAGGAACTTCCTCCTCCAATCACTTGAAGTCATCTGTCCAGTCAGATGGTACAGCGTCTCCTTGGCAACGGAAAAGAATGGCACCTTCTGAAAGCCGTGGTCCTGGTTGAGGGTGTACATTCCGACGATTGGTGACATCAAATCACGCGTCCATAACACATTGCCTGAAACAGTAGCCATACGTTCATCTGAACAAACCACAAGTCAACTTCCAACACTCGTCAAAACAAAGCAAACCAATGGAAAAGTTCACTTAATGACAAATACGATTTTATACCACAAGAAAGCCAGAATAGTGTTTAGTACATGTAATAAATTCAATTACAAATAAATTTAAGAAACAAGAGTAATAAATACAATTTTCTAAACATGCCTTTTAGTATGGCCAAATTGTAAATGCAAAGAGTGATTAATTAGCAAGAAAGATTACCATTTTCTGGGTCCATTGTCACAACAACTCCACTTGAACTGGACGCAAAGTGTTGTAAGTCTGAGAAAAAAAAAATCAGAACTGAATTCTTTTCAATCTTGCAAAACATAACTATTCATAAAATGAAAAGGATGACATTGAAGGCAAACAAGTCAAGGAACCTACGTATTCCTAAAACAGCAGCTAGTACTATTCTGTTCTTTGGTACTTTTTTCAGCACGTTAATCAACCATAGATGGCCATATCATCTGTGACATGGTCCTGTAGTTCAGTTTTATTATAATGAATCCTTGGTTAAGTGGGCCGATCACTTGGCTTGCAATGCTACGAGTATGGACCTTGAGCAAGTCTATCAGACACAGTTACTCAAAGGAGGGCATTATCAAGCGCAACTATATTACGTCAAATTGTATTACTTGGTATAAGTGAGGTAATATTATATGACTGTTGTAACTCTACCTTTCTCAGTGGAATCATCTTCTTACAAATTACTGGAGTTATTTTATAAAACGGCACACCTTTGATTAGATGCCTTCCACACGGGATGGTGGATACAAACAGTATCTGCAGTCGATATCCATTATCCCTTATATACAGCATCCATACTTACAGGATTATTTCCGATATAATGCAGTCATCCTTAGATCGTCCTCATTGTAGCCCAGTACATAGCACAGCTAAAAATGTCAGCATCATAATACTGGTGCAGTTTATTATTTGAGTATTTTTCCAAAGTCTGTTATTCTTTACAAGAGTGACATTCTTATTTTGGTTGCAAAAGACTATGTAGGAGATAAAGACATGTAATATATCTTTGTACTACTGCAGGAATCTCTGCTAAAAGTTCTGAAGCAAACATATCTGCTACCATACAACACTATTTACTGCAATCGAGACACAATATCTTATAAATATACTCTTATTCCATAACATAAAAACCCTTTAATGATTGAATGAAAGGTGACTGGGGAACCAATGCAGCACATCATTAAAGTCTTTTAAAAGGAAGACATATGTGACCCGTCATGACGAAATGAGTCGTTGGGCCCTTTTTGAGTATTTTGAGTTATGTATTCCACGTTATTCCATGTTAAATTACCTTCAAAATGAGCTATTACGCATCAAAATCGACCAAGTGCTTGTAGAGTTATAAAATTTTTAATCTATCCTATTCCTTTTCGTCCTAACAGAAAATGTTGGGAAAACGCGATTTTCTGAATTTTTTCTATATGTTTTAAATCTTATTGGTCATTTAATCTGCACAAATAGCATGTTAAAAACAGCAAAATAAAGTAAGTTTTAATATTTTTGAGATATTATATAATGTATATTCCAAAAATGGAAAAATGGAAAAATCAATAATTTGAAGATTGGACACCTTTAAAAGCGATTTGCAGCGTTCTGCATTGGGCGACTTACGACTCATTTCGTCATGACTGGTCACATATTTGTACCGTAATCTTTGCTGTCTGGAGCGACATGAGAAGAATAGTCCATAAAAGTTGCATTCCATCTGCATTCACAACCAAACAAAAGTCGTTTAACAATCCATAGAAAAACATATACTCCTCTAACATTTCAAAAACAAGGCTAACCCTTTAGTAATAAGCCTGTACTTAAATATATAAGAAACAACGCAGCTTGTTGCTGATGGGTTAATACACATCTATATCCATGTAAAAGAATTTGTTATAAATTCTTCTAGAAACACCAAAACAAAACTAATAAAAAAAATAATACATAGCAAACCTTGGCTGTCTTGTCTCACTGTCAAACATCACAACTTTGTATTCTAAAATAAACCAAATGCATAGTATATAGATAAAACTAATAAAGCAATTGAATCAAGCATCAGGGAAAAAAAATGTGGTATCAACTGGATGGGAGTTCTTCTGGGAGTTCCAGAAGTTAGGGATAAAAGCAAACAAAAAACGCTGTATGGTCCTTCTCAATACTAATGACATTCCCTATTCAAACCCCAGAGCTGGCAGAAATTATACTTCAGAATAGCCTCTGTTATACAACAACACAACAACAAAATTGACAAGTTCCATCAACGTCACGAACTTTGTCATCATCTCCCATAGACTCAGGAAACAACATTAATTTTGCAAATTTTTACCTATATGGTCAATTTCTTACAGGCCATTAGAGGTGCTAGATAAATCAGCAGATATATACAAGTAGGCCTATACGAGAGAAGTTGGGAGTCTTTGTACCTGTCCTGCCAATGAATACAGTAGATGTTGATCCAGAAGGACAGACTTGTTGCGATCCATCCATGTTAAGTGTCTGTATCTTGACACCAGTCAGTGGATCAACGGCAAACCACGTATCTGTCTTTGATCCTAAAACACATACAGTAACAAACTACACTAGTCAAACAAATGAACTCCCAAAACTTTGGCCCAAAAATTCTATCTCTCCAGTGTCTACAGTCTTGGCAAAAACATTTAAGTGCAAAATATTTAATTGCAAAATAGATACAAAGTGTCCCAATCAAGTGTCAAAAAGAAAGTTATTTATTATCAACATACATGTTCTTTAATTTAAGCCTAAGCAATTGAGTGCTTACTGAATAACTAATTTTCTTAGTCATGCAAAAAATTAAACCTAATATAAGCAACAGGCAGGACCAGGTGTAAAAATCAATAAATGCTACTATAGTCCTGGCATCGAGAAACAAATAAAGGCTTTATTGATTTATTTGCACCTAATCTACAGTATTTAATTTAAGCCTTAGACCAAAGTCACAAAAAGCATCAAGAAATCTAAATGCCTACTCTAACATGTCATTAACCTTGAATATACTGTTAGAACAATTATTGATTAAAAGTCACACTTAAAACTGATTTCTCAGTGCTCTAATAGGATGAAATAAGAACGTGCAGCGAAGAACGAAGAACCACCTGTATAGAGCAGCCCGTCGGTGCTTTTACACGGTGAAACAGTGACCAGGTCTGGAATGGAGAACGGTAGTTTCTTCAGACCGTCGAATCCCATTTTAAACGAATACAGACTTCCATCTTTAGGATTTGCAACAAAGACCGGTCTAGACATAAAAGAAGAATACCACAGTGCATGTTCAATACCAGCTGTGCCATCTAAACTATTCGTTTTCCATTGTATTAAGAAACATCACAAACTGACAGTAGACAAATGTAGCTGACAAACTGACAGCTGCTGACAAACTGTCAACTGCTGACAAACTGTCAACAATAGTAGATTATAAATCAGCTGCAATTGTCAGCGACAGTTACTTGTTCACATATCATGTAAAAAAAATACACTCAGCAAATATTCATCAAAACGTCCACCTAAAAAACAAGAAATGCGAACATAAATATGTATGTGTATTTTGTATAGACATTTATATAGCACCCGTTAAGACTTCTCAATGATGCCAATATATGCCCAAATTCGTTAACACCTGCTATGTCCAAAGTGGTCCAAGTCTTCTAATAAACCTTTACCTCCTATTGTTACCTAGTTCAAGGCTAGTTGACCGACTAACTGGTGCTTTGGGTACAGTCAACCATTCATGAAATTCCAGGCCGTCTGGGTCCATTCAATCCTATCTTATTCTGTTGCTAATACATAACGATGACATAAGGTCATCAGCAACAAATGCGGTCAGAACTGCAGTGAAAAGGTTCTTTCAAGTGCAGTAACCTTACAGTTCATGGGTCTTCTACCTTTACAAAACTACACCAGCATGGCCTAGGCCAGAGGTCACTCATCGCTTATACAAAACTGCAATATTAGACCAAGACCAAAGCAAACATCACACAATTAAGGCACACCGCTAGTGTACCAATTATAATGCGTTTACTTAAAAACCAAGACATCTAGACAAACCAGTAGACACAGTTTATAACTTGGGTTTGACTTCAAAAGCAAATAATACATCTGACAGAAAAAGAATGCAGACAGTTAAAATTTACCCTTTTTCGACATCAACTGGAATTCTTAACACTGGATCTAAAAAAAAGCAAGATGCAGTTCTAAGTACCTTGTTATAATGGAAGCTGTATACATATGAAAGTTTAATCATCACATATTTCTCATGACATCAAGGGGAACACATCAAAGGTGTGCCCGACCCAACGATACAAACCCAAAATAAAATAAAATGGTTTTCAAGGACATATACCGAAATGATGCAAGAAAGCAGGGTTGCCAGGTTGTCGTGAAAAGTGCGAGTTGGGCTACTTTTCAATGTGCTCCCGACTTAAAATTTTGTCCTCGTAACCTCATATATTTTGGGCTTCTTTTGAATTGTCCCGCGGTTACAACTGTGGCATTATAAACTCTCATAATTTGACAGTTGTAGGTTACTAGGTCATCTTTACTAGATGCTATCTAATGTAATGTTGCTAACTAAATAATAAATCCATGCACATAAGGACTAACCTACTGTAAGAACTAGGCAGTCTGCCATCTAAATTTTTATGTTGATAATTTCATCAAGTGTCTAGTGACATGACTAACGAAACCAATAAAGTATATTTTGATGCATATAGCAAACGTTTTCATTTAGCTGCTCATCTCGAGACTTTTGGGCTATTTTTTACATGATCTTGCAACAAAGCATTTCCGAAATCTGGCAACCCTGTAAGAAAGGCCAAAAGCTCATGTCATTGGTCCGTGGGCATCCAAAGATGGGATCCATGGCAAAGCCTCCAGGCTGGATCGTAGAAGGTGGGACAACCCAAACACCTTCTAAAGCACAGTGTTGGGACATGTGGCCAGGTATGGATGAGACTGCAATTCATAGCTCCCTAAGATAAGATGCAGCACTCCGTACAGCCTGCAAGGCAATTACACATATGCATTGTGATCCTGCAAGCCTAGCATATTGCATGATGCAAGATTTTTTTACATAGGTAGACAATGCAGTTCCTTCCACATGAAAGTGGATATATGCCAATATGCCATATTATGCCAAAATAATAATATTTATAACATTAGGGAAAATAACTATTGGAATAAGGGAAGATGAAATTTAGGAGAGGTATAATAAGGTATGGAACAAATGACAATAAAATCAAGATTAGGTAATTATAATATTCAGCTGAGAATAACAGTAGAAAATTTAGATAGAGAAAATAGAAAAGATTTGCATCACAAATATTTCCATATTTTTAGAAAAACACAGAGCAGACCAAGTGTAGATGTTCCATGCATTTAAGCGTGCCGTTCAAAACCAGGAAATGAGTCAGAAAAATCTGATTCACAACCACCATGATGCTATGATATAATATAATAGAAATCAGTATTCGAATCAGCCACCTGTTTAGCGACAGAAATCAATAATGCATTTATACAATGAATGTCGCACAAGCTCAGCATAAATTCCGAGCCATATTCAGTCATAGCAATCAGATAAAATAAAAGACAGCTTGACATGAAATGCTACAATGCTTGCCTTCTTTCAGGCTCCACATAACTTTTCCAGTTGTCTTACTGACTGCAAACAGCGTTCCATCAAGAGTTGAAGCAAACAACAGCGAGTCTGTTGTTATCAGTGCATGCTGCAAACCAACCATTTGCACACATTTATAAATTATCTTTAATTCAGAATATAATATTATACAATCCCTCATGCAAAGAGACGGTTATGTTCTGTCTCTTGCTCACTCAGGCTTCCTGGCAACGTTCCAGCTTTTATTATTAATATGACAGCTCTAAACAAACCCTCTGCTTGATGCAGTACTCATTATGCTGGAACCCTGTGTCTACCGTGTGTCTAATGGAATAATTAACACTTAGAAATTGTAGTTTACAATTTTACATTACTGTCATGATCAGTTTCAGTGCTCTTTAAGACCAAGTGGAATATGCTCTTATACAGCGTATTCAGCTTAATTAGGTTTTACACAATTATCAAAAAGATAGATCAATATAGGAAAGAAAACCGTTTTCACAGATACGTTAGTGTGAACAAGGATCTTAATAATCGACCTTTAGACCTTTAGAATGAGAGCCCAGTGCATCAGCATCAAGATTACTATGTACTACAATTCTGATAGGAAAATTATTTTTTAATTTCTTGGCCCAACGTAAGCTGCTGGCACCAACATAGTCGAGCACTTGGTAATGCAGGCATGTAATTATCTTACAGCAAATTCGCCAAAACAAGTATACAATGCCATAACTTTTTTCAAATGCGCTAATCTTAATTTTATTCTACAATGCTTTTGGCACAGTTAATAGTCTTGAACTGCATATGGTTTTAGAATGCTGGTTTATGACACTCTGGTGTTGACATTGTAAGAAGGATAAATCTTCTGTGGCGGAACCTTCCGCCAGATAATGCCTTCCGAACTGCTTATACGGCGGAAGGATGTGCACATGCGCCAAATGTATACCGGAGAGACGTGTAGAATCGACCCGAACAGCAGGTTAGGCATCGTGAGGGTCGGTTAGGGTTAGTGTTAGGGTTAGTTTAGCCATTAGAAACTCTTGTTCGGGTCGATTCCCGAACTTCCGCCGTATAAGCAGTTTCGGAAGGCATTATCTGGCGGAAGGTTCCGCCGCAGAAGCTTCACGCTTGTAAGAATCTTGAGCAGTTTTCAGTGCCGTTGACACTCTGTTGTATGGCTTTATGCGAACATCTGAATGCTGGAAGGAGGGCAGAGTATCAAATGCAGTTCTCTTATATTGCAATATGACTTAGGCTAACTGAATGCTCTCAAGCAGCAACTAACTGAATTATTCAAATGTTTGTTAGCTTACATATCATGCATTCAGTCAGTCCTTAGGAGACTGAATGGTGGCATGAACATGCCAACGCTACAATACTTGCAAATAATTTTTTACAGTACATGCATTTACAGGGCATTTGGATCTGAACAATTGGACCAACACTTTTAACAGAAAAGGGGGTAGATCAAGTCACACCTTTGCCTTTGTATGGCCAGCGTCGGGCACATGGTCGAGGACGATACTCGCTTTTCCATCACCAACTACATCGTCTGACGGCGTAATATTTCCAGCTGTTCTTATTGACGACTCTGACAACGCTAACTTCGCATACAACAAAGCGCAGAAGCTATACCAGACATACTCGCGAACTGGCATGATGAAATAGTTTTTTGGAAATCGCTAAAACATAGCGGAAGTTGTCATCTGTGCGACTACTTGCTGCTTGAAAAAGACCAGAGAAATACAATTCCCGGAGGCTATATTATTTCTTATGCGCTGGCTCAAGACATCATGAATATTCACAAGCAGTTCGGCACGGCAAGTACAAATATCCTACATCATACAGGCCAATCATAGACGACCTCTTATACCGGCCAATCACAAGAGGTCTCTTATATCAGAGTGGAAAATAGCAAACAGACTGAGCTAGCAAAATAATTATTTATTATCAATATGTCGGAGTTTGTTTGCGAATATTGCAAGAAACATTTTCTTGCTAACTTTACATTGTAGTCCAGTCAATTAAGTCTTAAACCCGGACATTTACTATGGCAGGCAAATTTTTGCACGAAAAGTTTCAAAATAGACTAAAGAATATGTGGTAGAAATCCGAAGAAAAAGCGATTTGGGGAAATATTTAAAATTTGAAATTTATTTGTGAGCAGCAATGACGCCACTGCTGGTTTTTTTCCACTAGATTCGTTTTTTGGGCCGTCTGGGTTTCTGGGTTTATCTAGGCAAAATCTGGGGTTTTTATAAAGAAATCTGGGCTCATTTCTGAAACCTCAGTGGCAACTCTGATAAGCAGACGACCAACTCTATTTATATCCCATATAGGCCACGCCCATAAACAAAACAGCTTCGGAACGGCCGTAATAAGCTGGTGATAAGCGTCATAATCTTTACCAATTTAAACATATTTCCCCATGTTTGAATTCATTCGGATTTTTACTGTAGGTTAAGAAGGTGTTTCCGTACAATATTCTACCAAAAAAGGTCTGCCATAGTAAATGTCCGGGTTCATGATGAATTTGCCGTATTTTTGACTGGCCTATTGAGGCACAAAGACGCAATTACTTTGTGGAATGTGTTTGCCAAGTGGCTCTAAATTAGCCACCACATTTCTACAATACAATACAATCAGTGATACCGCTCCTTGGCTTTTTCCCCAAGATCTTGGCTTTTTCAATCGCATCTTGGGATATTGGCTTTTTTTCAAAGGACCTTGGCTTTTTTACTTGGCTTTTTTATGCCAACTAAATGACAATAATCTTAGCAATAATTCACGAAATAGCAATAATTTAAGCAATAATCCACTAAATAACAATAATCTTAGCAGCAATAATACAACTATGGCAGCGACTCCATCTACTGACTAGGATTTATCCGACTTATTCTCTGAACGTTTATTTCTCAAAACTAGTGCACTATGTTCCAAAATGTTGTTGCCTTGTTGGTATGTTAGAAAATCAGCGAACGGAACCAATTATTAACAATTTAACATACATTATTTCAGGATTAATTATAAATAATTTCATAAACATCACAATTTATCGGATAAAATAGCTTCTGTTGGAAGAAAATAGGTGACATATAGACCATAATTATAAACTTGGCTTTTCTTGGCTTTTTTTAAGACCCATCTTGGCTTTTCTTGAATTTTGGAGCGGTATCACTGAATACAATAGTCATTTATACCGCGCTTTAAGAAAAACAAGTCTGATTTCTGATTTCTGCCAGATCATAACAATGTTCAGCGGCCATGGATGAGTTTGGGGATCGACCTATGTTCCTTGTTTTCGAAACAGTACGGACATAAATCGAACTAAATTCGACATTTTCGGAGTTTTAATAACTTTATAGCCGGTAAACTCGTCTGCGCTGGTATAAATGAATGAAGCTGCTGTTTTTCATAAATATTTATGAGCGTAATGACGTCATATCCTAAATATTGCTCATGAATATTCATGAAGTCTTGAGCCAGCGCATAAGAAATAATACAGCTTCCCGCTGGAGAATACAATGAAATATAGGCCTACAAAATAATTATGCGCATTGATCAGCGTTGCCACCCTAAAAAATGAAAAAATCCAAGTTGGAGGGTCAAAAAAACCCAAGTTGCCCAAATCTTCGAAAATGTACACAATTTTTCGTCCGAAAAATTTTGACGACTTTTTTTAGTCATCCGGACCAGGGCCGGATTAAGCAATGTGGGGCCCTGTTCGGGAAATTTTTTGCGGATGAAATTTTTTTGGGAAAATCATACCATTTTATCCGCCAAAAAAGGTGATGACTTTTTTTAGTCATCTGGCCAAAATGTTTGGGAAATTAGTCGCTTCGTCGAAATTTGCTAAAAAAAATTTCCCGCATTTTGTGGGCCCCCTCCCCAGAAGTGTGGAAAGTGTGGGGCCCCTGTTCGGCCGAACATGTTGAACATGCCTTATTCCGGCCCTGATCCGGTCATCCGGACCAAAAAATCTTTCAATTTCTCGTCTCGTCCAGTGGCGCAACTAGGGGGGTGCTGGGGGGTGCTTGAGCACCCCCCCAGGCTAAAAAGGTGACCCACGCAATTTTTCCAAATCCGATGAGTTTTTTGGTGCGTGGGGGGGTAGGGGTCATTCGGTCTTTAAGATTACACAATCAAGCAAGTTTCTTTGGCACTCGCTACATCGCACCATCTGAGCACCCCCCAGGAAAATTTTCTGGTTGCGCCCCTGGTCTCGTCCGAAAATTCTGATGACTTTTGTTTTAGTCATCATCTCCAAAATGTCCACAGTTTCCCGATTTTCTTAGTCGAAGAAAAAAAACAAGCAAAAAACCCCTTTTTTCAGAAAAAACCCATTTCTTAAGTTCAGAGATAGAAAAAACCCAAGATTTTTTCTGAAAAAAAAACAAGCGCAAAAAACCGAAGTTCTCCCCCAAAAAAACCCATTTCCCAATTTCCGATCGAAAAACCCAAGATCTTGTGAAAAACCCAATGAGTGGCAACGCTGGCATTGATAGGTCACCTCAATGTTTCATGTTATTTCTATTTGTGGAAGTATGCATAGATATCCAATGAAATTCATTATTAACGTCAACGACCTCATAATCTCTTTTCAGGACTAGAAACTCGTGTACGTCGTCCATTTTGTGGCCGTCTATTTACTCTCAGCCATAGATGTCACCCCACTTAAAATACAGTTTCCAATGATAGATTAGCCTACTTTTGAATCTCCAAAGTCAATCTTTGCTTTGCAAACATAAATATTCGTCAAATCTGTTTTCATAAATGTAGCCTAATCATTTGAATGCTTTTATTTTGTAAAATAGATGCGAAATTTCCAAAACTCCGATCATCGTCCAAAAACGTAAAAAGACGTTACGTATGAGGTTCAAATGAATTTTGATGTGCAGCCCAGAGCCAATAATTATAATAGTCTACGTTCTACAACCTATAAGCTTAGTAACTGTTATTCATGAATCATAATACACATTGAAAGAATGGATAATTTTGGCAACATGTCTCCATGATGTGTACAGATATCGGCGTCAATAGAAATTAATTTCAAAGCTTTAATATTAGCAAATACCTTCTAGTGTACCCGGGTAGCCTAACTGAAAGGTCTTTTATAATATCATTGAGGGCTTTGAGGCCCTGCCGCCCCAGCCTTATTCTATGAGGCCAAGACTACATGATCGAATCACCCCTAGGGCAGACAACCTACATGTAGGCTAACTAGAAAATCGTTTTTGACGAGAATGCTTTATCATGTTTGAATGTATAATAGGCCTATCATATAGGCCAAACCAAAGTGCAGCATAAATTGTTGGTCATTAAAAGAACAATTTTTTATTTTAAAGAAAAATTTATATTGGTTTTTGAACCTAGGATTTTGTGCTATTTGAAAACATTCTGACATTGATTGGATTATAGTTACATGTAGAAATTATGTAGCCTACGTTTGTTTATTAGGCCTATACCATG